>CAWUFW010006986.1:600000-1070709 GCA_963921515.1 Calotriton arnoldi
CCTACCCCCAAGAGGAGGTAGAGCAGTTTTCGTAATAGAGGCACACGAATCCTTTCAGACAGAGGTATTCTATTCATGGGTCATATTTCCTGAATCAAATTCAGTAACAAGACTGTTTCACTTCTACAAAGAAGATGATCCACCAGAGGAATACATTCCTTTTGAGGATATTGAAATTCCACTAACATACCAGGAGCATCAGCTCTGGTTTAAAGGCGCCCTAAAACATCACAGAAACATTACCAGGCTCGGTCCACTAGGTAGACCAGGAGCAACATGGCCGATTCTAGCCGGCTACACTCCTCATCCTGAACTGGATATAATGACGGATGAGGAACTACTTACTCAACTTACAGAGTTAATAAAAATCTACAGACAATTAGTCCAATATGTCATGCGGACTTTCACAGTCCAACCACCATTGACACTTCCAAATCAAACTCCTCAACAGGGGAATACACTAAAAATTATACCACAGACTCTATACGCAGTCATGGGAAAAATGCCCACAAAACGTGAGCAAATTCCATTCTGGATAGCTCAGAAAATTACTCAAATCGAAGCAGTATTTCCAAATACTAGCCCGTATGAGAAACACAGAATCCTAACCATCTGTTTACCGATGGGGATCACACCACAACTGGAAGACTGCACCACTTGGGGCTCAGTCTTTGCTGCCATCTATACTAAAACACATGGTATTCCATCAATTGCAGTAATACCAGATGTCCTGAAATAAATTCAAAACGAATACGGGGCAGAGCCTGCTCTAAATTTAGGTATGAATTTACTGAAAAATTTCGACCAGGTCTCAACAATAATATTATCTAATATTAAAGGGTAGGCAGCAGCAGTGGCGATCCGCCAAAGATTAAGGGAATTCGATGTTACAGAACATCAAACTGAGCTACCCAGAATAATAGAACAATCTTATGCAGAATTAGGCAGAGATAGTTTGGGTGGAAGACCAGTGAAGCCAAAACTATCTGAAAGTCCTGAGAAGGACTCTATTAAACAAACTCCTACATCTTCTAAAAAGAAGTGGGAAACTAATAAAAATAATTCAGAGAAACGTTCTCAATCCCGAGGTAGGTCTCCTCAAAAGGAGCCCTCTGAAAGGAGGTATAACCTCAGGAATAGGGATAATTTGAAAAAGCCTGACAGGTATCAAGATACTGATACACGTTCCTCTCGTACCTTTCAGATCTCGTCACAGACATCGGAAAGAAGAGGACGGTCAGAGCATAGAGAAGAACGCGTGAAATCGAAAGACGACAAACACGTTCCGAAAAACAAATCAAAACCTCAATTCTCAAAGAAAAAGGTAGCAGGTCTGAAGGTCAGACATGTCGAAGATACTGAGAACACAACTCAAGAACGGAGAATGGGCTCAGACAATGCTGGACAGTGCAGCAGAAGTCACAATAGCTCGCCAGAACCTGAAGGAACTTCTGGAGATAGTGGACTTGAATGAGTACATTACAGTTGAGACTGTAGACACCAGGGTTAGTACTCCACAAAAGTTATATGAAATAACACTCCGGATGGAGGGAGACATACCCAGACAGGTGAAAGCACTCTTTTGGGAAAAACTTTCAAGGGGCTATGACATACTTCTAGCAGAAAAAGACTGGCCACCTGTTAGAAACGGGTAGCGTGGTGCAGAGCGGGTGGGCCAAACTCCGGAGGAAATGTGTAAAGCATCCGCGCAGCACTCACAGGCGACCCACCAGGCACACTACAAAAAGAGACTCCACACCATGCTGCATGAAAAATAACTTGTGTATTATACCCAATACAGTAGGTTGCAATCACGGTGGTGAACACGGAGCCAACTGGCACCAGGTAGTCATTTACAGGGGGGGACTATTTACAGGGCAGGGCCAATCGGGCCGCTGCCAGAATCATCACCAGGCATAAACAGGGTAAATGAAAGTCAGTAGTAATATCGGTGTAACATATTAGAATGGCACATCAAACATGACCTTAGGCATGGGACACATTAGTATGAGGCATAAAACGTTATCAGGCCTGAACCTAGGACATCACAGAAAACCATTAGGTCAGGCATTAGGCCTACACACATTAGCATAGGGCATCCTCATCCACATAACAGCATGAGCCACACCGTGGGCATAGCATTAGCATAAACAACACATTATGAACTCGCATGAGGCCTAAACCACCTTAGAATGCGGCATCTCGTTAGCATGAAACCATGAGGCATAAAATTAGGCGTACAACCCTCCTTGGCATAAATGCGTGAACATGGGGCACCTACACAACACTTTATGCATCCCATTAGGTATCCTTAGGGCCTAAATGCAGCACCGTCAGCATTGGCCTAACACATGGGCATTTCAATAGGCATATTATGCATACAAATAGGTATAGACTGAAACATCAAGAAGAAACTATACCGCAATTATGGGGCTTGAATCACATTTGCATCCAGCATGAACCCATTAGCGTTAGGCAGGACCTCATTAGCATTATACGAGGACCTGGGGCATCTCAATAGCCAGAACACCTAGACAGGAAAACACCATTGCCTGACATTAGGATTAGGCGTCCGACGCACTATGCGCCAAACCATCGGGGTAAACCTTAGGCATGAATCATGGGCATCAAGGATAAACCGTATGGTGCGTGGACTCAGGAGTACTCAGCATATCATGCTCGTTGCCACTAGCAATAGGGTAACCAGAGTTAATACGCCCAACGCTGCAACTGCCCACTGTCCAGCGGGGCAGTTGTGCCAACCGAGTCAGTCCAGTACTGGGTCAGGCGGAGCCCCTCCTCCGGGACTCTGAACTCAAACTGCCCCAAACGTTGCAGCTGCCCCCTGTCCTGCGGGGTAGCTGGGTAATCCCAACAAGCACTGGCGCCAACAATGCAGCGATGGGAGCCCCACTCCGGGCTCTAACAGGAATCTGCCCACAAGAACACTGGCACGGTGGAGCCCCTCTTCTGGGACTCTAGAATTTCCCAAAATGCCTCTGTCGTGCAGCTGACGGAGGAAACAAGTACTGGGTACGTTGGAGCCCCCCTCCTATGGGACTCTAAAAACAACCAATGCCCTCCAAAGAATACTGGCACCGGGGGCGGGCACCGACAATGTGCCCCGACATACCCCCCAACCACAGGATGACTGAGCCTCACTCACCGGCAGTCTGAGGCCCCTCTGGATGTCTCCTGCAGTCTCCGGGCACCGGCAATGTGCCCCGACAGGTCCCGCTTCTGGGACCTCTCCTGGCTTCACCCTCAGCGGAGCTTTCTCCTCGTCAGCAGCACGGAGGGGCAGGCACTGACAATGTGCCTCGGGCCCCCTCCGCTGCAGGACTCCTCCTTGGCAATTTACATATAGCGCTCACGAGGCGCTAGGCGGCAGGAAAGTTCTTGGGCTGATATTAAGTTGTAGCACCCACAAAGCGCTAGGTCCCACACCATAAAGTGGTAGCGCTCCCCTTCACTGGCAATGAAATATAGCCCTCCCGAGGCGCTAGGGAGCAGGCAGGAAGGCACAGTCACTGGAAATATAGCGCTCTCGCAGCACAGCGCTGCAGATGTCAGCTCCTCACCTCCTGGGCAATAAGATAAAGCACTCTTCTTCTCCAGGCGCTAGCCAGCAGGCAGGGATGGTCAGTCACTTCAAATGTAGCGCTCCTCTTCTGCTGGGCACCGTTATAAGCGCTTTCGCAGCAAGCAGAGCACAGTCAATGCAAATATGGCACTCCGGCAGCTCAGCGCTGCAGGACCCACGCACCTTCTTCTCCTGGGCAGGGCTGGAGGCAGCGCTCTCCTGGTGCAGGAATAAGGTTGTGGCGCTAAGTCCCACAAAATAAAGTTGCAGCGCTCCTCTTCCCTTGTGGCACAGTTATAGCGCTTTAGCAGCACAGCGCTGCAGGCATCAGCTCCTCTCTTCTCCTGGGCAGACCACGTGCTCACAGGGTGCTAGGCAGCTGGCAGTAAGATATAGTGCTCACCAGGTGCTGGGCTTAGGACGGCAGGAGAGCAGGCAGGCAATACTGGGCAAGATCAGCAGGCAGTGGGTACTCATCAGAACAGGACAGCAGCTCCTAGAAGCAGTCATCTCCCATAAAGTGGCACTCCTCCTGACACAGCAGTCTTCACTCCAGTAAAGGGCTCTCACTGGCCCTGTGGACAGCGGAGGGGTGCAGATGGGCACAGGGGCCAGCACACAGGCCCAATGTGGCGGTACCTCCTGGCAGAGTGTCCCCTCTCATTCAGGTCCACGCTCAGTCTGAGCACATGGAGGCACAGCCCCCTCACCTCACCTACCAGAAAGGGCTGGAAGCTTCTGGAAGGTTCCCTGGGAAACCGGTCCCAACTGGTTTAGGGGGAGGTGTAGAGCACCCTGGGTGCCAGGCTTCCCTCCAAAAGCTGGGGGTGCTGGGAAACAGAAAACTAGACCGCCAACTCACCTCAGACAGGCGGCACATGTGCAGACAGGAAGGGCGTCCATTTTAAAAGTAACATTTTACAAAGGTGCATTTCTGCAATGGTGGAAATAAAGGTGCGTACACCATTGCACAGCATTTATTATTTTCAGTTCAGACACACCATGTCAGTAAAAAGGCTTGGGGGAAAAGCGCAAAATTCAGGGATAAAAGGGCCAAGTCCAACAACACCACAATTTGTCAGGGAGTGCCCACATGGCGAGGACATTATTATGCCTGCCTTCTCCAACCATATTCCAATTCATCTAAAATATACTTATGCCAGGAAATGGGCAGTTGCCCAGGCCCCAGCATTATACAAAAATCATGTAGGATGGGATGAGGATTCACCTCACCATAAAATACATCTAAAAATTAACCTACTGCACAAAGGCAGTACCCAATAAAGCAAGAAGCTAAAAACAGGTCAGGGAGATCTTAGATCAACTTGAATACCAGGGGTGATTGAAACATGCACCTCTTCAATGAACAATCCTTTGTTTCCTGTCTCCAAACCAGTCAATACATATCGTCTAGTTTTGGATTACAGACACTTAAACACTTGTTCTAAAACATTTGCAGTGCAAATTGCACATAGTACAGCATTAATGAATAACATTGTGCGTAAAAAATACAAAACCACATTGGATATCTCAAATGGTTTCTTTTGTCAAAACATAGCACCTGAAAGCAGGTACTTAACAGCTTTCTCAATAATGGGGACCCAGCGTCAATTTTGTTGACTCCCACAAGGGTTCAAGAACAGCCCGGGGTTATTCTCAGTGAGAGTAACGGAGTTACTCCAAATTTATGATAATGAGGCATTGTCATATGTCGATGACATCTATCTGACAGACGATGACCTGGACAAACACTTGAACAGGGTGAGCACCATTATACTGGGCTTCGCCTCTGAGGGCTACAAATTCAACTTCAAAAAGTCCAGAATTGCCCATCTCAATGTCCTGTTCCTAGGATATGAGCTATCAAGTGAAGGCAAGAGCTTGGCAGCCAACTTTTTAGAAAGGTGTGCGCTGCTCCAACCTCCAAAGACGCTGAAAAATTTACAATCCATCCTGGCTTTCCTAAATTTTGGAAGAACTTACATTCTAAATTACGCAGAAAGGGTTAAACCTCTCTACGCATTAATCAAACCTGATTTTTCAATCAAAAATTGGACACAAGAACACACAGAAATCTTGCGTTCACTCCAGGCTAATATGTTAGCAACAAATCACTTACAAACACGCGTAAGTCAACGCAATTTAGTGATCCGAATAATTTCGGGTCAATGCGGATTCACCTACTTAACATTTAACGAGGGCGAAAAAGTACCAATTGCATACAAATCACACTTGTATACACAAGCAGAAATGCGCTTCACTTCAACAGAAAACATTCTGACAGCAGTTCAAACCGCTGTAGCAAAAGAAAGAGCTCTAGCCCAAGGGAAACGCATTATTGTCGTAATCCCAGTTCCGGCCTTAGAGGCGGTAACAAAAGCGAGCATTCCAAATGCTAAAGCATTACATCCTAGATGGATACAATGGGTTAATTCTCTAGCTGCAACAGATGTTGAATATGTTTTTGATCCCGATCTAAAAACACAAGCGTTCCTGCAATATGAACATGAATGTCCTCTGCCTACTGAGATTCTGCCTCTCGATCAGTACGAATTCATAATTTACACTGACGGATCCGCACAACCCGCAACAGGGAGTAAGCAAGCTTACAGTGCAACGTGCGCAATCGTTAAAAGTCGCATGCGAGATGGCAACATCAGACCTATGGTCACAACACCCCAGTCTCTAGGAGATTGCACAGCTCATCAAGCTGAACTACAAGCATTCAAACTGGCACTTAAAAGTACAGATCGAGAATTCCCCACACTAATAGTGTACGATTCTTTCTACTGTGTACAGTCGTATAATGAATATATACAAACTTGGCTTGAAAACGGGTTCAAAGATGCAAAAGGTGGCACAATAAAGCATAAAATGCTTTGGGAACAAGTAGTTCAGTTAAAAAGCGAACTACCAAAGGCTCACGTGATCCATACACTGAGTCATCAACGTGATGGCATTCACGTTGCAGGAATTCATTGGCTGACAAAGCCGCAAAGGGGCTGTTCAGACGGCTTCCGTAGCTGCGATCACTCGTTCAAAAACGAAAATAGACAGTGAGATAATGTTGGCTGTTAATGCTACGAGCAAAGGCAGTGGTGCAGCGTTACCAAAAAAGTTTCCACTCAAGTACTCAAATGTAATTGATGCAAACAACGTTCCTTTTGCTCGAATCCCTGGAGTGGGGGATAGGGTAATTCCAAACATGGAATGAAGAGCAGCCTTGATTTATGAAACACATTTGGGGGAGGGTCTGTCACTTCAAGGGATCTCTAAAACAATATTGACATTAAAAGAGATGTACTGGTGGCCTGGGATGAATACAGAAATACACATATTCATCAACAACTGCTTAGACTGTAAATTACAGCGAGAAAGACACCAGACACCATGTTACGAATGTAGCTGCCCAGTACAGACACCATTGTTAGACAGCATTAGACTATCTATGCACAGGCGTCCTCATGGACAAGTGCAATCCCACAAATACTAAGTCAAGGTTCCTATGGATATGGCCTCAGCGCTCGGCTGACACTCGAACTGTTATAAAAGATTTGCGAGTCTTTATCGGCACATACGCAATAGGCACGCTACATTCTGACCAGGGCCCTGCGTTTAGCTCTCGGGCTTACAAAGACGCCATGGCCAGTCTGGGCGTTGCATTGCGGTACTCCTCTCCGTTTCATCCTGAGGGAAATTCTGTTGTGGAAAGGAAAAACCAGGACATAAAGCAGTCTATAACAGCTAGGGTATTAGGTTCGGGTGATGGGTGAGTCAAACATCTTTATGGGGTCCAACGCTCATTGAACAACTTGCCAAGAAGTTCTCTAGGGGGGGTCACTCCATATGAGGTCCTATTTGGGACAAGAATGTGGGTGCCCGATCTGGAAAGCAGTGGCACAGTGGTGGAAAATAAACTGTTTATATCAAAGATCGTTTGGCTGTTTTACAGGACTTAAATGAACTAAGAACGAAACAAAGCAACGTATTCCTGCAGCCAACCACCACTGGGGAAAAACCGGCGGTCCCAGCAAGGCCTGTCTGGATTCCAAAAGTTGGGGATCTAGTCAGAGAGAAAATTGCGGACAAAAAAGGAATTTGGACCTTCATACAGACAACCAGTACCTGTCCTAGCCATACACGGAACAAGAACAGTACTTCTGCCGCTCCTTGCTGGAAAAAGGAGAAAAGATTTGTGTCCATCGACCTCATCAAACCACAGTATGTGGCCAATACTAAATAGTAGGCCTCGTGGACTCCGATCTAGTAGCAGACACACTCCTCTCGCTACTATCCAAGAGGTTCAGACTGAAAGACTGATAACCATCGAGACTTCAGCAGTAACAGATGAAGGACTGAGCAACAATGCTATGGAACTCATCCCTCTTGAAACACAAGTAACAGTTCGTCCAAATACACCTGTCTACACCAATGTAACAAGTGATCAACTGGTCCCAGCGATTTCAACTAATCATGATGCAATTCCAACAATTGACAGAACTGCTTCTGGCTACTTCATTAACTTTGATACGTTTTCTGAGGATCCGAGTGAGCCCGAGACGTCGCCAGCATCAAAAACTTTTAAACAGCAAGTACAAGACTTTTTGCATTTTTTGAAAAAGACTTATCTAGTTTCACCATGGATTGAACTTTGGGTTATTTCTGGAATATTTTTCTTCCTGCTTTGGCTAGCTTTGGTTATGACTATGAGCGTGCTTATAAATGGGAGATACATCCATTTGGACATTGAAAGAAAAGAAGTGAACTTTCTTTTGAAACCTCACAAATCATCCCATCGTGAAACAAGAGACTTGTCTGCAGTGAACATCACAGCCGTTCCTATACCGGATGGTTTAGTGTGGGACAAAACAGATTTTGATATTTTTGGCCCGACGGAACATTTGAACATTCCATATTTATTTAAGATCTCACTAAGTGATTTTGTTTCATTCAGTACCTTTTCTGATGATTGGGACTTTGAAACCGTAAATAATATGATGTTTGACCTAGAAAAATCTGCTGCATTTTCTAATAATGAATATTTAGAGGGTTCATCAGACTATGAACAGCTGTATTGCTATAACCACTATGGTCATCATTTTTTGCATAAATCTGCAACACCTAGAAATGTGTTTATGTTTAAGCAATGGGAGCATTGTCCTACACCACCAAAAGGTAGTTCAAAAACATTTGCTAAAAAGTTCCCATATTTTTCAGGACACAATACATCTGATCCAGAAACATTTTACCATAGAAATGTAAACAAAACAGGACTGAAAATTATGTTAACAAATACAAAACAGATTTACTCTGCAACATTTATTGCCCAACTGTCTAGACAGGGTTTCGACTTATGGAAAGACACAATAGACACAAAATCTGTCTGGGGTACTAAAGATTGGCAAGTGCAGGGGATAGAAGCTTTATTTAGAGCCTGTATCGTCCCTCAACAAATAATGTTTTTAAATGAAACGGTCCAACAAACGTCTTGCCTTGGGTTAGCCAAGATTAAAGACATGAAAAATCCTTCTGTACCAGCACCTGCAAGTGATAACAATATACAGGCAGCGGTTACAGTTGACACCATACTACAACTCAACAGAACAAATCCTGATTGGAGAAAATGGTTGATCTGGCCCACAGACACAAACAACTGTCAAGAGAGATTCCTGAATAAAACACAGGGGTTTACTATTCATAGGCCAGACCCACGATACGTCCAAAGACAGCATCCGGGGGTAGTAACAACATACAGTGTAGGAAAATTATGCCTCGATTGGCTGCAAAAATCTACACTTAAGGATGTGAAACAACACTTATCTTTACTTAAAGAAGATGCAGACCTTAGGGAATTCTTGCTTGGACCAAGAAAACCGCGTCAAAAACGTTTCATATATGCCGGCATTTAAGCTGCTTATAATGAAGCATGGAAGGTGTCACAGATGGAGGCCGCAGAACGAATACGTGAACTTGATCGTATTAATTTAGAGAAAACTCTCTCTGTGGTCGACAATGGGTTAACAACTTTGTCCTCCAGAATTTATTCATAGGACAGTATTGTATCCTCTGCTATCGACATACTGGAACAAGATTTAGCCATGTTACAGCAAGGCCAGTCTCAGTTACGTTCTATTATGTTATTAAGCTGGACGCTGCAATCTTTGCGTGCAGGCTATGTGCCTTGGCGTTTTATCAACACAACGGCCCTGTTTGCAGAATACAATCTAACTGATAAACAGATCGAACTGGCACAAAGGGGAGCAAAGTATACAGTACTGAGCATTGAAAAACTTGAAAAATTACCATTCACAGTGGCAGAGAAACCAGCTACGGAATGGCTTATTCATGGCAAAATTAGTCTACCTGTGACTACTTTCCAGTTTCAGTATTGCCTTAAACAGATGCAAGCAGGCAAATATGAAAGGTTGGGTAAAGAATACATTAAGACATCCTGGAATTTACCTTACACCTATAGATGTTGGAGTGGGGATCGTGAAGTGTTTCTAAGCGGTACACACTGTGAAAGTGCACTAAGCGGTTCACTAATTTGTCAGGACATTTCTTTACACGGGGCTCGTAATGGTTCTGTGGCAAACTTGTCCTGCCACCAGCAGGGTACACCTGCTGCTGTGATTAATCCAATGTTTGGACAACTTTCTAATGGGAGTTACCTCATGTTGAATGATCAGAGTTGCTGTGGCATGTTGCCAGGCATTGCATATCTAGTAACGGTCAACTCCAGGGTCACTTGCTGTATGCAAGTATTGTTTGCCCCAATAGACACAGTCAGGGAGTCGCCTCTATGGCCTTCGTTGAATGTCTCTTTTATTCGATTTGATACTTTAAGCAGAATGAAAGCCATGCTTATACAACAATCAGTGCCTTTGACCTCAGCCAAAGAAACCTATGATCTACAAGTTGCAAGGACTTCGGCTGAGATACAAGCTTTAATTCGTACAAACTGCCCTATACATTTCGTGGAAATAATAGGACGTATCTTTAACATGTCAGATACAAGAGGAATTGTACATGTATTTAAGACCATCTGTTCCGGACTATTAGCACCTTTCCAGGCTGTCCTCGGAATCATCCCAAACTTCGCACATTCGGTGTTTGGTGGTGTGCCGTTAATTCTAGCACTTGTTGCAGGAATTCTGTTTCTATTCCTCCTACTACGCTATGGCAAGCCTCTTCGCCAACATCACTCCGAGCGATGTGGAGAGAGCCCTCCTTGAACGGAAATGCCGTGAGCGAATAGTACAGCTTTTGGGCATGCCTCGTCTACGGGAACTTAATACAACCTGGTTCCTGTCATTCAGACCAATCTGGCAAAATTGCATCTTACCTGTTCTACGCTGCCTGTTTTGCGGTGAAGAATGCGTGCTAGACACCTGTCTAACACTCCCATCAGTCATGCCAACGGATATCAATACTCTGCTGGACCCGATAACGGCCCATGCTGTGTGTTGTCCCCAGAGGCTTCCAATCCTGATGGCGGCATTCATTGAGATCTCACAGACGCTTCCGGCTGCTGCTGAGGTACGAGATGGATCAACGGGCACACAGGTAACAACAGATGCGAACATTGCATCTTCTTCTGAAGGCGATGCTTCTCATCTCTGTGCAATTAACCTCTGAACGAGGTGTTCCAAATGTCACCGACTTCGGTGGATGATATTTTGGCTACGGAAATAGATGATCTAATGTTTACGCCAGACCCATACACTGACTTTGTTTCGGCTCACAGTGTACCAGGGCAACTATGAAATTTGGCCTTCATATTTTTCAAACTTGGAACTTTTCCCAGAATTGAACTTTTTTTCTTTTTTAAATTTTTGAAATGACATGGCAAATGAACAATCAGCTTACAGTAGAACTAGTCTTATAAAACGGACTTCTTTGAATACTTCCAGGGACACATTGTCACCTTACTTGTCTAACATTTCATTTACTTCCATGATATGCAATGGCTTTGATTGTAAGAACTTATCGACCATTTCATCACATGTATATATTACTGTTTCATTCACGTTGCATTCTACTTCCGTTATATGCTTAGAATGAAAACAATGCTTTAAAATGTACAGTACCTATGGCATTTCAACAGTTTCAAGTTTAAAAAAAAAATGCTTTTAGAAATGTTTTTAGTAATATGTGGTACTCAATTTTATGTTTAGCATTTAAAATGTTTAGCATTTAGTCTTATCGTTCAATCGAAGATGGAGTGGGTGTTGTATTCCGCTTTAGGGGTCCGTATATAGGTTTTCCTGAATCATGTCCTTATATAGGCACAATTCGCCCTGTCCTTATATAGGCATAGAATCCCAGTCCTTATTTAGGCATTAACCGTGCACTCCAAATACAGGCATGGTCACCGACATCCATCCACCCTAACGTCACAACGAGTTCTTAGAAACCAGACCCTTAAGCTTCGGGAGTTCCCCTAGCACAGGACTATTGATTTCTCCAAGAACTCATCTATTATGTATGAACCGTTATACCTTAAGGGTTCATTCCCGACGTCTTCCTCTGTCCGACTTCACGTCAATGCTAACATACCACGACACCTACCAGGTATAAATATACCTTCCCTTGCCCAAGCAAGTTAGAGGAGACCTCGACTTCAGAGGAGCCCGTATCCCGGCCTGACGCACTGAGAAGACGCTGTCATTCCTGCACGCAGATGAACCCAGCTTCCAGTGTTCTGACTCCCTTCGCAGGGTGTTAGAGTTCCAAGATCCGGCAGGAGATTCCCACCTCTCTCATTCTCAAGGTATGGAGCTGACTAGAACCTAGAGGGACTCTTAGTATGCCAACATACTCTTAGTCTACCATACTAGAGAATACTCCACCTACTTCTACCTTTCCCTACACCTAGACCAGGTTAGGTACATTGGGGTAGAACTAGCTTAGAGACGCATCGTATGAGTACCCGCATTCTTAGCTCATGTTATTTATGTACGTGAATATATGCTAAAAGATAATGCTAGCGCAGTATTATTTATTTCTACTGCTTACGCTGTACATTATTTATCTTGCATACTGTCTTGTGATCATAACAGCACATATCTCTTACACGAGAAACAAGGCTGTTCAATAAAACCCTTTTTATTGAAACGCCCATCTTTCCTTTCTGTGTAACTCTGTAGAAACTAAGCATGCACGATTGAATGAGTGAAATTGTTATCTATTGTTTCCACGATTCTGAGACATGTTCCGCTTCTAAAGGGAAACAAAGTTGTCATGTTTTTCGGTTGCCAGAAACTACTCTCTTCTTGTTCTCAAGGAGTTTCTAGTGGCCTCTGAGCTAGCTGGCACAGGTAATTAAGTTTAATATAATCGATAGGGACATACCGACCTTAGTCCTATGTCAAACCTATAGGTTATATTATTCCAATGCGCAGAGCCTATTAGGGAAATAGGAACTACACTACACCAGCAGGTATGGTACATTTGATTTTCCTGTTCGCGAACATATTGTGAGATCTCTTACATCTCTTTCACCAAATGACACGTTTACCACATGCAAGGCTTCCTTCGCGAAGCCCTCATGAAGTGATGAAAGCCCGGCATCCTCCTTCCACTCCTCAGCACACACTGAACAGTTGCCAGCATCCAATATTGTCCGAGACTCGGCATCAATGCAATCACTTCAGATGCAGCAGTTTAGCCGTTTCCATAGCAAACACGTCGTGAAAAGGACTCCTTCTCTATGAAAGGTGAGTGGTTTGACAGTGTCACTGTGTGAAATTTTAGATAAAGTTGAGTTTTGGCACCCGGTGTTTTAAACATTCTGAAACCCAGAGGAGTAAAGCATGATATAGTGCTGTGCTTTCTGCTTGTGTGGAGACCTGAGTCCCTCCCCTGTGACAGAGCACTATCATGTACCGTGCATCCATGCAGTCCTTTATTTAACAGGCACAGAGAGTATTTTGGCCAAGATATATTGTGTGGGCTACATCCAGTGTTGTAGTAAGAGTGCAGTTGGCCCAGTAGGAAGCAATTACATTTGTTTCCGCATTCCCTGGTTTTACAGTAAAGAAACAGCCTCTAACTGAGGTGCAGTGATCTCCTCACACCCCTGTGCCCAGGTGTAACTGGGCCTTCTGCACTATTGATAACTAACTCCCCATGGTCGCCTGTTGCTCCATCGGCAGCCATGGTGAGGCCCATCCATAGTCACAGTCTTTCTTTTTACCAACCATTGTAAACTGAATCGTTCAGTAGAATATATTCTCCTGATGCAAATCAAGACTACAACTCCCATGATGCATCTATCTGTAGGTCACCAGCCACGTTCTCCCTATTTGTTTTCTTCTGTCTGCTTCCAATATATAATAACATTGACGTACCAGGTTTATGAATTAATTGATGCCAGCCTCTGAACAATCACCATGAAAGTTCCTTTGTTGGTTCATGGAGGACTATCAACGACACATTCGGAAGGGAAGAATAACACTAAAGAAATGGAAAATGGCAAAATAGAATTGCTGTACTTTTGCTGGATAATTGTAAATCGTCCCGTGCATGTTTTTTTGCATTGAATTTTTCATCATTGACCTGTTCACAAATAAAATGTTCCCCAACCACCAGCACAATTTTTTTTTTTCTCAGGAACGAAGCAGGAACACATTGTAGTGATGGGGTACATTTATAAAGATGCTTCACTATGAACGGATATCTTTTCACCCCTTTTGTGCACTGTTATTACTCTAGCAATAAAACACTGCAAATATGTTCTTTTCAGTGTAAATGTTAAATATCTGTTCAAACCATATGCATTAATCATTATAATTGTTTTAAAGGTTAATTTCACTCATTTTGCTAAGTCATTCTGGAGAACATGCTGTATCATTCGCTGAAGCTTCAGACAATAACTCACATCACTCTTATGCATATGTGGTCTTATTTACATTTAGTGTCCTGCTGCGGTTAATAAAATTGCAGTTAGAGGCTGACTGATTTTGGTTACAATGTGTGCTCTCCTATGCGGCATACTAACAGCTATCATTAACATTTCATTGACATACACATTAATGCTTTGCTATTTTTTATTCAAATCTTTAATCCTTAGGTCTCCCATACAGACAGCTCCCTTTCATTTTCATCCTTCCTCTATCTTTCTTTATCTTTCCTCCACTTTTCTTTTCTTTCTCATTCTATCTTTCTCACTACTTTTCTTTCTTTTCCCTGTCTGTCTGTCTGTCTTTCTCCCTCCCTGTCTCTTTCTCTAATGCCATGCCCTTCTCCCTGTCTCTCTCCCTCCCTATCGTTCTCTTCCTCCCTTTTCTTTCTATTTTGTTTCTCCCTTTTTTCTTACTCCCTTCCTTCCAACCCTCTTTTTGTACCTCCCCTACGTCACTTTTATTCTTTCTACTGCCCCTTCTCTTCTACCTAACTTCCATTGTCTCTCACTTTCTCAATTCTTCCCAACCTCCTTCCCTTTCTCTCTTCCACCTTCTGTCTCTTTCCTTGACTTCTTCCTTTCTTTGAGTGTTAAAACAATGCTCTATGGCTCCAGAGACATATTTCTTTTAGAAAAGTATGAAGCCTTTGTTTAACTTAAATATATATTAGTAATTATCTTAGTTATAGGTGCAATGAATACTTGGTTTTTCATCCACCTTTTACCTATTCTCTCTATAACTGCACCACTTTCAAGCCTATATATCAGGTCCATGTATTTTATCATAGTTCTATCCCATTTACCTTATCTCCCTACTTCATAATAAAACCAGAAACAACACAATATTTTGCCTTTCTTAAAAAACATGTCATAACACTTCAACACACTTTCAATAACTTATATTGCACTACTATTCACTGCACTACAACTTACAACAAAAAACAAATTATTATTAATCACATAAGCGAATCATAATGCATTTACCAATGCTTGTTTCTGTTTGAGACCACCAGGCTTTTCCTGGTAGCCATGAACAATCAATGAAGTACATTATACTGCCTGCTCTAAATAGGGTTAACGGTCTGATGTACTCACACTGACGGTCCCAGTCTATCAGGCCATCGTTGTAAAGTTTCAATTGGTGGAGCCAGCGGGGGCACTGCCAGTGAACCATGTGTTGTGCCCCAGACGCTTTTCCACAACAGCTCCCCCACTTGTCTTCTTCCATTACCAAAGGCCTCTCTAGAGGAGCAATCATTTCACAGTGCTGGTCAGGCACTCAAAACCCATTGGGCAGAATGGGCTTCAGCCCCCCCGTCAGCTGCCGTCGGCTGGGCTGCCCGGGCTGGAGTTGGTGCCTGCCAGCCTGACCTTCAAGAAGGGTGACCAACCGCCCGTAAATTTCACAGACCTTCCGTGATTTGGATCTCACATCCGTTGTCCTTGATGATCCCCTTTACGGATGCCTTTTGTCTGCAATTTTGGGCATTGGGGAACAGCACTGTTCCCCTGCGAGAATGGGGCCACCTCGCACTCCTCCTCTGAGCACGAGAGCAGCCCCACCTCGCCCATTGTCATTCTGTATGCCGACTGATGATTGTCACACACAGAATGACAATGGGCAAGTCTGGGCTGTTACAGCATGTGGTGGGCCTCCTTCTGCCTCGGTCTAGGGCAGGGCATTCTGTTTTAACCATACATAAAGAAAAATGTTGCACCTCACCAGATGTAAGGAATGTACAGAATCTAGTTAATGAAAAGAAGCAGGTGAAAGACGTTAAAAAGAAGGGGTTATAGCTCTTTTTAGAACTGAAGCATTTTCAATATTATATACAAGGAAGCCATAGTTGCTACTTTTTAGGTTGAGCCTACAGCGGCAGCGCGCATGCGCTGCTCGCTCTGTGAGGCATGCAGTAATGGGGTATGGAGTGGAAGCTCCGCCCACTCTCCGCCCATGTTTTTAATTGGCTTGTGTCATTGTCTTTCGTAAATGCTGCCTTCTGACTGATTATGAGGCTTGTTAGTCCCTCCTTATTATGGCTGTGTCGTCATTGTAACCTTCCATGGCTACTGGTCCCTTTACTTCGAGTATTGCACGGTACGTGTTTAGATTGTGAGCACTATTTTCTTTAATAAGGTTGCCCGTGCCTTCTCCCCCCCCTCCCGCAGTCCGTGCCTTCTCGCCCCCCACACTCCGGTTGTTTGTGCCTTCTCGCCCCCATGCCCCCCGTCCACCCGCACTCCTGTTTGCAATGCAATAGGTCTCTCGTAAATGCGAGTCCTATTGCATTGCAAATGCTTGTTTATTTTATGCAACTAACAACCATTGACAAAGCCAATAGTTCTGGCTTGTTGTAGGAGTGATGTATTATATATCTGGATGCAATAACAGAAGTAGCAGAATACCAGTCGGGCAGCACACTATGCTAAGCACAGATTTTTAGCCTCTGTTTTTTTAGCCACGCCCTTTACGACATTGAACATGCCCTTTGGAGATACCCCCAAGTTTTTTCAATCCACTTAAAGCCCTGGAACAACACCATGTCACAGTCACCTCAGGTCCCGGCACTGGGCATCATGCATGACTCATGACTTCCAAGTTTTCAGAAGTGCAGGGGAATAGTGAACCTTCCCCCACCCCACCCCTTGCTTTAGGAACTACAGCAAGGGTGAAGTTCTTGATGGGCCTCTTCTGTCTGCAACTCTGCAGACAAAGGCTCAGCTCATAATTAATGTGAACAGGTGGGTGAGTAAGTAAGTGAGGGAATGGGTAAATGGCTGGATGGATTAGTGAAGGGATGAATGGATGAGTGAAAGGGTGAATGGATGGATAATGAGAGAAAGGCTGGAAGTACGCATGAGTGAGTGGAAGGATGCATGAGAGAAAGGGTAAATAAATAGATGTATGGGTGGAATGATGAATGTATGGGTAAAAGGGTGGATGGATGGGCAAAAGGGTGAATGGTTGGGTAAAAGGGCAGATGGATGGGTAAAAGGGTTGATGGATGAGTGAAAGGATGAATAGATGACTGAAAGAGTGGATGATGGGCAAGAGAATGGGCAGATGGGCAAGTGAAATGATGGATGGATTGATGAATTGATAAGTGAAAGGGTGAATGGATGGATGGACGAGTGAGAGGATGGATGTAAGGATGGATGAGTGAGTGAAAGGGAGGGTAGATGGGCAAAAGGATAGATGGATGAGTGAAAGGGTGAATGGATGAGAGAAAGGATGGATGGATGAGTGATAGGGTCAATGGATGGATTCATGAGTGGATGGATTGTTGAGTGGATGAATGGGTGAAAGGATGGCTAAGTGAAAGGGGGATGGAGAGAGAAAGGGAGGATGGATGGATGAGTGAAAGTATGGATGGATGATTGACAGGATGGATGGGCGAATGAGTGTATGGATGAGTGAAAAGAAGGATTTAAGGATGGATAGGTGAAAGAATGCATAGATGAGTGAAAGGGAGGGTGAAGAGCTGGAAAAAAGGATGGATGGATGAGTGAAATGGTGAATGGATGGACAAATGGACGAATGAGTGACTGGGTGAATGGATGAGTAAGTTAAAGGATGGCTGGATGGGTGATGGATGGATGAGTGAATGGTTGAATGGGTGAAAGGATGGAAGGATGATGGTTGTATGAGTGAAATGATGGATGGAAGGATAGATGATGGATAGGTTTAGAAATGGTTGAATAGGTTTGGATATGGATGGGCACACAGATGGAAGGACAGAATGAATGGTGAATGACTGAATAATGGATGAAAGAATGAATGGATGCCACACCCCCGGGTAACTCAACGGACTATCCCAAACTGACACATGACGTCAGGCAGCAAGCGCGGAACTCAGGCTTGAAATGCTCCTTCTGCCTGCCAAAAAGCAGAAATGAATTCCTTCTATTGCGCCATTGTACCACAAGGCAGACCTCTCATGATCCTTGCTATAATAGTTACATTTAGCTGAGGAGACAGCAGGAGGGGATATGGCAGGGAGAGATGACTTCTTTGAGGACAGAGGCCACCATGGTTGTCTGGTCTTCTGCAATAGTTTATAGGGCAGAAGCCTAAGTTAGTAGGAGGGCAGGGCTTAAAATGGATAAATCTTTGGGAATGTATTTTCTGTCTCTGCAATAATTGCTTCCTGCTCAGATGAGCCAATATGTTATCTCAAATGACGTTGGGATTAGGTTTGCAGGGCCTAGAGATTGTGCCTAATTTCCTGCCTGTCACAACAAAGCAGAAACTAGTTTGTCTGCAGTTCAGTCTTTTTCTCACACTATGATTACTCCAGAATGTTATGCAATTGTTCTAATTTAGCCCTATCATTCTTATTAGATGGCAGACTCATGCATCCAAAGTTCTTTCTGGGATTTCTTTGCCGTACTGCTACTAAACTTCCACCCCAAATCTTATTTCATACGTCATTTGCTTCACACAAGAATCCAATAGAAATCTGCAAACATTCTCATTCTTCGAGTACTGTTGCAAGTTATTTTCACGATTGTAATTTCTATTCAATAATCTGCTCCCATTTGTGTTCAGGGGTATGTTGCAGGTTTGAATGTCAGCCCTGAGCTGCCATGGCATTTATTCACTAAAATGACAGCAATAGCTGTAGTGGCATCAAAGGTTGATCCCTTTACCCATGCTTAGCTCCACAACAGCTACTTATTTGCTACTAAGTGGCTAGGTAGAGGGACTGGAATGTAAAAAATACATAAGACTTTTAAAGCTCTGTTTATTTTATGATCCTTTCACTTAGACAAGGGGTACTGAGTGCAGTGCATGCCAAACGGAAAAATAGGTCAACATCTCTTACCCTTGGTAATCTCAAATTGACACCCATCTGTGATGTGGGGATATCATCTATAATCAAGCTTGTGTGCTCAGTTTCTCTCCTTAATGTATGTTATTAGAGCAATTCTTATCAAACATGGATTGTGTTTCTTGCTAAATGACTACCCAAGCATCTCAAGTTCAAAAATATTTGGGGGGAGTTGTCACAAAGTACCAAATAATATATATTCAACATTCTTTGTGCTATAGAGCTAGGATATGTGTCAGCTTCCCCCAAACAGCTACAAAGCTGTTTACTATACTAACATCATATTCAGAAAATAACAAATGTATTGTGTGCAGGTAAATAAAGCATGAACAGAGCAGTAACTAAATAAATGTGCTTAAACTGCATTATTTGCTTCCAATTTTCAAAACCTTCCTTTGGTGGAAGGGTGGTGAAATATCTTGTAAAGGGTTTTTAAGACTAGTTCGGTTGACAAAACTCGCCCAGAGTGTTTGGAGTGTGCAATTTGCCCAAGATTGTTATGTAAAATAGAATCTGGTGTTTCACATTGCACCAAGTTTACTGGGTGAACAGCCGTTAGTACGCGGCTATTACACCGCATACCATTACAAAGCAAGCGTAACAACGCATGCGCTGTAACAACGCGTAGCCTTTACTACGCATGTTATTACATCACATGCGCTGTCACAACGCAAGCGTTATAATGCGATCCACATCGTTGTGAGGAAACTGAGGCTCTTCCGTTTCCTCACAACAACGTGCACCGATCACCGCCCCTCTGACGATGTTGGAAGGAGAAGAGAGGAACCACGAGGAGAGAGAGGTAAGAGGGGCTGTGTAGTTTTTAAGGGTTTAGGGTAGGGGGTGGGTCGTGCAGGGGGTAGTCTTTTAGGATTAAGGGTAGTGTTGTAGTGTTTAAGGAGTAGTGTTTTTGGGTTAAGGGTAGTGTCGGGGTCGTGCAGGGTAGTGTTTGGGTGTAGGGACAGGACTGGTGGTCGGGGGAGGGTCGTGCAGGGAGTAGTGTTTTAGGGTTTAGGGTAGTGTTTTGGTGTTTGTGTAGTGTAGTGTAGTGTTTTAGGGTAGTGTCTGGGGTTTCGTGCAGGGTAGTGTTTGGGTGTAGGGACAGGACGTCGGGGGAGGGTCGTACAAGGGGGTAGTGTTTTAGGGTTTAGGGTAGTGATGTGGTTTGGGTAGGGTAGTGTTTTAGGGTTTAGGGTAGTTTCTGGGGTGTCATGTAAGGTAGTGTGAGTGTAGGGACTGGACTGGGGAAGGAGGAGGGTAGTGCAGGGGGTAGTGTATTAGGGTTTAGGGTAGTGTTGTGGTGTTTGTGTAGAGTAGTGTTTAAGGGTTTCGAGTGTAGGGACTGGAATGGGGGAAGGGGGAGGGTCATGCAGGGGGTAGCGTTTTAGTGTTTAGGGTAGTGTTGTGTTTTTTGTGTAGAGTAGTGTTTAAGGGTTTAGGGTAGTGTGGGGTGTGTCGTGCAGGGTAGTGTTCGAGTGTAGGGACTGGAAAGGGGGAGGGTCATGCAGGGGGTAGTGTTTTAGGGTTTAGGGTAGTGTTGGGGGGTCGTGCAGGGTAGTGTTTGCATGTAGGGACTGGATTGGGGGAAGGGGGAGGGTTGTGCTGGGGGAAGTGTTTGAGGGGTTAGGGTAGTGTTGTGGAGTATGTGTTATGTAGGGTAGTGTTAATGGATGTAGAAATTAGCGTAGTGTTGGTGGGTTATTTAAATAAAAATGCGTTGTAAAGTATGCGGGGAATTGGGATCCGTTGAAAAGACATTTTATATGCATTTCAAAGCACTTGTGAAGTATTGGTATACGTTATAAAAATGCGTTGTAATGGTACTTGCGAACTAAAAACAACGTTGTAAAAGTATGCGTTGTTTTAGTTTGCAAAGTATCGACATATATGCAGTTTACTGGCCTAATGTGTATTAAAATAGAACATTTGTCATTCACTGTGCTAAAATTCCTTGAGAGCCCCAAAAACAAGTTATGCCGAAAATAATGTTACTGACCCTGTGTGCTTTAAAATGCACTATTTGCCACATGTAGTCTCAACGAATGACTCGGTGCTTTACGCACTACATCGGAAAAGTGAAGGGAGACCCCCCACTAGTAATTTTGATTCCGCTCTTATGATGTCTCTGTCTCCACATGTTAATCCATATGTTAGCCCCCCCGCCCCAAGTTTGAGTCTAGTTGTGCCCCTGGTGCTGGTACACAAGGAAACAATCTACATTTCGGGATACATAATCTACATATATACACACATAATCCAAATCACTGCATCTGCCCTTCCTGCAGCACAGCCACCATGTTACATCTCGCCATTCTCCTGATTAGAAACACATCCTCGGAGGACATGGCTTGCGGGTCACACTAAGGTTGATCTCTGGGATCACCACCTTTGCCGGCACATGCCATGCTGAAGTCCCTATTCACCATTGTTGTCCGCGGAGCAAAAATATTTGCGGAATATGGACTGGAGAAAATCTATTTCCTTCATTCTGCTGCACATCAACAGTAAACCTGTTGCAAATGAATTTGCCTTGTTTTGCTAAGTTTCTGTGATACGGTGATTGGGCGCTGTGGGTGTCTTATAACGGTGCGTCTATCTTAAGTAAGGCAGTCTCTTTTACACCAAAACATTTTGTGGTAAGTTCCTACCTACAATCAGTCTAACCAAAACACGCCGAATAAGCATTTCACAATATACTGCATTTCAGATAATGACTCGATATCATAGAGATATTATAGAGTTCTTTTCATGCCTGGGCTACATTCTGCTAGACAGAGTTCAACCCCCTTCTATGCCTGTGTGGATTCTTACACTGAACTCAGAAGTGCAGTATCATAGTTCCATTAGAGTAAAAATCTGATGCATTACCCTGTAACTCCATTAACAACTACATCCTGTAAAGTTGCTGCTGCAGTATTTTAATTAGGTTGTTTTCAGACAAAAAAAATCGATCAATACAGGAGCAGAAAGTTTGTTCTCATCGTAAATTGTGCGGCAAGCACAGGGGCTGAATTTTAAAAAGCAAATTTTACACCTGGCTGGATATTTCCTGTTGAGTAACTTCTTTTAACAAAAAACGAATTAGACTAAGTACCTATGAAGCAGTAAAATTGAATTCTTGGGCAATAGCTTATTATTCACAGGAAGGGAAGTGATAGTGAGCCTTTGAAAATCCACTGCGAGTTAACCCCTCCCCACCAAAAACGAGATTAAAAAAATCCATCTGCTGCTTTTTAAACTGTCACTGAAGTGATTTATTTCTCAAAACATGATTTGTCGTCTCTGAAGCGAAGTACAGCTTTGCAGTGCACACAGAGCACGCATCTCGTCCAGTCATTCATCTTTATTTGCAGAAGCAGTCAGCAATCATTAAGGCCTATTAGTGTTAAACGGGATGCGGTCTATCTAAATGCACTGTTAAATGGATTTACGGAAGTCTGGTGACTCCTAGCAAAAATAATTGTACGTGTCCGAGTCTAACTTGCCCATGAGCTGTAAAAAACACACTAAGCGTTTATGTAAATAACTGCGTTCAAAGCAAATGGCACAGTAACGACATTAAAAAAATACTATAATATAGTGCAAAATAAAAGTGAGTGAAACAATAGGACTTCAGAACGTGGATAGTGTCGGGTCACCAGGACTGGACATAGGTAGAATATGAAGGACACACACGTCACTACCATAAGATTCCGTGCCACAAGGACGTTTGTTTTCCAGTCAAAGGCATTCTGGCACTTGTCCTCTCATTGTATCAGATTCAATGGAACTGTTGCTCCCTTGAAGAAGTCTACAGGCTTGGGGCCCATCATGAAGACCTGCGGTGGCTCAGTGCAGAGGCAAACGTCTGTGTGTTTTTAAAAATCAAATGTGTCTAAAATTAACACGTATAACTCAGGATTTCTTGGAAATAATGCATGAATTTCAGACAGCATAGGTAGGGGTGTGAGAAATCCGTATAATTTCCTTTCGTGTAATTACGCGACATTAGGACACAATGGTGCAAATTTACGCGATATGCAAACCCATCATTTTGTACTAGATTTTAACACTAGGTGTCCTTACTTCAATTTTTGGCACAAGAACGCATTTAAACAAAAGCACTGCAAACAATAGCTGCTCGTTTTCTGTTGTTTTGCATTTGCAGCATATTTTTACTGTACATTTTTACTGCGAATGGTGTGTAGTTAAGTGAAGTGGCATAATTGTGTCCTTTCAGGAATTTGGCATAACAAGCATAATGCGAAATTCCCCAAATTACACAAATTAAGCTGGTGCAACTTAAATTGCGCTCAGGTCTAATCATAAGTTGTAAATAGTGAGCAGAAATTGCCTCTCTCTTTTTGATACACCTTGTGGGGTTTGTTTTTTTAATTCGCGGTACCCCTTCTTTGCCCCTAATATCTTCTTTTAACCTTTTTTTCAGGACTGGGGACTCAATCTCTGAGTCCTAAAATGGCTGCTGCTACATCTTCATAGATGTGGTGGCAGCCAATCAGATCTTGTCACAAGATCTGGCTGCCAGCGCATCCTCTACTGCGTGAAATATACAATGTTTTTTAGCCTTAATTTCTCAAAAACTACTAAACATATTCACACCAAATCACAAAAAGCACGGTTTCTGGACATAGAGCTTTCTTTTGGCCAAACTTGTTTTTCAGTGAATATATATATATATATATATATATATATATATATATATATATATATATATATATATATATATATATATATATATATATATATATATATATATATATATATATATATATATATATATTATATTCACTGAAAAACCATAGGTTTTAGGGACAGTTATAGTTAGTTGGACATTGCACTCGTACAAAACCCGTGAAAATCCCCGTTATAGTTAGTTCAGCTAACTATAACTCGCGCCCCGCAATGCACTGCTGATGACGTCACATATTACATCACTCATGACATGGTCAGTGACATCACTGATGACATCACTGATGACATCATCCAGTGACTGTGTGTTTCTGTAAAGTTTAAATATGTTTAATATATATAGGGAAAGGCGTATTGAAGAATGAGTGGGTGTATAAGTGTCTGAATGGATGATTTACTAGGTGCGTGACTAACTCTATAAGTGAGTGATTAAACGTATCTTACTGAATGCATGGGTTAGTGACTAAACTGTGTGAATGTCTGTATCCGTCTGTCTGTTGCTGTGTAAGCGGCTGCATGGGTTTGTGAATAGCTACATGAGTGTCTATATGAGTTATTGATTGGTTGTCTGAGTATCTGTATGGGTGCCTGAGTGTTTGTGTGGGTGGAGTGTGTGTGACTCTGTGCATAGATGTGTGAGTGGGTGATTCACTGGGTGCATGGTTTCAAGAGTGCATCTGTGATGGACTGTATGGGTGGGTGAGTGTGTGTATGGGTGTGTTAGTGAGTGAATGAATATCTCAGTGGTACATGTGTGATTAACTACATATGTGAAAGGCAGTATATATGTGTGTTGGAGTATATAAATGGCTATAAGTGAGAGTGTGTGATTGTGAGAGTGGCTGTATGGATGAGTGTGTACTTGTATCAGTGATCGTATAAGAGCGTAAGAATGTGCTAGTATTTGTATGAGTAAGTGAGCTGGTGTGTGTATAACTGTATAGGTGAGTAAATGGCAGTGTGATTAATTATTTGCATGACTGACTAGGTGTGTGAGTACCTCTATGGATGAGTGGCGGTGTGCGAGTGATAATGTAGGTGTATGAGTGCATATGATAGTCCTGTACTGAGTGACCGTAAGTATGAGTGACTGTACGGGTGAGTGAGTGGATGTGTGTGTAGACCTAAGAATCAGTGAGTGGGTATGTAGTTATTGGTGTTGGAGTGTCTATGGTTTTGCGAATGGCAGTCTGTAATTTAGAGTGGGTGTATCAAAGGTTATATTAGGGTGTGAGGAGGTGCATCAGATTATCACGTGGATGATGTCATCAGTGATGTCATTTGAGATGTCATCAGTGATGTCATCAGTGATGTCACTGACCATGTCATGAGTGATGTAATATGTGACGTCATCAGCAGTGCATTGCGGGGCGCGAGTTATAGTTAGCTGAACTAACTATAACGGGGGAATTTCAAGGGTTTTGTACGAGTGCAATGTCCAACTAACTATAACTGTCCCTAAAACCTATGGTTTTTTCAGTGAATTTGTAAGGTTTTTAAATGCTAATTTCTAACTATAACGTGCCTGAAACCTATGGTTTTTTCAGTGAATTTCAAAGGTTTTGTAAATGACAATTTTTAAATGTATTAATTGTTATATTTATTTTTTTGATACTGATTTACTACATTTTTTTAAACTATTTATTTTTAGATATTTTATTTTTAAATTACATTGTAATTACATTATACATTACATTACAAAATATACTTTCTCAGAATGAATTACTTTAGTTTAAATACTTTGCAAATAGGCAATAGACTTTTAAGTACAGTAGTTACAGTTGTTGCAATGGGCAACACAATTTCAAACACAATGCAACATTGAGCTCAATGTGAATTTCTAGTTAAATGCAATTAGTTACTTTATGGATTACTTTTCTAACCAAAGGACTGGATCCTAGATTCAGTCCTGCGACATCTCCTGTAAACAGTTGACTAAAAGCGTTTTGGTTACAATAGTGATTTTTAAGGAATATTATTGTATTTTAAAAGTTGAAACTTTTTCACATAGAATCACCAATGTTATCCTATGGGAGGAAATTCACTTAGCAGGTAAGTAGTGTTATCGTTACTTTTTCTTACTCAGTGGTGGATCCTGGATCCAGCACTGGTGCATCTCCTGTAAACAGTTGAACGAATGCGTTTAAGTCATACAGGCGATTTTTAAGGAATATTTGTAGTTTGTGAAAATTGACACAAACTTTTCTGCTGAAAACCAGACAATGGATTCCTATGGAAGGAAATACAAGTTACTGGTAAGTACGGTTAAAATTACTTTTCAGGATCAGTACTGGGCTCAAAGATGCAGCACTGAGGTCTCTCCTGAAAACAGGTCAGTAAATTGGAATTCGTAGTTCTGCTGATTTTAGAGGAATATTTGTATCTTTCAAAAATCGACACTTAGAAACGTTTTCAGCAAAAAGCAGGCAATGATATCCTATGGAAGGAAATTCAAGTTTCTGGTAAGTACGGTTAAAATTACTTTTCAGGATCAGTACTGGGCTCAAAGATGCAGCACTGAGGTCTCTCCTGATAACAGGTGAGTAAATCAGAATTCGTATTTCGGCTGATTTTAGAGGAATATTTTAAAGTTCCAAAACTCCACACTTCGAAGAATTTCCAAGTGAAACCAGTCAATGTTAGCCTATGGAAGGAAATTCAAGTTACTGGTAAGTACGGTTAAAATTACTTTTCAGGATCAGTACTGGGCTCAAAGATGCAGCACTGAGGTCTCTCCTGATAACAGGTGAGTAAATCGGAATTCGTAGTTCGGCTGATTTTAGAGGAATATTTGCACAATGGTGAAGGAAGGGGGTGGGGCCTGAGGTGACATGTCTGCAAACACGCCCTGTGGCGCATTTTAAGTTGGAGAATTAATTCCTCCTCAATCCCGAGGGTCCCTAGGGGCCAACTAGCCCACCAGATACCTCCAGTATGCGCCAGAGATCTGAGTTGCAGAGAGGTGTTCAGAGGCCACACCCCTTTTTACAACACTCTGCAACGCAGCTCCGTGGCGCTTTCTGGACGTACCTGGTGGGCTAGTTGGCCCCCAGGGACCCTCAGGATTGAAGGGGATTTAATTCCCCATCTTAAAATGTGCCACGGGGCCTGTTTGCACACATGTCACCTCAGGCCCCGCCCCCTCCCTTCACCACTGTGCAAACGCACCCTGTGGCGCGTTTTAAGTTGGGGGATTAACTCCCCTTGAATCCTGAGGGTCCCTGGGGTGCAACTAGCCCATCAGCTACCACCATTAAGCGCCACAGAGCTGCGTTGCAGAGAGGTGTAAAAAGGGGCGTGGCCTCAGAACACCTCTCTGCAACGCAGCCCCCTGGCGCATACTGGAGGTTCCTGGTGGGCTAGTTGGCCCCCACGGACCCCCAGTATTCAAGTGGAATTCGTTCCCCCTCTGCAAACGCGCCAGGGGGCGCGTTTGCAGAGTGCTGACAAGGAGGGGGCGTGGCCTCCGGCGCGATGCCGGATTTTTTTTTTTTTTAAAGGGGGCTGTGTGGCCCCCCTTCTTCTTAATTATTTTGGGCCCTGGGGACCCCATCCCCCAGGGCCTGACCCCCTTTTATAAAAAAAAAAAAAAAAATGGAACGGAAAGGGGACCGCGTGGGCCCCCCTC
Source organism: Calotriton arnoldi (assembly GCA_963921515.1). NCBI lineage: Eukaryota > Metazoa > Chordata > Amphibia > Caudata > Salamandridae > Calotriton > Calotriton arnoldi. The sequence goes on from CAWUFW010006986.1 coordinate 627,639, forward strand.
CCGTGGCCAATTTTGACCCGGGGACCCCATCCCCCGGGTCATTGCCACATTTTTCTTTTTTGATGGAGGGGGCTGCGTTGCCCCCCTCCTCAGGCCTCCTTAGGCCCCAGGGACCCCCTCCCCCGGGGCCGGCCTTTTGTTCATTTTTATTTTTTAATCATGGGGGAGGGGGGCCACGTGGCCCCCCTCCCGGGCCACTTGTAGCCCCGGGGACCCCATCCCCCGGGGCTGGCCCTCTCCGTTGGGGACCGTGGGGGGTCCCCAATCCCCCCATGGTCCCGCCGGCTCCCCGCGTCCTGCGGGAGCCGGCATTGCTTTTCCACATGGGGAGCTGCTAAGATGCAGCTCCCCGTGTGGAAAAGCAATCATCTTTGGTTTTTGGAAGAGAGAGCAGGTTTCCTGCTCTCTCTTCCAAAAACCAAAGCAGTTTGCTATGACAGGACGGGAGCCGCGAGGCTCCCGTCCTGTCATAGCAAACTACAGTGTCCCAGGGGTAGGCACCTCGGGACACTGCAGGAGCCGGCCCTGGGGGGTGGCGGTCCCCAGGGCCATGGAGGGCTCCAGGAGGGGGGGCCGCGCGGCCCCCCTCCCAACCTTTGCACAGCCCCGGGGAGGTGGTGGTCCCCGGGGCTCTGGGGGTCCGTAACGGACCCCTACATTTAAATCTTTAGTGCACCAGGGAGGTGGCGGTCCCTGGGGCATGTGGGGGGCTCGAACCCCCCACACAGGTACTTATAAAATAAAAAAGAAGCCCCGGGGGTGGCGGTCCCGGGGCTGCGGGAGGGCCGAGAGCCCTCCCGCACCATTTGTTTTTAAAGCCCCGGGGGTTGGGGGTCCCCGGGGCTTAGGGGGCCTTAGAGGCCCTCCCATTCATTAAATTCATAACCCCCCGCATGCCCCCGGGACTTGGCCCACCCGGGGGCCAATTAACAACGAAGCGTGGGAGACACGCTTCGTTTTTTTTTTTCCGGCGGGATCTGCGCACCCTAAGCGCATCCCGCCTATTTTAAAAACAAAAATGCTTTTTTCTGCCCAGGGGGTCCTTGTGGGACCCCCTGAGCAGACCTAGGGGGTCAGGGTGTTTCTACCCTGCCCCCTTTGTGCGTTTTGCACACTTGTTTCTTCTGCCTCGGTTCTAACGAGGGACAAAATGGCTGCCAACACTTCCTGATTTGGAGTGTTGACAGCCACTTGACAGCCAATTAGCATGCAGCTCGTGATCAGGACGGTGCGCGCAGGGTGCACTCAGGGTGCGCGGATCCGACGCGGCCATAGATATGTGATTTTACTTGTGATTTTCTCAGAAACTACTGAACGGATTTACACCATTTAAGCAAAAGGCACGAGTCTGAACCAAGGGCTACCTCTTTGCCAAATTTGGTGTACTTCCGTTCAGCAGTTCGGGCTGTAGCTGCGACTAAAGGTTCCTATGGAAAAATGAATGGGGAAACACGTTTTGGGACCCCCCTTTTTTCTCGGCTCCCACTTGACGAATCACCCCGAAACTTTCAGGATAGGAGCGGACCGGAGCGCCCCAACCAGTTGGAAACTTTCGCGAAGATTTGTCAACCGGCGCCAACGTTATTTCAAATAGAATGTTACGGATTTCCTATGGAAAATAGGTCCTAACTATAACTATCTACTGGCGACCGCCAGTAGATAATATATATATATATATATATATATATATATGTATATATATACACACACACACAACAGCGGGTGCAGCTGTAAGGCAGAATAAATGGCCTGGATTAATTTTGAAACAAAGGTACGTCACACTCAGGAATTATTCTTAGATGTTTTATTGTTCAGACAGAGCCAGTCTGTCTCACCTACGCTTTTCAGCCTTGCAGGGCCTTGTTAATAATAATAATAATAAATGAGCTTGTATAGCGCCTGGTTACACTAGCTAGTGTGTCCCCGTGCTGCAGGCTACTCGGACCAGTCTGTGAAAAAGCAAACAACCGTGTGATGGATGATTTACACTTGGAAGAGCCATGTTTTTAATTTTTTCCGAAAGGAGAGTTCTAATGGGTCCGTGCGGAGATCTTGGGGAAGGGTATTCCAGTTCTTAGCAGCTAGATAGCAAAAAGACCTGCCACCCATTCTTGCTCTTTTAATTACTGGGATTTTAACCAGCCCCGTCCCCAGGGACCGCAGGGCCCTAGTCGGAGTGTAGGGTAGTATTAGATTATGTAAGTAGCTGGGTCCTTTTCCCTGCAGGATCCGCTGACTTACGCACATGGCCTTAAAGAGGATTCTTTTCCTCACCGGGAGCCAGTGAAGAACATCCAGAGCATTTCTGGAAGAGGCTCTCCTGGGGAAACACGTGGGTGAGACAGACTGGCTCTGTTTGAACAATAAAACATCTAAGAAAAAGGATTCCTGAGTGTGGCGTACCTTTGTTTAAAAAAAAAAAAAATATATATATATATATATATATATACATATATATATACATATATATATATATGTATGTATATATATATTCACTGGAAAAAACATAGGTTTCAGGGACGTTATAGTTAGTTGGACAATTCACCCATACAAAACTATAGAAATTCCACCGTTATAGTTAGTTCAGTTAACTATAACTCGCGCCCCCACAATGCACTGCTGATGACGTCACATATTACATCATTCATGACATGGTCAGTGACATCACTGAGGACATCACTGATGACATCTCAAATGACATCACTGATGACATCACTGATGACATCATCCAGTGAATGTAGCTTTCTTTAAAATTTAAATATGTATTATATATATACCAAGCTGTATTGAAGAATGAATGGATGTATAAGTGTCTGGATGGAGGATTTAGTAGGTGTGTGACTGACTGTTTAAGTGAATGATTAAATGTATCTTACTGAATACATGGGTTAGTGTCTAAAGTTTGTGAATGTCTGATTCACTCTGTCTGTTGTTGTGTAAGCTGCTGCATCGGTTGGTCAGTAGCTATATCAATGTCTATATGGGTTATTGATTAGTTGCCTGCGTATTTGTATAGGAGACTGAGTGTGTGTGTGGTTGGGTGGGGGGTGTGTGACTGTGCATAGATGTGTGAGTGGTTGATTGACAGGGTGTATGAGTTTAAGAGTGTATGTGGAAACAGTTGTATGGGTGGGTAAGTGTGTGTATGGGCGTCTTGGTGAGTGAATCAATGTCTCAGTGCACATGTCCAACTAAATACATATATAAAAGGCAGTCTATGTGAGAGTTGGTGTATAGAAATGACTATACGTGAGAGTCAGTGATTGTGAGAGTGGCTGTATGTATCAGTGTATACTTGTATTAGTGATTATATAAGAGACTAAGGGGCCGATTCCGATTTGGGCCGGAAATCTCTCCGACCGAGCCGGACCCGGAGAGAATTCCGACCGAATTGGACCCTAGCAGTCCGACCGACGCATGCTATCGGACTCGATTCGGTCGGACTCCCATTGAAGTCAATGGGAGCCTGTCGTACAACGCGTACGCGGGCTCCCATTGACTCAATGGGTGCGAGGCGGACAAGGGCGCCCCCTACAGCGTGTACGCGTCCATGCGCATCGCGGCGTACATGCACAGGTAGGGGGGACCCATGGGTCCCCCCTGTGTGCGACTCGCGCGCCTACGCGTACAGGGGTGTCCGACACGGACCCCCAAAGTCCGGCTCTGACAGCTTATTCGAGCCGGACGGCGCGAGTCGATCGGACTGCTCGCGGCGCGCATCGTACTTACCCGGCCGGGAAACGTCTCCATAGCGCGGTGCGAGTCGTGTCCATGTGAGTCGGTCGGAGCGTGTTGAAGCCGCGTTCGAGTCGGTCGGCGATTTCGCGGGTGCTTGCATCGTACTCGCTCGGCCGGACCCGCGTACGATTCGGTCAGGAAACAGGGCTCCGAATCGGATCCGGTGAATCCGAATCCGATTCGGAGCACTACCGGCCGAGATCGGAATCGGCCCCTTAGTATGCATTACTATCTGTATGAATAAATGAGGTGGTGTGTGTATAACTGTGTAGGTGAGTAAATGGAACTGTGATTGATTCTTTGCATGAGTGACTAGGATGAGTACATAATTGACTAGGATGAGTGCTGGTGTGTCAATGTCTATATAGGTGTATGAGTGCATTTGATAGTGTTCTATTGATCAGTGACTGCATGTATGACTCATTGTATGGGTGAATGGGTAGATGTGTGTGTAGACCTAGGAATCACTGAGTGGGTATGTAGTAACTGGTATTAGTGTGTCAATGCTATCGAAAATGGTAGTCTGTATTGTACAGTGAGTGTATCAAAGGTTATATTAGTGTGTGAGGAGGTACATCAAATTGTCACATGGATGATGTCATTTGAGATGTCATTTGAGATGTCATCTGTGATGTCATCAGTGATGTCACTGACCATGTCTTGAATGATGTAATATGTGACGTCATCAGCAGTGCATTGCGGGGGCGCGAGTTATAGTTAGCTGAAATAACTATAACGGTGGAATTTCTATGGTTTTGTATGAGTGAAATGTCCAACTAACTATAACGTCCCTGAAACCTATGTTTTTTTCAGTGAATTTCTAAGGTTTTTGAAATGCTAATTTCTAACTATAACGTGCCTGAAACCTATGGTTTTTCAGTGAATTTCAAAGGTTTTTTAAATGCCAATTTCTAACTATAACGTGCCTGAAACCTATGGTTTTTTCTGTGAATTTCCAAGGTTTTTTTAAATGCCAAATTCTAACTATAATGTGCCTGAAACATATGGTTTTTTCAGTGAATTTCAAAGGTTTATTAAATACTAATTTCTATCTATAACGTCCCTGAAACGTATAGTTTTTTCAGTGAATTTCAATGTTTTTTTAATGCTAACTTCTAATTATAATGTTTATTTAACCTAAAGTTTTTTCCGACACCCAAGAAGGACACAACACCCACTGCCACAACCCTCAGGACCCCCCCCCGTACCACCCCTCCCTACGGTAATTTTTTGTATTTGTTATTTAAACTATATAATGTCTTCTTGTTTTTTAAATATTAAACAACTACATACAGTATGAAAGGGAGCCCAGCCCAGAGCCACATCTGAAGACCAACACATGTCATAGACCTACTGATCAAGCAGCTCCGACACCCAAGAACGCCACAACACCCACCACCACCCCCAGGACCCCCCCTCTACCACCGAGTCAGCGCAGAACAACACAGCGAACTTTCCGAAAACGGCATGGCCCCTCAGCCACACAATAGCTGAATATTGGGACAGATGTGAAGAAACTATATGTGAAGGAAGCAATTCACCCATGTTTAACAATGCACACAATGCAAAGTGTAGCGGTGATGTGCTGGACACATCTCAGTATGCAGAACACACACCTCTCCATGTGCACAAATACTACTGGTGCTTGTAGTGTTGTGGACAGTGGACCCAACCATGTTACGTCAAACACTAGGGAAGATCTCAGTCATGTAGCTGTGTTGTCCCCCTCTGTAAGCATAAGTGTAACCGGAGTGGGCTGGTCCGACGTACGCCACTTCAGTGTAGGAGTGTGAATAAATAGGCCGGAGCTCTGGGCGTGGTTCACTTGTGGGAAGGCCAAAGCGTCTGCCAGGGCGGCGCCCCTCACCCTGCCACGAGGCCGCCAACATGACCGCCAGCCTCCTCAGCCGATCGCTGGCTTCCGCCACACAGGCCCCCAGCGGCACAGCACCGCAGACTTATGTCTGTACAAAGTACTGCCTTCGATATACACTGCGGACAGCAAGGCTCACAATTCAGATCGAGTCGCGATTGCAGATGACGCAGTCCAGTAGGCAAGAGACATTGCTCAAGTCCACAACACATGGCTGTGGGCCCTTCCTGACCGCTGCCTCCAGCCTACACTGCGGTCAGTAGGGCTCACAATTTAGATGGAGTCGAGATTGCAGATGACGCAGTCCAGTAGGCAAGAGACATTGCTCAAGTCCACAACACATGGCTGTGGGCCCTTCCTGACCGCTGCCTCCGGCCTACACTGCGGTCAGTAGGGCTCACAATTCAGATGGAGTCGAGATTGCAGATGACACAGTCCAGTAGGCAAGAGACATTGCTCAAGTCAACAACATGTGCCCGTGGGCCCTTCCTCACCGCTGCCTCCTGCCTCCACTGCGGTGAGTAGGGCTCACAATTCAGAGCGACTCACGATTGCAGATGACGCAGTCCAGTAGGCAAGAGACATTGCTACCAGTGCGGCCAGCCCGGACCACACATCATCTCTGACTGCGCACATGCTAAGTGCTTCAAGTACCACTAACTCTGTGCAGCTCAAGTCAATACCACGTGGCTGTGGGCCCTTGATGACCGCTGCCTCCGGCCTACAATGCGGTTAGCAGGGCTAACAATTCAAGATTAGTGGTGATGCAAATTGTGTAAGAGAGTATAATCGGTTAAGAAGACTGTATGCTCCCAATCTGTGCAGCTCAAGTCAACGTCACGTGGCTGTGGGCCCTTGCTGACCGCTACCTCTGGCCTACACTGCGGTCATCAGGGCTCACAATTAAAATTAAGTCTTGATTCATTAATTACAGAGTCCAGTAGGCAAGTAACTATCACAGGCCTAAAACCTACATAATATCCTTTTAGTATCCTTGCTTCAAGAACTTTTTTTATATCAGTTATAGCTTTAGTACAATCACCAAATTCATCTTCAAGTGCAAACGAACACTCATTAGCAGTCTACACTGCGGGCACCAGAGCTCGCAATTCCAATTTTGTACACGTGGTGCCACTAACCCTGTTCAACACAAGCCGGCGACACGTGGTGCCACTAACCCTGTTCAACACAAGCCGGCGACACGTGGTGCCACTAACCCTGTTCAACACAAGCCGATCCCACATGTGGAACTGTGTCCTGAGTCCTGAATGGCAGTGACCCCAAGTCCGTGGCAGCGACCACTGCACCAGACTCCCTTCAATCAGTTAGGCATATTTCCATATGCAAGGCCGGCGACACTTGGTGCCACTAACCATGTTCAACACAAGCCGATCCCACATGTGGAACTGTGTCCTGACTCCTGAATGGCAGTGACCCCAACTTCGTGGCAGCGCCCACAGCACCAGACTCCCTTCGATTAGTGAGGCGTATTTGCATATGGAAGGCCGGCGACACATGGTGCCACTGAACCTGAACTACGCAGGCCGGTGGGGCCACCAACCTATGCACGTGGCTGTGGGCCCTTGCTCACCGCTACCTCTGGCCTACACTGCGGTCAGCAGGGCTCACAATTCAGATACAGTCACAATTGCAGATGACGCAGTCCAGTAGGCAAGAGACGTTGCTCCCAGTGCGGCCCATCCGCACCAAGCAGCATCACAGGCTCATACATTCTCAATGCTTCTGGTGCCACTAACTGTGCACCTCAACTCAACGCCACATGGCTATGGGCCCTTGCTGACTGCTACCTCTGGCCTACACTGCGGTCATCAGGGCTCACAATTTAAATTAAGTCTTGATTCATTAATTACAGAGTCCAGTAGGCAAGTAACTATCACAGGCCTAAAACCTACATAATATCCTTTTAGTATCCTTGCTTCAAGAACTTTTTTTATATCATTTATAGCTTTAGTACAATCACCAAATTCATCTTCAAGTGCAAACGAACACTCATTAGCAGTCTACACTGCGGACAGCAGAGCTCGCAATTCGAATTTTGGACACGTGGTGCCACTAACCCTGTTCAACACAAGCTGCGACACGTGGTGCCACTAACCCTGTTCAACACAAGCCGGCGACACGTGGTGCCACTAACCCTGTTCAACACAAGCCGATCCCACGTGTGGAACTGTGTCCTGAGTCCTGAATGGCAGTGACCCCAAGTCCGTGGCAGCGACCACAGCACCAGACTCCCTTCGATCAGTGAGGTATATTTCCATATGCAAGGCCGGCGACACGTGGTGCCACTAACCCTGTACAACAAAAGGCGCGACACGTGGTGTCACTAACCCTGTTCAATACAAGCCGATCCCACATGTGGAACTGTGTCCTGAGTCCTGAATGGCAGTGACCCCAAGTCCGTGGCAGCGACCGCAGCACAAGACTCCCTTCGATCAGTGAGGCATATTTCCATATGCAAGGCCGGCGACACGTGGTGCCACTAACCCTGTACAACACAAGGCGGGACACATGGTGCCACTAACCCTGTTCTATACAAGCCGATCCCACATGTGGAACTGTGTCCTGAGTCCTGAATGGCAGTGACCCCAAGTCCGTGGCAGCGACCACAGCACCAGACTCCCTTCGATCAGGGAGGCATATTTCCATATGCAAGGCCGGCGACACGTGGTGCCACTAACCCTGTACAACACAAGGCGCAACATGTGGTGCCACTAACCCTGTTCAATACAAGCCGATCCCACATGTGGAACTGTGTCCTGAGCCCTGAATTGCAGTGACCCCAACTTCGTGGCAGCGACCACAGCACCAGACTCCCTTCAGTTTTATTTGTTGTTGTTTTGTTTAAATAGAATGTTTTATATGTAAATCTATACATGACTAAGGGGCATATCATCAACGAGGCGATAAAAAATTATCGCCACTTTTGCGTCCGTTTTCAGACGAAAAGGGGCGATAATTTTATCGCCTAATCAGCAAGGTCACGCTATCGCGTGAAACCTTGCATTAGCGCCTGTTCTCTGAACGCCCAGCTTTGCATCTCTAATGAGATGCAAAGTGGGCGTTCCTGCACTGACATAACTGGAGAAATGTCGCTAAGCGACATTTCTCCAATTATCAATGGGCACGCTAACCTGCAGAGAGACAAGCAAAGTAGCGATAACCTCTGTTATCGCTACTTTCCTTACGCCTGCTTCAAGACTGACTTAGCCATGATATCCTATGTAAGGTGGATATCATGGCTAAGTATGCCTTGCCCTATCATCAAGCTATCGCCAAACTTTGTGAGATTATCGCTGGATTTCCAGCGATAATCTCACATTTGGCAGTTAGCACTTGGAATTTTATCGCTTTTGAGATAAGCGTTGCTATTAGCACGCTATCTCAGCGATAAAATTCCACGTTACCCGGCGATAATTATCCTAGCGCTAAGTGCGCTTAGCGATAATTATCGCCGGTCCTTGATGATATGCCCCTAAGATTCTTGTTTGTCCAACCGCACAGGGACAATTCCGGGCCCAAGAAGGTTGTTGGGGGTATGTTGCTAATGTGGGAAGAAGGTGCGTTACCTGCTGATGTGGGGAGAGGCAGCGTGAAAGGGGTATCTCTCACAGAAAGAACTCCGGTATGTTTTCAGAAATGCCTCGGACAGATGCCAGCTGATGGACTGAATCACAAAATGGCTTTTCAATGCTTATGTAGTGTGACTTATGAACAGTTTGCACCCAGGCTCGCAGAGGGACAACTGCGGCCTGTCCGCTCGACTCACAGACGCAGTACTACGAGCCGTCCGCTCCCAAAGGAACAGTAGTGTAGTAGCTCGCAGAGGTACAGGCACAGCAGCGTACTAGCTCGCAAAGGTAGAGAGCTGCGAGCCGACTGACTGGCTTCTAACGGCATAGCTGCGAAGTGGTGATGTTGGGCAGAGGGAGCGTGAAAGGGTTATCTTGCACAGACAGAGCTCTGGTATATTAAATTGCCCCCGGGACCTTTCTTTTATATTTTCACTCGATGCGAGAAAGCGCGCTTTCTGGACCAAGACCTTTCTCCCTACCAAATTTGGAGTAATTCCGTTCAGCAGTTTGACCTGTAGCCTTGTCTAAAGTTTCCTATGGAAAATCCATTGAGAAAACACGTTTTCACACCCCCCACATAGCTACCCGTCGCAGGCGTACTCGCTGTTGGTGTGCAGGTCAGTGGTCTAGTTGTCAACATGTCACGGCCACTCCCGGAGGGCAGGTTTGCACACACACCACACCCATCCGGCACATGCGTCACAGGCCATGTGACCACACAAATATAATGGATCGACAACGTCACATCCTTTATTGCCGGTGGTGACTGGATGGCGGATGCTCCACGGGTCTCAATCATAAAGAGTCCATGAAAACTTGCGCAGAGGGTTAGTCGCACCCTGAGCTGTATGGCCGTCAGAGGCCTACTACCACGTGGTGTGGACTTGAGTTGCACAGGGTTACTGCCACCCGAAGCTGATGTGGCCATCAGGGGCCTACCACCACGTGGCGCGGACTTGAGTTGCACAGGGTTAGTGCCACCCGAAGATGATGTGGCCGTCAGGGGCCTACTACCACGTGGCGTGGACTTGAGTTGCATAGGGTTAGTGCCACCGAAGCTGATGTGGCCGTCAGGGGCCTACCACCACGTGGCGCAGACTTGAGTTGCACAGGGTTAGTCGCACCCTAAGTTGTATGGCCGTCAGCGGCCTACCACCACGTGGCGCTGACTTGCGTTGCACAGGGTTAGCAGCACCAAAAGCTCATGTGGTCTCCGCCATTGATGACTCAGGACTCAGCGACATGTGTGGGATCTGCTGGGCCGCGGAGCGGGTCCACATAATGTCCACCAAGCCATGGTGGCGGGACCGGGCCCTGGAGCTTTCACGGGCACGTGGAGTGCCCACTGGTAGACACTCCGGTGGCAGCAGGTAATTATTTGGTCATGGATGCGCAGGGGCGGCAGTGTCTCTCTCTCTCTATCTCTCTCACTTCCCTCTCTACACTCTCTCTCTCACTCTCTTCCTTCCTTTCCTTCTATCTCTCTCACTCTCTCTCCCTTCTCCCTTTCTTACTCCCTTTCTTTCCTTCCCTCTCTTTTTCTCTCTGGCTTTTTTTTCCTTCTTTCTTTCTCTGTGTCTCACTCCTTTGATATGCGCATTACACACGTCCTTATTGTGTGCATTATTTTCCAGGCTGTGTCGTCAACATTAATGGACCCGACAGGAGTCTTCCGCCTTGTTGTTTTGTGTTCAGTTTGTTAAATTTAGTTTATCCTCTATATGTACGGAAAAATACATTTTGAAAAAAAAAACAATTTCAATAAAGTTTTTCGTTGTTACTTAAGTGCTGTGTGACTCTTTCTCGTTCTTATTTCTGTTATTAGTGGTGTCCACCATGGTGTTAAATTTTGGGGCAGTTATCGCGGGAATACTGGTGATGTCTGCAGTTTGCACCAGCTTCTGAATAGTGTGTTAGATTTATCTCAACTTTAGTTGCATTAAAGTGCTGATAATGAGATGCAGAGTAGGCGTTCCCGTGCAAAAACACATGAGGTGCACCTTTGTGATTTATTCTAAATACTAAAATCCTGTATTGAATTGCACTGTGGTAGTGGGTGCATTTACAGTGTACACACAAAATCAATGAAGAAATCTCATTGTATTTATATTGATTGGGAATTGTGGGTCAGGTGCTGAATCTTGACGGGATACACTGCCCAGTTCGTTTATTTTTCTGTACACGAAAAAAACACATCACAACTTTCACAACGAAAGGCAAAAACTGCGATGCGAAACAAATTCCGGCGACAAGCCGCGTTAGCACCAGGGATTTTACACCTGCTTTCTGCTGGTGTTAAGCAGGACGACTACCTGCAGCATGAAAGGGAACACAGCCAAGAGCCACACCGGAACACCTACAGGTGCCATAGAGTCAATGAGCATGATACACGGATACCCATGAGGGCCACAACACTCATCGCAACAACCCCAGGACCGCCAATGCCCCCCGAACCCGCATCTGAGCAAGTGTGTCCGTGTGGTCATTGTGTTAGCAAGATGGGCACGGGCCCTGCAACATCACAGTGTGCTGTCTTCAGCAGACGTTACCATGTCACCTCAGTGTTGGCAGTGAGCCTGGACATGTAGCTACGCACACATCCTCCTGCATGCACAAGCGGCGTGTGCTGGTCCGGCGTACACAGGTCAGCGCAGGTGTGTGCCTATCCGGCAAGGGGAACGGGGTGTCTCGGACATGTCTGTGTGCAAGAAGTGCGGTAAGTGTGTCTCTGTGTTCTGGTGTGGCCGCCACAAGGGCCGCAGCAGTCGATGTTGTAAAGTGGCATGCACCACCTCCAAACGGCAGTGTCACGGCGTGATTGGAATGCCGCAGGACATGCGCGAATAGGCATTACAATGGTGTGCCGTAGGAGTGCACGGGATACAACAGCGCAGCGCACAAAAGTGTGGGGGCTCGTGGGAGGGAGGAGCAGCTGTTTGGCAACGTAACACACAGTGAACCCGCCCATGTGCCACGTGCTGCACATCTCAACCATGATGACCAGGGTCGCAGACATCCCACAACACCCATGACCGGCCTTTGTACACATCCTGTATGAATGCAGCTGGAGAAGTTACTGTAGGAATGAAAGGTTCTTTGTCTGAGCTATCTTGCGCTAACACATCTGCTGCTCCAAGAAGGAACTTGCAAGTGGCCAGCCCCCCCTGACAGATACGGTAATATTTGCATCCGTCTCCCACACTACGCACTGCCCGATTTGAGAACAACGAGTACACATCCCACACTCAAAAGTCCTTCGTCGTAGTTAGCGTGCATGAAATGGCCTTCACACGTACTCCCACCACACCCCTGCCCTGCACCCATTGCACACAGACCCGGCTCATTGCACCAAGCTGTCTCATTTCATCCACAAGACTGCCACACGGCAAGCCAGTGCAGCTACAAGCAGAGCCACTGACGCAATGGCAGGGCATCCCGAACACATGGTCGACTCCGTTCACGTCCACCTATACCTTGCACATCTGCTGCATGTCCTGGGTGCACTGCCTTTGGCAGTGCTGCGGATCACTTACCGGCTGAGCTTCCGCATTGCGGACGTCACCTGCGTTCAACCTGTATTGCAATGTCGCACGTGCCTATCCGAGTGGTGCATGGACGTGTGCCTCTCCAACGTGTGCGTAGCTGACATGGATTACGATGGGTGTGTGCGCCCCCTGTTGGTCCATGACCAGGAGTGTCATGGTGATGCCCGTTTATGGCATGCATGGATGTTGGGCATGCATGTTGGGAACTGGGCCTGGGAGATTGCATGTGTCGTAGTATGCAGTGAGGAAATTGACCCACTTCCCGATTCTGCTTTGGTGCACATTGGGTACAGTGGTTGGAGTCAGCACATCTGTCCTGGTCAGCTGATGAATTACATCGACGACAAGTCAAATATTGTGGCCAACCATCACTCATTAGAGATAGGGGCTTAAGCAGCTGCACTCGCGTTCATGGACGAGTGACAAGGTACCTGCAACCACGACTCGATGTGCCACATTGCACGTGTCCCGCCGCATCATTGCACGTTGTGCATCTGGTCACATGTCCCAAGACGACAGTGGACATGGCTGCATTGGTGTCGACTCATGTCCGAGGCGCGGACAACCAATGCTGCTTGACACTGACGTGTGTTGGTGATGGACTACCCCGAGGTGAACATGGACGTTTTCCTACGTTCCTTATTCAGGCATGCTGCTGCATTTGTCTGCATATCGTGGCACTACTCTTGGCCGTACTGACACGCACTTTTTTTAAATAAAGTTTCCACATTTTCACTTGTCTCCAAATGTGTTGTGTCTTCATTTGTATGGCAATGTGTGTGTCACAGACTCTCTGGCTGCCTGCCATACGTGAATTGCTACCACATCCGGACTGTGGGTTTGTACTTATGCGTTCTCATGTACCTGTTTCGTACTGACGCTTTTGGACGTTTATCCGCCACAGGCGAGTGCATTTGTGTCCTGTGTTAGATTGTGCGAATGTTTGTGTTTGGACAACATTGTGTTGGATGTTGGTGTGCTCTGCTTCCTATGTGTGTGTGCTGCATTCTGTGTGAGATGTCTCTTCATGTGAGGTATTGTTCACCCTTCTCCCTTTCAGGCAGTGTGATTTTCACTTCTGTGCTTGTTCAGTGGTGTGATGTTGGCGGGTTGTGTGACTTGTGCTCCTTGTTGGTGTGTTTCATTTTAGCCATGGTTTGTCTGTAGTTGTGCTGTACTTAATTGTGCATGTGTGACATTGTGCCCATCTCCCCCCGTCCCCCCACTCCCTGCTTGTTCCTCTTCCTGGTGCTGTTGTGTCTGTAATTTTGTTACTCCACACATAAATACATGTAAAGAACAAATTAGAATTGTTCCTTGATTCTTTTAGATTGCAAAACCTCTCTCTATTGGTTATTTTTGAATTTTCCATATAAACAGTTTTTTTAATATTCAAGGACACAAGGAAGTCAGAAGTGCAACGTATTCTATCAACACACTTCCTAGAACATTCTACAACACGTGCAGGTTAAAAGTTCATCAATTTTTTAAAAACCTAACGATATTTTTTTGCAACCTTTTCTCGAACATTTAACGGCACGTGCAGGTTAAAAGTTCACGATTGTTTTAAGTTCGAACAGTGCCTTCCAAATGCAAGTAGCAGGTGTGGTTGAGTTGACCAAATGTTATCCTATCATATGTACTCCACGTTTAAAGTGCTTTTTCTTAACCAATCACAAAGATGCTTTTCCACAAAACGAATGTGCACCCTACTTTTAAAAAACAATGCTTTTCATCTCCCAATCAGTTATTGTTTTGATTGAGAAAAAAAGTAGTTCCCCCACCTTTAAACATATCTTTTATTCTACGAACGGACTGCATGAGCTACAGACATCTATCCATACTTCCCAGCCATACCTTCAAAATGCTAGTGTGGATCGTAGGACATAGCTATGTTTTCTGGTGCAAGAGGTATGCAGAACAGAGATGTATTGACTTAGACCTAAGTTTACAAAATGTGGACATTAAATGGTTTGGACAGAGAGGATTGAAGTGGCACCAATTGTTGCCTTTGGTTAAAACCGGTTTGCTTCTCCAACACCCTGACCTCATGATTGTGCACTGTGGTGGAAACGACCTTGGCACATTGACTGGTGTAGGTTTGGAAATGCTAATGAAAGACACCTTTCGACAATTGATGTTGCTTTTGCCTCAAACTGTCTTTGTATATTCCAATATATACCAAAGACAGAAGTGGAAATGGTCAAACCAATTTTGTCCTCAGATTAAAAAATCTAGGAAGAATGTCAACAAAGCTGTGTCTGCATACCTCAGAGACCATAGAATGGGGTCGATCTACAACAACAACATACGTTTTGATATGGCTGATATCTACAGAAGTGATGGAGTACACTTCACAGATCAGGGAAATCGAGTTTTTCTGAATAACCTGAAGCTGTGCATCCGCACTTATATGTAGCTCCAACTAATAAACACAAGGGCTCTTTTTAGAGCCGCCTTATATTCCCAATATCGGTTCGCAGAGTGACAGCTGCGATCCGGCTAGCACAGGGAGACCTGCGAGCCGTCGGGCAGGCTCGCAGAGGGAGAGCTGTGACCCGTCGGCTCGGCTCGCTCAGGGAGAGCTACGGGCCGTTGGCTCACAAACGCACACCAGCGTGCTGGCTCGCAGAGGGAGAGCTCGAGTCTAACTCGCAAGGGGACACCAACGGGCCAACGGCCCTGCTAGCAGAGACACACCTATCACCTAACGGACTGGCTCGCACATGTACAGCTAGGGACACGACGGCTCGCAGACGCAGACCTGCGAACTGATGGACTGGTACTGTTTTATGCTTTAGGGTAGTACAGTGGTGTTTGTGTACTGTAGGGGGTTCGTGCTGGAGGTAGCGTTTTAGGGTTTAAGGTAGTGCAGTGGTGTTTGGGTAGTGTAAGAATAATGCTGGAGGTAGTGTTTTACAGTTTACGACAATGTAGTAATGTTTGAGTAGTGCAAGGGGTCATGCTGGGAGTACTGTTTTGGGGTTTAGGGTAGTGCAGTGGTGTTTGTGTAGTGTAGGGGGTCATGCTGGGAGCAGTGTTTTAGGGTTTACGGCAGTGCAGTGGTGTTTGGGTAGTGTAGGGGGTCATGCTGGGAGTAGTGTTTTAGGGTTTACGACAATGCAGTGGTGTTTGGGTAGTGTAGGGGGTTGTGCTAGGGGTAGTATTTTAGGGTTTAGGGTAGTGCAGTGGTGTTTGGGTAGGGGGTCATGCTGGGGGTAGATTTAGGGTTTAGGGTAGTGCAGTGGTGTTTGGGTAGTGTAGGGGATCGTGCTGTGGGTAGTGTTTTAGAGTTTACGACAGTGCAGTGGTGTTTGGGTAGTCTTTGGGTAGTGTAGGGGATCGTACCGACAGACTGACTCACAGAGCTCCGAGCCGACGGACGGCCTTCTAAAGGCATAGCCGTGACCTGGTGATATGAAGAGAGGCAGCGTGAAAGGCATATCTCACACAGACACAGATGCCAGTGTTGCCTCGCAGAGGTAAAACTACGAACCCGATGGCTTCTACACGGAGAGATGCGAGCTGACGGAGTAAATCACAAAATGACTGGCAACACTTCCTGGTTTCAACCATTCACAGCCAATAAGCCGCAAGCTGGTGCTTGTAACCCCTCAGCCAATCACATGCCAGAATTCTCAAATATCGATATCAGTAAAATTTGATATTTCTCAAAAACTACTGAACGGATTTACACCATTTAAACAAAAGCGTGCTTTCTGGACCATCACCTTTCTCCCTGCCAAATTTGGCGTAATTCCGTTCAGCAGTTTCACCTGTAGTCTTCTGTAAAGTTTCGTATGGAAATTGCATGCAGAAAACACGTTTTAGGACCCCCTTTTTCTCAGCCCCTCCTACACCATTCACCCCCAAACTTTCAATATAAGAGCTAATCAAAAAAAGAGAAACTTTTTCGATAATTTCATAAAGATTCGTCAAACGACGCCAAAGTTACAAGCACATAGAAGGCTCCAGAAGGGGGGCTGCGCAACCCCCTCCGAACATGAGTGAAGCCCCGGGGCTGCGCGGACCCCAGCGCACCCCCGCAACCCCTGCTATTATTTTTTAAGAAATACCCCCGGAACCTAGCCCACCCAAGGGCCTCATTAAAATGAAACGCGAGAACCCGCGACCCCAGCGCAAATTTTTGCCGATTTTAGTTATTTTTTAAATGATTTTTTGGGCCCTGGGGGTCCTTCTGGGACCCCCTGAGCAGGCCTCTGGGGGTCAGGGTTTTTCTACCCTGCCCCCTTCTCTTGTTTTATACCTTTGTTTCTCCGTTCTGGGTGACTCGCTTCTACCGAGCCACAAGATGGCTGCCAACACTTCCTGGTTTGGACTACTAGCAGCCAATCACAGTGAAGCTCGCGCACGCGACTTAGGCTCCGCCCAGATATTGAAACATTTATTTTTCTAATTTTTCAGCAACTACTGAACGGATTTACACCATTTTTAAAAAAGTCGCTTTCTGACTCAAGCACTACCTTTCTGCCAAATTTGGAGTAATTCCGTTCAGTAGTTTCGGCTGTAGCCTTGCACAAAGTTTCCTATGGGAAATTGATTTTTGACTCTTATTTTTTGAATTTCTCAAAAACTACTGAACCGATTTACACCATTTAAAAAACAGGTCGCTTTCTGACTCAAGCACTACCTTTCTGCCAAATTTGGAGTAATTCCGTTCAGTAGTTTCGACTGTAGCCTTGCACAAAGTTTCCTATGGGAAATTGATTTTTGACTCTTATTTTTTGAATTTCTCAAAACTACTGAACCGATTTACACCATTTTTAAAAAGTCGCTTTCTGACTCAAGCACTACCTTTTTGCCAAATTTGGGGTAATTCCGTTCAGCAGTTCGGGCTGTAGCTCGTTGCAAAATTTCCTATGGAAATTAACATGGAGAAAACGAGTTTTAGGACCCCACTTTTTTCTCAGCCCCCGCTTGACAAATCACCCCCAAACTTTCAGGATAGGAGCTGACCTGGATAGACTTTTTTTTTGGACAATTTCAGGAAGATTCGTCAAACGACGCCAAAGTTATTAGCAAATCAAAAAATGCTTTTCCTATGGAAACTAGGTTCTAACTATAACTACCTACTGGCGACCGCCAGTAGGTAATATATATATATATATCACCAGTTCCTCCATATACAACCACTTCACTTCCGTGGGAAAGAAACGGAGAGCGAACCACAAATATTGTGCTTTAATCCATATTTATTCTGCCATAACAAACACCATGACCGCCATGACGCGTTTCGGTCTCACAAGACCTTGATCACATGATGCACCTTAGGAGAATCCTGTTACATTTAAAGTGCATACACACGTGAGCTCAACCAATTCCAATAGACATCAAGGAAATACTCATACGGTAAATTCAATGCATGTGCTAAATCCGCAAAAATAGGCCTAAATCAGCATGGTCTAATGCATTTGAGGACAATAAATATATAAATATATAAATAACATATAATATACATGGTAACATCATCACGTAAAATACATATTTTGTTACAACTCGCAAATAAAGATTAAATATTATTCGAAAAGTGCAGTCAAAAATTTATACAGCACTTCTATATCATTATATCTGTTTAATACATTTATGAAGCAGGGTAAAAACTAAGATAAAACCACTGCTAAAATTCATCCTCATGTCTTCTCATTTATAGTAGGGTTTAAAACCTAATTTAAAAAACCATACTAAAAACTTCTGTACTGCGTCATGTTAATTCAAAAATGCTAGTCTGTGCTGAAATTCCTTCGACAGGGTCTAGTATCAGTGGATGATACTTAAACTTGCATGATGTCTAAGTCCAAAGTGCAAAGTGTCTAAAGTGCAAATGTGCAATCAATATAAATATATTGTAAAAAATTGTGTGTTAAAACCATGATGTTTTAGTATTGAAATAAGTCTTTACTAAAAACTAACTAGCATAATGCTGTTGCAGCTGGTAGCAGATCTTAGATAGAGAAAGTCAATATGTCGCTAATGCTAATTAGGGTGATGGGAGTACCTATGCTGTAAGTTTATTGACTACAAGCATGTGTAAAAGTCTTCACTGGAGTTATGACCATTAGGAGTCTTGGTATCCAACCGAATAATGTATTTGGACTCGAGCTGTCGAAGTTTGGCCTCACGGTTGCCCCCTCTTCTTGAACCAGGAATGGCATCAATAAAGAAGTATTTAAGAATGTCCAGATTGTTTCCGTGAGTCTCCCTGAAGTGACGTGCCACAGGGTAAGTCGCATCCGAGTTGGTGATTGCTCTCATGTGTCATATATATATACACACACACACAACAGCGGGTGCAGACGTAAGGCCGAACAAATGGCCTGGATTAATTTTGAAACAAAGGTACGTCACACTCAGGAATCCTTTTTCTTAGATGTTTTATTGTTCAAACAGAGCCAGTCTGTCTCGCGCACCCTCCCGATCATGAGCTGTATGCTAATTGGCTGTCAACATTCCAAACCAGGAAGTGTTGGCAGCCATCTTGTTCCTCTGTAGAACCGAGGCACAGAAACAAGTGCGCAAAACGCAAAAAAGGGGCAGGGTAGAAACACCCTGACCCCCTAGGCCTGCTTAGCGGGTCCCACAAGGACCCCCAGGGCCCAAAAAAGCATTTTTCTTTAAAAAAAAAATCGGCGGGATGCACGCAGGGTGAGCGGATTTCGCCGTGAAAAAAAAAACCCTGCGCTTCTTTGTGATTTGGCCCCCGGGTGGGCCAAGTCCCGGGGGCATGCGGGGGTTAATTGAAAATTTGTGTGGGGGGGCCTCTAAGGCCCCCAAAGCCCCGGGGACCGCCACC
Organism: Calotriton arnoldi; assembly: GCA_963921515.1. Lineage (NCBI taxonomy): Eukaryota > Metazoa > Chordata > Amphibia > Caudata > Salamandridae > Calotriton > Calotriton arnoldi. The sequence continues at coordinate 647,199 of CAWUFW010006986.1, forward strand.
CCCCGGGGCTTTGAATTAAAAATGGTGCGGGAGGGCACTGGGCCCTCCCGCAGCCCCGGGGCGTCTTTTTTTAATTAAATTACCTGTGTGGGGGGGGCTCGAGCCCCCCCACATGCCCCTGGGACCGCCACCTCCCCGGGGCACTAAGAATTTAAATGTGGGGGTCCGTTTCGGACCCCCGAACCCCGGGGACCACCACCTCCCCGGGGCTTTGAACATGTTGGGAGGGGGGCCCCCCTCCTGGAGCCCGTGATGGCCCTGGGGACCACCACCCCAGGGCCGGCTCCTGCAGTGTCCCGGGGTGCCCACCCCGGGACACTGTAGTTTGCTATGGCAGGGCGGGAGCCTCGCGGCTCCCGTCCTGTCATAGCTAAACTTGCTTTGAATTTTGGAAGAGAGGCAGGAAACCTGCTCTCTTCCAAAATTCAAGCAAATTGCTTTTCCACACGGGGAGCTGCATCTTAGCAGCTCCACATGTGGAAAAGCAATGCCGGCTCCCGAGGGACGCGGGGAGCCAGCGGGACCGTGGGGGGATTGGGGACCCCCCTACAGTCCCCAATGGAGAGGGCCAGCCCTGGGGGATGGGGTCCCCAGTGCTATAAGTGGCCCGGGAGGGGAACCACGCGGCACCCTTCCCCAAAATTAAAAAAAATTAATTAAAAAAACAAAGGCCGGCCCCGGGGGATGGGGTCCCCGGGGCCATAAGTGGCCTGAGGAGGGGGGCAACGCAATTAGGCTTAGGTATCAGTTGTTGATTGTATTTGTTGGGTATACAATGCAGACAGTGTATTTTAAACCTCAGTTGATGGATATAAATAACATTTTTTTTAAAAAGGTGTTTATTTTAAAACAATAACACCATTGTCACATAGAATTAATATAAAAAACAACACATTTTAATGTAAAGACATATTACTATGAGCAAAGTAGAATTTGAGCAATAACTATTATGTTTTGAAATCCACCAATGTAGGTGACAATATGGGCATGCAGGGCAAGCCAGAAGGCGAAGATACCATCCACAGGTTTTTCAATGTTTCCTGGACCTAACAACCATGCAGGAACAATATGTCATCCAAAAATACAGGCTCACAAGTTTGGCCTGGCACATCAACTAACACCTAAACTGGAGCCACAAAACTGCAGCCCTACCTCAATCACCCACCTGGCAAAAGCAATGGCAGACCTGCATTTTGCAGCCACTGGTTCATTCCAGTACACTGTTGGGGTTTGTGGTGGAATGTTGCAAATCAGTTTCTCATGTGTGCTCCAAGAGTTAATCTGTGTGATGCTAAACCACAAAAAGGACACATTCAATTTTCAACTGATGTTGGTACCCTGAACACTATAAAGGAAGATTTGTGTGCCCTGGGAGGCATCCCATATGTTGTTGGTGCCATCAATGGAAAACATATTGCATTGGCACCACCCCATCACAGAGAACAAGTTACTGTAATCAGACAAACTTCAATTCCATAAATATGCAGGTGGTTTGCATTCTGGACCTGTACATCACCACTGGATTTGCACAATTGCTAGGATACAGCCATGACTCATTGATGCAGCGCCACAGCAGATGGCACAACTTGGTAATATGAGGGCTTGGCTTGGTTGCAGGTGAGGAACACAAATAACACAAAGAAAACAACACTTGTCTTGTCAGAACATTTGAATAGAAGTTAATGTGTTCTAATATGGTCTCCTACATGTTTTGGGGGAAGACACAGCATATCCAACCAGACCATGCTTGCTACCAAGTTTGAGGAATCTAAAAATGCCAAGGGAAGTCCCGCCTCAATGAGGTCAATGTAAGAACCAAGGGCACCGTGGAGCGGGATTTTGTGCACTTGAAAGCCATATTCCGTTGCCTTGATTAGGCTGGTGGAGACCTCCTGTACTCTCCAGACAAGGCGTGCCAAATTATTGCTTTCTGTTGTACGCTGCCCAACATTGCCCAGCAGAGGGACATTCCTTTCATACCACACAAGGACTACCATCAGGGAGGGCAGGGTGATGTTGTAGAATTTCGCCACGAAGATGACAGTGGAGCTGAAGAAGGCACTGACCTCCATCAAGAAGTGATAGTCAAATTATTCAAATGATGGTAAACATGGGTGTTAAATATATTAAAGTAAGTGATTGTCTTTAGAGGTACAAACTTCACCAACACAGAAACAGGTTAGGTTCTTTGCTTAAAAGACGGCTCATGTAGGATAATCATTGGGCTTTGAAATGTTACATTTTGCAGCTTTAGAATAAATGACACTCTTATATTTCATTGTTCCTCATAAAAATATGTGTATGTGCTGTAAATATCTACATTTATCATAATATTTAAGAGTGTGTTTGAAACACCTCGATCACCATGTGGCCTAAGGTTGTATGTATAATTTTGTTCAAAATTTAAATGTTTGCTTTTGCAAACAGGGTTTATCCCACTGTCCTCTTCTTGAGCACAAGTGCGTCATTAGTAATCCTTTAACACTGGGAGGGCATTCACTAGTCATGTACAGACCTGGAAGGTAAGATCCATAAACATTGACGTGTTTGTGTCAAACTTTTCCAAATTAGGTGGGTGGAAAACACAGTTATGGAGTGTTATTGAGGTAAGCATTGTTCTTGAAATGACACTGACATATATGGTACCTCAGTTTTTGATTTTGGATGTAGTTCTACTTTTGGAGCAAAATGAAGATAACTCCAAAGGCCAATCCTAAATTGGAATCAAAGTTTTGTGAGCCGGTACATTTGGTGTGACCAATTGCAAGCCCACATTGGACCTTTGTCTATACATACATCTTAAATGCTTTAATGAGTAAAACATGATTTAAAACAATTGTAAGGATTTGGGTTGCTGGTTGAGGGGGTTGAACCCCTACTCAAGCAGCAACCACAATCCTTGTCAAGGTGAGGCACAAGCAAAACCCAAATTAACCTGTGAGCAACCTTAAGGTAGCTTTACACAGAGCAGGCATGCTTAACCAGGAGGGCAATTTTTAAAGACTTTATGCAGCAATTCATAAAGTAATAAAGTGAAAACACCACACAAGAAAAATGTAATAAATGAATCAATACCATAACAACAAAAATCCTATCAGTAGAACCAGAGATATGCAAAAAAGATTTAAGTGAAAATAGCACAAAAAAAGCCCAAAGCGCCACACGTGGTTTTCTGATCTTGTGAGAACAAGAAAAAGGCACCAGTTCAGGCCAATGATCATCTACAGGAACCAGGTTAGTCCAGCTGAAAAGTTGCCTTTCGGTCAGTGGAAAGAGTTCTGTTTGCAATAGAAGGAGGAGCAGGGAAGCGTCGCAGATGGTCATCGACATAGTACGAAGAGCAGGCTTTGAGTTGCAGATGTATCACACAGATCCGGTTGTCATTGCGAATGTTCGGGCTGGTGCTTTGTGGTGGTGCTCCCTGCGAGCAGTCGATGCTGTATTGCATAGGGTCAGGCTGATGGAACATTGCATTGGCGGACTGTGGAAGTGACAAGGTTTCGGCACCAACAGGGGCCGTCTTTGGTAACAAACAGCCCAAAACCTTCAATTCAGCCTCTCTAAGACCACACCAAGGTTTCAGGACCTGAGTGTCATGACTTGGGAGTCAGGGGGTTGCTCCAGATGGATCTTAGTGCTGGGACAGGTGGTTAGAAGACTGCTATGTCTTTGTAGCTCTGAACAGGTGGATAGCAGAACAGAACAGCCCTCAGAGTCACTCTGTGAGTCCTTCATTCAGGTGCAGGTTAAAATGTCTCTGACTCAGGAAGGAGGACAGTCGGCCAGCAGGGCAGCAGTCCATTAAGGCAGCACTCCAGCAGGGTAGTAGTCCAGCATGGCAGCAGTCCAGCACAGTGGCAGTCCTTTCATCAGCACAGTAGTCCTTCTTCCTGGCAAATTCTCCACAGGTCCAGAAGAGTACTGAAGAGTTGGTCTCCAATATTTATACCAGTTGCCTCCTTTGAAGTGGGAGAAACTTCCTGAGGTTTCCTTTTGAAGTGCCTGCCCTGGCTCCAGACTGACAACTGGGGGTATGTAGCCTTTTGTGAGCTGGCAGGACACAGCCTATTCAAGTGTAAGGAGGGCTGTGCCCAGTTCCGCCCTACCATCCTGCCAGTGATGGCCCATCCAGGCACATCTAAGCACTCTATTGTGTGTGGCTGTCTAGGAGGAATACACAAAGTCCATCTGCCAGCTACACCTAGTCCTGTGACCCAGAGACAAACTGCAGGCACTAAATGGCTAAGGCAGGAAAATTCCAATTTTCTGCAAGTTGCATTTTCAAACGTTTATTTAAAAATCTGACTTAACTATAAGAGAGGATTTTTCATTACAATTCCAAAGATACCAAACATGAACTGGTTACCTGTTACCATTTGAAATTTCTGCGTATAAAGTGTATTAAGATAACTCCAATTTTGGGAAAGGTAGGCCTTGCAGTAGTGAAACATTTATTTAAGTGCTTTTCACTAATAGGACATGAAAGACTTAAAACTACATGTCCAACTTTTTAACTACACTGCACCCTGCCTTACTGAGCTGTCTGGGGCCTACCCTAGGGGTGACTTATATGTATTAAAAATGAAGGCTTGGGCCTGTCAGAAGGTATCTTTTGCTAGGTTGAAATGCCAGTTTATGCACATGCAGGCTGAAATGGCAGGCCTGAAACATTTTTAAAAGTGCTACTCAGTTGGGTGACACAATAGGTGCTGCAGGCCTACTAGTAGCATTTAATTAATAGGCCCTGAGTAAATGTAGTACCACCTTACTAGGGACTTATAAGTAAATTAAATATGCCAATTGGGGATAAGGCAATGTTATCATGTTTTAAGGAGTGAGCACATGCACTTTAGCACTGGTTAGGTGTGGTAAAGTGTGCAGAATCCTAAGGCAAGCAAAAACAAGATCAGCAAAAAATAGAGGAGGAAGGCAAAATATTTGGGAGAAGACCATCCTAAGGCTGACAGGTTTAACAACAATGTACTGTCGTTTTTCAATAATAAATTATGAATATACTAATCTGATTGTGCTGTTTAATTGTTTCAATTTGATTTCCCCAAATGAGACATCCTTATGTATTAGACAAAAGCATTTTCTTTAAAAGCATGCAGAGATGTGAGCAATGTTTGCCCTTAACATGTGGATGAACAATAATCCTGGGGTGCACCGTCACAGTATGGTAAATTTTAAATAGTCAGACACTAACAGGAAATTCAAAATACACATACATTGATAGAAACTTAAAGCATGAGATTGAGATCAATGTATTTGGTAAGTGACAAGCAAAGCAAAAGGAGAAACAGAAACTTGATCAGGATTTATCTCCATGTTAACAATAAGATCCTTATGATGAGTCCACCAATATTAGGAGCGAATGTCCAGATCCCACATTGTTGGTAACAAAGATAGAGATAGAATTATTCCACAAGCCAATGTTGCTGGTTCACAGGACGAAATCACTGCATGTGCCTCTTGGTTTTAGCCTATTGTTGACTGCTGGACACATTGGCTGATATGATGCTTTATTAAGGAGAGGATGTGGCCTAACCGCTAGAGTGGTTGAACTCAAAGCTGGGGAACTGGGTTCGAGTCTCAGCAGGGATACTCAACATTCTGTGATTCTTGGCAAATCACTTAATCTCCCCACGCCTAGCAAACAATTAAAATGTCCATCTGTAACACAACTGGTGCTCATGTAAAGTCCTCTGATACCTTCAGGTCTAGTTCAGTTTGTTATGGCGGTAGCTAGCAAAGTTGTGCAGGTTGTCAAATTATTAATTACCTAACATCCTACAACTTGCCAAACTTGGATTTAATCTATTTTAGAAATGTAGCTCTACAAGTTTACTTTTCAAAGTTGCCTACAACAGTCCTTTAGTTGCTTCTCCTAATTGGCCAGTAGCTGACAGCAGCTGTGGCCTGACTTGCAATTTTGTGTGGAATGCTGAAAGGAACTGAAAAAAATAACAGAATTTGGATACTTTAGATTTCCTCCTCTGGAGCAGCCTGACAGAGGGAGAGGGCTGGCAGGCTTATTGCACTTCAAAAGCAAAGGAGCCCTGGACGCAAATATGTCACATCGCCCAGGCTCGTCCTATTTTCCATGAAGCCAGCCAGTCTGTCCACACTTAAATGTGAATAAGGGCAATCCTGAAGGAGGAGTGTAGTCACTAGTTAGACACACATCTGAGTTGGGCTAGTGAGCTATACACAGGCACGGGAAACTTTTTGCATGTTGTTTTAGAGATAAATGTTGCATTGTGGGGTATTATGATGCCACACTTCCCAGGAAGTAGTCATCAGGTGTGTGAGGGAACCGTTGACCTATTGGCTACTGACTCCCCTCCCACTATCTTGGTGCACAAGGATAACATTTGCGACCCTGAAATGCTACCTTCTAAACCCTTGACAATATTAAGGGTGAAAAAAGTTAATCCTGAACTTCTGTGAGTATAAGGAAGGTTCAAATAGATTAACAATGTCAAATGCAAGCAACATCATGGTTTTTGTTTGGAGATGTAGTACTACATCCACCCAAACATGTTAGTAATTATGTTGCCCATATTTGACAAGAAAACTCTTAAGAAACATCCCTCACACATTTATATTTATGAAACAAAAATATGGGGGTCAGGGGCTATCACACAGCTAATAAAGAAGAAAAATTGATAGACACTGAGCCAGATAATCCAAAGAGCAGCTGACAGGCCAGTCAGACACGCTTGCTCCCTGAGACTAAATCCCAGCCTGAGGTGGACATGCTACAAAAGTTTAATCTAAACAGTCAGCATTACTGTTGAGGGCAACCAACATAAGACAATCAGTGTGCCTGAAAACAATTAAATGTAAACATTTACATTCACATGACCATACACTCATGCATAGGAATAGAAAGAAATGCTGGAGAATATTATGAGAAAATGGAGTGTGAAATTCAGCAGCCAGAAGCTAATGTGCAAATGTTCATTCCATTTGTGGGCCTAAAAACATACAAAATACAGAGAGACATAGGATGAACAAAATTTAGGATGTGAGGATGTGAAAACCAGCAAATGCAAATTACCACTCTCTACACCACCAGGGATTCTTGCGTATACTGCAGTGTGCAGAATTGACAAGACCTTCTCCTCCCAGGCCAAGAGTGGTTGAGAGGCCTGGTAGACCCACCACCAGTCTTTAGGGCAGTAGCAGCTGACATTGCTCGCGGGTGGACGGGTGGGCGCAAGGGGTCAGTGGGAGAATTCGCAGGGGGTATCGAGGGGGGGATCGCAGGGGTGTCACAGGGAAATAAAAGAATTACATTAAACTTACCTTTTTCCGCAGGTTCCCACATCTTCTCTGCTCCTGATCTCCTGCCTCTGACAGGAACAGGAAGCAGGCAGCCAGGCTCCCTCCCCTAAGCCAATCACAATGCTGCAGTGCAGTGTTGTGATTGGTCGGCACAACACCCAGTCAGGGGCTAGTGGGGTGGGCATGTTCTCCATGCAGGCTGCAATGCAGCCTGCATGAAGAAGGAAAGAGTGTCCATGACTGGTTTGGGCGGCCTGAGAGGGCTGACCAAACAGTCTTTGCGCACTCAGGAGTGGGCAAAACACTCCTCCACTGCCCTGCTCAAAGAGCAGAGCAGCCCCACCAACCCGCCCACCCACAATGTGCAAAGCAAACATAAAATAGTAATAGCTAAAAGTTATTACCATTTTATGTTTGGCTTTCTCGCACTGAGAAAGCAGTGGGGCGACGCTCCTCCGCCCTAGTGGAGGAGCAAGCCCTTCACATGAACTTTGGATGCCAGGGAGAGCAATTTCCCCCGCATATCAATCCAGGGTTTGCAGATTTCATCCTGTGAGCGCCTGGTGTTAGATACAGTATTGACTTTGTTAACAATTCTATACCACATTTGCCTTAACTGTGAGATGGTGGTAGACTCCAAATAGCTGGGGCTCTACCCTAAAATTTCATCTACCATAACTGATAATTCATTTTCTTAAAATCTAGGTTACCTTCTCCTTGTCATGATGAAGGAAAAATATATATATAAACTACAGACTAATAAATTATGCTTTTTAAAAATAATAAAATAAAAAGTAATAACGTAAAAACAGCACTGTGTGTGGCTCCTGCTGCTTCATCAGAGAAAAATCAAAGGATTGGATGTGAAGAGGTGTATTTTATATATACAAAAAAAATCTCATCATTGGACTAATGAAACTCAGGTGTGTTCGACGTCTGTGCAAGTCATTCCGATAAAAGGAAACAATTAGGGTAAGCACGTCCATCATGCAAGAGCCTTGCACCACTGTAGGGCCACCAGACAAATATAAATCTGGCGGGCAGAGAACTGCACGTCTGACGTTGATGGAGTAGAATCTGATGGCAGCCGAATGTACTCCATCGATGGAGGAGAGCCGATAGGCAAATACACCTCCTTCATGTCTGATGGAGGTTATCCCGCTGCTATGATATAAATTGGGCGGCAAATCACCACCTGTAGGATGGACAGATTGAAATGACCACAGCTTTAGTACACAAAGTAACTCCTTCTTGCAATGTTAATAATGAAAAAGTCAATGTCAAATTTTAATAATGATACATTTATATGTAAGAATGAAATCGCATCTCTATTATTGAATTCACTTTTCATGAATGGAGAGTCAACCCGACTCAGAAATACCTGGCCAAGTAGGCTCAGAAACCTAAACCTGAGGTTACTGATTGACAGGTCACAGGTGAGGTGGCATGTAGCCGGCAGACAAACGCGCAAACAGGAAATTCAGATCAATCCCACAGATAGGCGCAGCAACACCACAATGGTCCTGGGAGATTGGCCCCAATAAAGCACACATGGCCGGAGGGGTGCACGCATTCCCAAAAGCACCATACAGTCAGATGCCATACAAAATTAGGAACTCACAGGCAATCAGGACATAGCACACACAGTACACACAGTGATTATGCACCCCTCATGCTGGACATCTGGACACGCTACCCACTGGCACCCATTGTGTCCAAGCAAGATCGAGGCCCACCTGCATTTGTTATCAGAGGCCTTATTTATGACTCCAAAGACAAGGCCTGCATTCTTTACCAAAAAAGGATCAACTGAAACATTTTATGATACCCCAAAAAGTGTATGAAATGTTGCTCAGATCGATTGTACTTTGAGACAGTCCTCAGACCGGCTTCTGTAACTGTACTCCCGGCCGAAGTGTTTAATTAAACCAACTATTCCTGTTTTGCCAAACGCCTCGTCTTTTTTTTTAAAGGTAAATTCATACTCGAGCAACAGTAAAGAACTATCCTAAGTTTATCGCATACTACATTGATTCTATTGGTGCAAGTGTGTGTAAAGTGTGCCAGTGCATTTAGAGAGCACAACTGTGCCTTTTATTTCAAAATGTAGAGGACTAGTATACAAAGTGAAGTATATGTGTAATTGCAGATTGGTCACCTCATGAAGCTTGGAAGTGTAAAAGGAGTAGAGTCTCCGTAAACAGTTGTGTACAGTGTGAACATCATATAAATTAATTCCTCGGCCACCTAAAAGTGCTTGGATATCTAGAGGTACTGGCATCTCTCTCAAAAACAAAAGATAAGGGCAAGACTCTGTGTACTAGTGGCTGGGCTACCAAATGGGGCTTAAGTGTCTGGATGTAATAGTCTCTCTCTGAGAAGCTGTACTAGTGATGGAGCAAGGATTCGAGAAAATGAAACTTGCTCGATTGAATCCTCCATTAACTTTAACTAATCATTAATTAGTAGATGAGACGAAACTAACATGCACCAAACACAGATACACGGGGAGAAAAGCTTACGCATGCTTGAATTAATGAGAAATAAAATGCAGCACGATTAAAACCCGCTTTAACTTGCAAAAACTCTTTGCGCATGTGCAAAACCCGAATTACGCATAAGTAACGTGACTAACTCGCTTTGAGAGGGAAAACCTCACGCATGCGCAAGAAAGTCCAGAATGCGGTCTTGAGGTACCGCATACCCGGCATATGCTTGCTTGATTTGAAAGAAAGCTGCTTCTATTAACGCTTTTGCCCAAGAATAATAATATTTACATGGGATAGAGTAGAAGTGGGTGGTGAACAGTGAGAAGTACATGTTTAAGAAAATAACATCTGTTTATGATTCTTTTATTAATAGTGTGCATTTTGGCCTGCTAATCCATAACTGAAAAAGAAAATGGCAAATGCTGTGCATGCTCAATGAGTTCATGAAATGACCCGGTGACACAGAGAGAGCTGAATGACTGCCAAGATCCAAGGACAGAAGGGATGGGAAAAGAAGAAGAGGTATCTTCAACTATGAAGCCTGTATTAAGTGAATTATGGCATTTGCAACAAAATATGCATGTTTCAAACAAATTATATGAATGAGTAGAAGGGGCAGGGTTAACAAACAATAGGTTTTACTAATAAAAATGAATACGTCAGCCTGGTATGATGAAGACACCCATAACCCCGTCCAATCATATTCTGTAGTTTAGTAAATCTGCAACAATTGAGGGTGGGACATGAAGAAATAAAGACTATAACTAGAGTGACTTGAGTTAAGTAAAATTAACGATGCTGACCACGCTGCTGGGAGCTGAGCACGAGAGAGAGCAGAGAGAGAAGACGAGAGTAGACTCCAGACTACTGCCTGATTAGATTTGAAGATTGCGGAAGAATATAGAGGAGGGAGAGAGTGTAAGAGAGGGAATCGCCCTGGTGCGTCGGGTTGTAGAGAAGTCTAGTAAGTATCATACCTGTCCTGATCCTATCCTTTAATCTTTGTCTCCTGATCCTAAGTCAGGGGACCCCCACCAGTCCTTTGGCCAGAGGGGTGGTTTTTCAGTTATCTTCATTAGGTAAGTGTCATTCTAGCCAGAATTTGCATATTTCTTTGCAAATGTATTATAAATGTGCCTTTTGTCTCTTCATCTATTCACTCTTATGCATTTTATTTTTGCTGAACGAGCTTGTGTAATTGAATGTATTGTGTTATATGATTGTTCTCTCTCCCATGTAAGAAAAATGGAGTTTGCACTGTGTACTTGTAATTGATGAGTGTTCAACTTAATGACTGAAATTTTAGATAAACTTATTATTATTATTATTCAGAGTCTGTGGTTATTTCATTATGAATTTTAGTTAAGAAGTTGTTAATATCACCATCAACTAATGGTCCATCGACCAGAGGAATAGTGTTGATTCGTGAAAATTAGTTAGACATGATACTGTAATTGATTTATGGTTACAGGGAAATAACTAATCAAAATTTGTGGAATTATAAAGAACTAAAACCCTTCCAGCTGGAAATTGGCCAAGGGGAATGCAAAAATTGATCGTATTTGGATAAGTATATGGGCCCATTGAAAAATTCTGTTTATTGTGTGTAAAATATCCAACCCTGGCCTCTTCGCACTGGATCACTAGAACCCACTGCCGGCCACAAGCAGACAGATGGAGACAAAAAATAACTTTCAATAATCTACACTGTGCATGTATTTATGGCCATCCACGGGCCTTAAAATATTTCTGGCACAACATCAGTGAGTATGTGAAAAACATATAAAAATGATTGAGAAAAAATATCATTAGCCTACGGTGGACTTTGCCCAAACAGTAAAACATCACAAGATAAACAAAAATTCTGGACAAAAAACAGGAACAGAGAAGGAAATATATTACCCGATTTCCACCACCCTAAAATGCCCATTTGCCTTGCATTCTTATTCCTTAATCCCCACATGCCTGCCTACTCTAATTCAAACTCCTGGGCTTTCGGAATCAAACCCAATGGCAAATACAATGATTACATTAAATAAGGGAAAATGTTAGTGACTGCCGTTCCTAAAACTTCATATATTTTGCAAAGTACTGGACTGGAGCTACTTGATTTTCCCAAGAAATGTAAAAAACCAAGGGTGGATGATAAAGCAGAAACTGCAGTGACAAGATGAGTGATGCTTTCTCTTCAGAATTCAAACCCAGCATGATCTTGCAGTCAACAAACAACAGGAAGGAGTCTTCAGAACACGAAGGTGAATTTGCTACTGTGCGTGCAGTAGCCTCACTCTGAGTCATGATGGCACTGCCCATGTAAAAAAAAAAAAAAAGATTTTTAAATGGTGATTTTCACCCTAAAACAATTGCCTGTAAGCTTCGCTCAAATAAAAAAATCAACGTAAAATGAATTTTGATTGACTATCAGTGCTCGGCTTAAAAATAATAGCAGCCAGCAAATATTTGGTAAAGCCTTCCGGTGTAGTTCCCCTGTTCCCATTATAGAATCTTGACCTAACAAAGGTGTAAGGAAATAATTTCACCCATGTTCAGTAAAAACACACCAAAATTATTAAAACCTGGTTAGGCAAACCGTAGACATACATTTTAAAAGAAACTTTTTAAGGCAAAAAGTATCAAGAAAATGTAGAGTGCCTATTGAAAGTCACAGTTCACAATTAACTGGGAACTTGGTGCAATTTCAGGCCGACAGGAGTGGACTCTGGGTAAGGCAAGTAGGTCACTCTGGTCCTAATTCTAACTTCGTGACTTAGAATATATTATTGTTTTCAAGTCCTCCTGTGGGGCAAGGCAGGATGCTGAACCCAGCAAATATCCCTCAAAGGTGGATATTTTGTCATTGAGCTCACACAGAAGCCTTTATTTCCAGCACAAAATCTCTAAAAGGTGTAAAGCAGGATTTCACATCTGCTGAGGTCCTTTCACCATTAAAGTAGAGTTGTCGTCTCGCACCAGCCAAGGTTGTACATTTGGACTTACTCAGATCTTGCTTCTAAAAATTCTTCAGTGCGACATTGCTTGGAACTGTAGTCAAGTAGGGCTTCAAAATTCAGGGTACCTTCTCCACAAGGTCCCACTGAAACCTGTTTCCGCATGATAAAAGGATTTGAGCTGGAAGAACTTGGATATATTGCCCACTGATGGTTTGCTAACCTTGGGTAAGCCTCTGGACCATGCACTGGTCCTCTGATGTGAACAAAAGGTCTTGTAATCCTAGTTGCTTCTGCAGCACAACATCCTCAGGGCAGGCGTTCATGTATCAGCTCTTTCCACCCAGGGCATTCTCAGGGTCCAGTGGCCACTGGTCAGCTGGGCCTTTTCTGCCCATATAGCAGCAACTGCAAGGCAACCACTCCACACTTAGAGAGTAGGTGCTGTCCCTAAGTGTCAGCACAAACCAGGTGTCCTTGGGTATTCTTTTAACAGTCAGGAAGTATCATCCTCGCTTCAAATATTTCTTTTGAGTTACAGGAATGTCCTAAGAATGTGATTTTTGTCTATCAGTGTTATCCTATGCACTAGCCAGTGATTAAATAACTACTTATGCCCAATTCTGTCTAATTTCTCACAAAACCCCAGCCTCATTTTTAAGAAGTTCCTTTTTCAGTTTAATACAAACCTATGAAGGGTCCATAATGCAAATGGTCACAACATTTCTCCATCTGCAGGAAATCTGTTCCTCCTCCTAACCACCCCTTTACGGAAATTGATTTACCCTCTTCTCTGCCAGTCCTGGAACTGTTAGTCTGTACTGGGGCACAGACCGAAGTCTAGATTTGCACTGGGCATTAATGGTTTCAGTTACTGAGCCTCCCATTAGGGATCTACATTACATGTTCTTTAAAGCCAGCAAACGAAATTAGGACAAAGTGGAGTGATAAATACAAAACTAATTTATGTTCTTACTGAAACTTTCTGTTAATGTTTGTAAATTAGAATTATCTTTGTCTTCTCCTACCTAATTTGAATATTATAAACATATTACTGAAATTGTAATTAAAATCTTCTTGTTAGACTCTTAAGAGGGTTGAGGTACTCATTAAACAGACAATATAGGGAACATTGCAGCATTTTGCAAGGAAGCATATACTTGAGGGGAGAATATGTGCCCCTTTGGACTCTTTTTTTCTCAATCTGCAAAAAAGTAAGGAGAGTCAGTCTGTGGTTAGCTCACTGGCTCCCGCAATATCATTCAAGCACTTCATCATGAGAAGGTGGTCCATGGGATGAAAAGCCACAGAAAGGTTTAAACAAACCAGATAGGTTTAAACGCACCTGGCTCCTCTCTTTGTTTTTAAGAGGTTTTCCATCATGTCTCCTAAGCAGTCTCAAATCCATGGTTGCTTCTAAACCTGGATTGATTTTCATCTAATACAATAATTATGCTGTTCCGTGTAGTAATGTCAGTGGGTAGTTGGCACCTTTTTTTTTAGGACTTTACAGTTGATTGAGAGTCCAGGGATGGGAAGACAGTGTTTGGATTGGTTCAACAAGGTTTTTTTAAGAGAGAGCTGACCGTTTTTCTTTGTTGTTGTTTAGAGATTATCAGTTTCTCAATAAATGTAGTAACTGAACTTTCTCACGTCATTGATGAGATGAACCACACATATGGTTCTTTCCAGGGCAGAGAATGTAGTGTGGGGAGCCTATTAGATACAGCCTTGCCTCCACCCATGTCGTACAGGACCATGGGATGTATTTGTCTGCAGCCAATTTAGAGAAGAAAATGTTCCAGTAGGGATAGATGGCACCATGCGGTCTTGCTTTGTGTCATGACCTATGAATTAGAGAGGCCTTTGTTTTAAAAGAATTAAAGCAGTTTTGCCTTAGCTGTTAGCTGGGACTACAATCATTAAGGTTCATGTTGGATAACCTTGCCTGAGGCAATTGTGGTTTGGCACTATTACCCAAGAATGATACAACTTTTTCGGTAGTCCCTCCATTTTTGGATATATATTTTTTTGTATTTTGACTATGAGACTGCCATTCACCCTTCCGCTGCTTGTGCTCTGAACCTTAAATATGGTGTAAATTTGCCTAAAACCAAATAGTTATTTAACTTTTAAGTGCCTGTCAGTATTGTGGCAAAGGAAATGCCAGAGTGGCACAAAAACTCAATGTAATATGTGGGCTGCAGAGTGCATTTCCCCCACCCACATGTTTAACTGTTAAAACCTTCAGGCCAACTATTGCAACCTAAAACAATGCTGCAGGACATATTAAAAGAATCTGTTTTGTCATCGAGACAAGCCTATTTTTAAACAATGCCTAAGACACACTTAATGGTGCCTTATAGACCATAAGGCTGGGTGCTTAATGTATATAAGTGGGGTATGCTAAATATTAAGAATTGCATGGCAACTTTACAATGGTAGCAGTGAATATAACTAACGACACACCAACAGCATGTGTGGCTGTATGAAAATGAACAAGGTATGTGGATAGTACAAATACAAATACATGTAGGTCCTAAGTCAGGGAGCATCTCGCTTCCAAAAAGGTGCAAATAGAGTGATGGGAGATACATCTCTCAAAATACAAAGAAATTGCAGCTCATCAAAAATGTGTCAATGATAAAACAGTATCAGAAAGAATATAAATTAACAATGAAAAATTAAACAATTGAGCATAAAGTCCTATTTATTAGAGATATAGGATATCAACACAGTGCTACATTCAAACCGGGGATCTAGTAAGAAATTGTATTATAAGGTATTAATGACATTCAAATATGCAGAACCAAAGATCTTATAAGGTATAGTGTATTATCATTGAAACATTCTTTTTTTGATCAAAATATCTTTTGGGTAGTTTATTAGAAATAAGAAACACAGAGCCAAATAATGGGTGAGAAGAGCAAGTAAAACAAGTAAGAGATCAATGTCAAGACATGTATATCAACACAAGTGGCAGATTATGTAAATTTCTATTTGCTTGAAGGTATGTTAGACAGAGTGCTACATAAAAATTAAAAGGTAATGTATGCAAGCAGGGTGCGCCGGTAAGTGTCAGAATATGTGATTGAATCTTAGAAGGTGAATGGCAGTAGTGAGTTGTGAAATACCTCCCAGCCTAGAGACATTAGAGCCGGCATAGAAGAACTAGAATGGGAAATCACTGCCCATTTATCCTCAAAAGCAGGTGGTAGGGATAGGGAAGACTGCAGGAAACCTCATAAAAGATGTTCCTTCCAAATGAGGAATGATATTTTACCTAGCTCTCTGCCATCAATGCTGCCTCTGCTCAAAGATTCTAGAAACCTTTTTCTAAAACCAGTCAAGGGTCGTTTGGCAGGTATGGTTTCTCATTTCAAAAACACAGACAGCTCTGGGTGGACAATAGAAGCCTGAGTCCCTGGAACAAAAGTTCTTCCATATTGCAGCACCCCTATTTAGGGTACTCTGTGATAGTTTACAGGAAAGCAAACAGTAGCATCATAAAAAGAGGCAGGCTGTTCTCTGGAGTTATATTAGGACTTGCTTAAAGTATATCTCAATTTATTAGCTATTGTGCATTATGCAAATGACTTCCTATCACCAGCCTCTCAAACATAACTGGACAGCTGAAGAAACAGTAAACGGTCATTCTGTCTATAAGTGCGCACAACGAGCACTTAGGTTAACATGATCACTACTTTTATCCAGGGATTGGAAGTGCTCTCCATGGGTCAGTTGGCTAGCCTCCTGGACAGAAAAGCCTGAACAGAGGATTCCCTGGTCTTGAAGAAAACTCTTCCTGATTGGGAAAGGACCACACTGAAGCCTGCATTCAGCACCCATGGAAAAGCAGGACTTAGGGACTCTTTAGAAATTTTGCATGACAGAAACATCCTCATAAATTGGCAGTGCTCTGCCATAGTTCTCACCTGATTTGCCTCTGCAGGAGTATCTTGGAAAAATATAAATGCCCTCACTATTGTACGTGAGCCTCCTTCAGTGCACTCAGAATGCACAAATGAACTAGAGGACACCCCAGAGGGCAAAGGGGAAATGGGGGAAAAGAGAAACACACATGCTTGCAGTGTAACAGATTTTGATGTGCTTCTGATTGTGGCTCAAACAGGACCCTTCACTGACTACCACTGTGAAAGCTCTAGCAAATACACAAAAGAAGGTAAGCGTCCTTATAGTTAGTCTGATTACAATTTTCAAGTTAGTCTGATTACAAAATTCAAATGAAATTGTATAGTTACTAACCTTATTGAAATAAGTATCTCATTTAGCTCAGCATCGGTTTCTCTGACATCTGCTATCTTTTTAATAATGTTCCTAAAGACAAACATAGATATCCTTATAAATACATGTCTGATTCAACTTAGAAATTCATTTGTAACATGTAAACACAAAGCTAGTAGAGCAGTAGTGGAAGTAGGAAGAAACCAAACTGTCAATAGTAACACAGACCTAATTCCCAGACAGAAAAAGTCTTAAAAGATTACTAAATCCAAAGAAGAAAAGGAATGTTCCAAAAACCTGCCCCAGAGCTTAATCTAGCTCTGTGTTAACAACAGTTACTTTATAACTCTTATCTGGCTTCATTTAGAGCTCATGCCACATGAATCTTTCATTCTTATTGGGGTGTTTGGGAAGCAAGAAAACATGGTCTCTGAGCTGCTTAAATATCTAGAATTGCCTGAAGTGGCAAATAATGTATTACATCTCCTTGGAAAAATACTGAGTGGTTTTAGAGCTCTTTAGATGGTTTGTGATTAATCAAACTCTCCCTTTCTTTGCTAAGCTGAATGGAGAGCCAGCTATGGTTTGAAACAAATTACTGTTTTGAAGCCTGCCATTGTAACAACCTGTATAGTGTGTGAACATGATTATAATGTTGTAACACCTCTCCTTTTATCTTGCATAATATTATTTTGAAATTTTTTCCCATTTCTTCCTGTGATGAATGGCAGTACCCTTGGTTTATTTGGATGTGTTCAGTGAAACAGGTTTATTAATTGTGGAGCATGAACATTATCTGTAGGTTCCCAGGTGTTTTCCTCTGGTCAGTACTCTTTACAATGTATCAAACACTGCCATTATCACTTGTCTATTCATGAATCTTTCATAGACTGTATTTCATATTCAATCTCAGAGCCATATATCACTGGATAGGAGGCTGATTTAACCGGGCACCCAGACTCACTGGTTTGGTTAGTGACACATGAAACACTGGATGAATCTTTACTGTTGCCGGTAAAGCTAATTTGTTGGCAACTGGATTTATCACCTTAGTAACGGAAAAGGGAACGATGAATCAAGGATGTAATTTTCTTTTCCCATGTAACTGCAAATGTCTTCTGAAGAGCGTTACCACACCACCAACCTTATATATGGGAGCAGGTCATCTGTTTTTGTCAGCTTGATTCTTGTAGTAATTTTTTGTCTTGCTTCAATGCACTCAATACCTTAAGATGAACAGCAAATAAGGGAGACAAGATGCACGGATGGCAACCAGTCAAAGAATCAAACAAAGAATAACCAATAGAAGAATGTTTATTGTTATTATGACAGAATTCTGCTAACCACAATAAGTCCACACATTTATTTTGTATCTGTATAAAACAGTGTAAGTAGGTTTCAAGATCTTGATTGACACACTCTGTCTGGCCATCAGTTTGAGGAAGGTAGGTTGTTTAAAGTCCTACATCCAGACCTAAAGACTTACAAAATGAGGACCAAAAATGTGAAACAAAGTAAGAAGACTTATTGGACAAAATTATAGAAGGAAGGCCATGCAATCATACAACATGTAAAAATGATGTTCTTATCTCTACTGCTGTTTGCATACCTTTGGTAGGGATAAAATGATCCCTCTTAGTAAATGCATCCACAACCATGATCAGGTGGGTCAGGCATTGTGACATTGCATGTGCGTTATTGGCTTTCACCATGGAGGACCAGAGAGGGAACATCCTTCGAATATGCTAAACAGTGGCATGGAAAAGAGATGAAAAGTGATGTTCGTGTTCTTTTAAACAGAACGCGAACATCGCACGATTCAAGTATGAACTTTGGGCACGCCCAGAATCAGGCGGATCAAGTATTGGCTGAAGCTGGGTGAATTGTGATTGGTTGGTAGTATGTAGGACCAGTGAGGGAGCACTTTGGAAGCTTTCAAAGTAGTGGACTGAGTTCGCACGCTGGCCACGCCCAAGATCAGGTGGGTCAGGCATTGTGATATTGCATGCACCAATCACTGGCTTTCACCATGGAGGACCAGAGAGGGAACATCCTTCAAATATGCTAAACAGTGGCATGGAAAAGAAATTATTTGATTGGCCTAGAAGCGGATTAAATAGAAGGAGGTCAGAGGTGGCTGGCTCATGGCGGGATTTATCAAACCAGCCGGGAAAGAAGGCGCGTTGGATTTGAATGCGCTACTACTCAGGTGAGAACAGGGAACGGGAGGTCTGCTGTGTTTGGGGCACCGCCAGAACTGCTTAACGGGAGGGACAGTTTTATTCCTTAAACACGGCAAAGTACGATTGTTTTGGTTAATATACCTTTTTAGAAGGGAAGCAAACTGCTGGGGGCGATTAGTAACAGGATTTTAGGAGGGAGGTTTTAAACAAAAACCCCGCCCCATGGTCGACATAATGTTAACAGCTATGATTGGACATAGCGCTTGATGAGTAGTGGCATGGGATATTAATATATTAGTCAAACTTGACTGCACATTTGCATATATATTTTTGCATTACCGAGAGGTGCTGGTACTGTGTTTATCACACCTGGGTAGACAGCTATGTTTAGGGCAACTCGCCCAATTGTAATGGCTTGGGACATGAATGTGTGTGTTAATTTCTATCGCACACATAGACATATATATTTATTGTTTTGTAGAAAACTTCCTCATTAATGGGATGGATGGAACAGGAAATTCGGAGCAGATTATCAATACATAATTTGGAGGTATGTTTTCAGTATCAGTAATTTTAAGGGTACTGATACTGGCGCTTGGAAGGTAGATTAGTGAATTGGATCAGACAGGACCATTGACATCGAAGGAGGGGAGTTATGGGAGACTATTAGTATATTCGACTTTGGGAGATGGAATTGAAGGGTTCTGACTAACTGCAATTATAATGAATTTGTTTTAAGACATATTTGAACGCATTCTGATCAACTGTGATTATAATGAATTGTATTAGGATGGGATGTGAAAGCATGATATGTTCTCACGAGGCAGTCATGAGCAGCAGGTGCACAGTATAGACTTATTGTTATGTTGGTACAAGGGAATTTTATACCCTTGGAACCAGGGAGGATTCAAAGACTGGATATAGGCAGGCAATACTGTTTAAGAATTGAGTTAATGTAATTATTGTGGGGACACTGATGAATTCTTGTTTTTGAAAAAGAGGAACACCAGTAATTTGTTCATTGATGTATTGTGTTTTCTATTAATTTACAGCCCTGATGATGTCCAAGTGTTGACG
The DNA here is from genome assembly GCA_963921515.1 of Calotriton arnoldi. Classification (NCBI taxonomy): domain Eukaryota; kingdom Metazoa; phylum Chordata; class Amphibia; order Caudata; family Salamandridae; genus Calotriton; species Calotriton arnoldi. The sequence goes on from CAWUFW010006986.1 coordinate 667,431, forward strand.
AAATGCGTTGGCTGATTGATTGGTTACTATATTGTGTGGATCTAACAATTTGAAAGGTTTTTAAAATAAATCACAGAGTTTGAAATTCATCAAAGACTGCCTATGAACCTTTTTTTTGCACAAAACCATTACTTGAATAATAGATTTGTGAACATTGTGAACCGAGGCGCTCCTTTCAGGATAGGTTATGCATCCACACCACTATGATAGTATCGTATCTATGATCCAGAGTTAGATTAACAGTAGCTACATGCCAAGATGTAGATAGATTCTGCAATGGATGTAACAGTCCCATATGCTTACTCTTGTCACTTTTAACCCTTTGCACATGTCTGAACATACTTTTGTATATCCTGTCTTAAATTCACCCACTGGTAATTTATTTTAATCAAACTTTCAATCCTTAAGACCCCTGAATACCCTGCGGTTTTGGGGTCAAGTGTCACCTGCAAAACCTGCAACCACAATTCTTGATTTGGTAAATACAGAAGATTGTTGCACCACAGTAACTCTTGATCATACTTTTGAGATGTTCCCTGAGATACCCAAGAGTGTATAATTTGTGGCGTAACAGAAGTCTAATCCTTTTTTACAGTGTATGGGATGTCTGTTTCTTCAATACGCCTACTATCTTTTTAAGTGGTATTATTGGCACTGGAATTTCTGGATCAGCAGCATTATCACTGTCTATACAATGAGATAAGATATCTTATTTTCCATTTGCTTACCAGGGAGATAAATATTAATCAAATCACTATATACAAAATAGAGTGACTACCTTAGCTGTCTTGCTGATAATGCTTTTGCTCAATGAAGAAAACATCAAATACCTGTGATCAGTATACACTGTATTTGGATGTGATGTGCTGTACCTAGAAGATAATGTCTCCATTCCTTGAAGGCAGGCTTAACAACCAGTAGTTTGTTATCAACAATGGTATAGTTGCTCTCATGTGGAATCCATTTCTTAGAGAAAAATGCCACAGGATGTAATAGCCCAGTAGTTGGATGCCGCTCTGACATAATGTCATCTACTGCAAAGTCAGAAGCATTCGATTCTACATAGAAGACCTGTGTGGGATCTGGATTAGGCCTGGGCGGTAAATTCCGTTCCGCTCGCGGAATTTGCGGAAATTGGGTAATTTTGCGTTCTGCGGAGAACGCGGAATTACCAAAAATTCCGCGATCCGCGACTTCGCGGAATTTTTTGCTTGTTTGCGCTTTCAAAATGCGTGTTCGCAAGATATTTCTCCCCGAGCACGCAAACAGCGTTCGCGAACAGGAAAAAAGCATCGCGAACGGGCGGAACAAGCAATTCCACGTGTTCGCGGAACTTTTGCATGCTCGTGGAGATTTTTTACCGTTTCGCGGAGCTTTGCGTAGCGCGACTACGCAAAATCCGCCCACCCCTAATCTGGATGTCTTAAAATTAGGTCTTTAGTGAAACACTTTTTTAATTTCTTAAAACTTTCTTCTTAAAAGCTTCTTCTGTTTAATCTGTCCAGTGATATGGTATACCCTTCTTCGATATTCAAGTGATGGAAAAAAGTACCAAAACTCAGAAATCTTTGTACGTCACAAATCATCTTTGGGATGGGCCAATGTATCTCTGGAAGTGATTGGGATTGTTGGATGATAAGGAATCCAAATATTTGCATAACACATGCCCTAGATTTCCATTTATTTATACATTGCCCAAAATGTATAAATCGTTGGAGAACCCCCGTGGTAGGCCAATTGTTTCAAGCATAGGAAGTTTAACAGAACATCTTTCAGAATTTGTGGATGTATTCTTAAAACCATTAGTGGTGAATTTACCATCATACATCTGAGACACCATGGATGTGTTGAACAAACTACAAGATGTGACCTGGGATCACAACATGAGTTTTGTCACATTAGATGTGGTGGGGTTATACACTCAGAGAAAGCGAGCTTTGAGGCACTTTTTGAATAGTAGGTGTGCCAGTTTACAAGCGCACTCTAATATGCTGTTGGAGATGAGTGATTTGATATTGAACAATAACTTTTTCCTCTTTGAGGGGCAATGGTACCATCAGACCAGAGGGCCAGCTATGGGATCCAGGTTTCCTCCCTCTTACGCTAACCTCTTTATGGGGATGTTTGAGAGGGCGCATGCCTGGTCCAGGAATGCAGGGAAATGGATGGATTTTATCCTATTTTGGGGACGTTTTATTGACGATATCCTGGTCATCTGGAGAGGAACTGAAAATGATCTGTTGGAATATGTGAATTATCTGAACCACAATAGCTACAATGTTAGGTTCACGATGTGCCATGACACAAATAGGATAGACTTCCTAGATGTTCAGTTGCATGTAGTTAATGATGAAATACAGAGTAGATTGTTTCGCAAAGAAACAGCCACAAACAACATTCTAAGAGCAGACAGTGCTCATCCAGCTGCAGTTATTAAGGGCATCCCATTTGGGGAAATGATAAGAACACGTAGAAACTGCAGCAAAGAGGACAATTTTAGAACTAGCCTAAAGGATCTGAGAAGGAGGCTGTCAGCACCTGGTTATTCCAAGCACAGTCTTGAGAAAGCAGAGTCCAGGGTACACAGGATTAAGAGAGAGGAGACTTTGGTACAGAAACCAAAAAAAGAATCACAGGGAAGGTTAGCCTTTATCTCAACCTACAGTACAGATCATAACAAGATTTATAAGGTGTTGAACAAAAATTGGAATCTCTTAAAGGGGGTACCAGGACTAACTAACAGCATTACTGACAAACCACTCGTAACGTACAGGAAATGTCCCACGATTGGGAACAAGGTCATGAGAAATTACAAGAGGGAAGTTGTACCTAATAGGAGCAGCCATTGAAGCAGGTTGTATGATTGAATTGGAATGAAGGAGAACTTGGGGAACACTGCGACAGCAAACCCAGTAAATAGCAACATTCAGCATAGTGAGGTGACACTGTTGTCATTGAATCACACGGTTAGACTATGGAATTTAGCTAAAGAAATCAGTAGGTGGGAGAATGAGGAATACAAACTTCCCCCGGGATATAACCAATGCGAGGTGGGGTGTGTTAATTAATTATCGCCCATTTTGAATGGGCTGTGTTTCGGGATAGTGAGATTACTACTAAGTTATTGAGCCACATGGTTTGACTTTGGAATCAAGTTCAGGGAGACAAATGAGGAATACAGACTTCCCCCTGGGACATTAATAGTGCGAGGTCGAATGTGGGAATGAACTGGCGCCCGTTTTTTAATGGGTTTTTTGCCGTCCTGAATGGGGCCTTTTTGGAATTTGACGAGAATTAAAAGATCACTGATGGATTTGATTATATTAGGCCTGAAGGAAGCCACATATGATTGATGAAGAGACTATGAGATACATAAAGACGGCATTGCGATGATGAACATATATACACAGAATATTTTCCAAATATTGTAGGGTCGGAGGACAGCGTGATAATTGGTTGTCATGAGTGCCTGAGTGGCAGTTTGGGATGTTGACTCCGCCTGGGGCTACTAAACATTGGTTAGAAACTTTGACTGAATTAGCGTTTTCGGGCCGGCTCCCCCTCTGGTCCGACTCTCTTGTGATTGGCTGGATACGGGTTAGTACTAGAACAAGGAACAGTAAAGGGTTCTTTAACAATGGGGATTGTGGGCTCACTGGACGAGCGGGGGTGCGAAGATTTTTTTGAATAAGCGTTTCCAGGCCGGTTCCCCCTCAGGTCTGACTCTCTTACGAGTGGCTGGATTTGTTGTAATATTAGAACAAGGAACAGGAAGAGGTTTTTAGATGAGGATTTTGTGCTTTCTAGACAAATGTAGACGGGATAGTGTTTCCGGGTGGGTTCCCCCTCCGGTCCGGCTCGTTGGCTATTGGCTGATTTCTCGTCAGCCCAGTAATATAGGATAGAGTAAGATTCTCCAATGACGGGGATTTTACTTCCATAAAGATTCCCCTGGGAATCCAATAGGGATATGAAGGATTTTAATCAGGAAATCATTGTTCAAAATGGCACATACAAATTAACAAATTGTTCAAAAGATTTTTCCAAGCGGGGACGGATCACTAACTAGAGAACAATTCATGTGGTTAGCTCAGGAAATAATAGGGGTGATAGTCAAATATGTTACGGAATGAAGTTTGTTGGAGCGTTAAATGGGTGCGATGGACGCTTGGGAAAAGGAGGAAGGACTAGAGGATTTTGGTTGGCCACTGAGCGAGAGGACCACAGAAGGAACAGACACCTAGAAAGATGAAAAGGAGGAAGGACTAGAGGATTTTGTTGGCCGCGAAGCAAGAGGACCACAGAGGGAACATACACCTAGAAAGTTATTTCTGAACCATGATTGGTAGACCATTTATTATAAATAAAGGAGTGATATGGAGTCATGGTTAGAGAGTTGAACAGATTGACACAAGGTGATCAGCGGAGAGGAGGTCTTGACAGACCGGGTGTGGTGATACGTGGAACGGTAAGGAGTAGGAGTAGGAATGGATTATTTTTGGATATAGAGGAATGGCAGGTAGCTATAGTTGACACAAATTTTTGATGGAGAATTCGGGGAGGTTTGGAAGTGCATAGACCTATTGCCATACACAAATAGGAAGAATGGGATGTGTGAGAGATTCGGAATTTCTTTGTTATATTGTTTACAAGAACCAGTTAGATGATGAAACGTAACTAAATAGTAGGAATGGACTTTAAGTGTCACAGGCTATGAGGACCACTAATCAACTGAGTGAGACACAGATATGGACTAAAGTAGTATATCTTTCATTTATAGAAGACCCATGGAACCTGAAGCCAAACATGACCTTATAATGTACTGCACCGGCTAGACTAAATGGAAAATTTAAATGAGTACGCTGACACAAATCGTGATCTAGAGGTAATTATTTTGTGATTTTGCTCAAGGGGAAATATGACACCCGATCCCTTAATGGGGAAAGGGGGATGCACCATTATATTTAGGAGTCACGTTTAGACATCTAAAACACTTAACTGAGTGAATAACATGATTGAATTTGGATTAATCTTGAAACAGTTTTATATGAATAATACTTGATTTGATGGTTACATTGAAGGGAGATACTAATGATAAATGTCATGTGTTTAGTGATATAAATTTGTTGCACAGAATGTATATAGCCAGGGAGTCTTGTGGGGGGATATGGGAAGTTGGTTGTATTGTAAGGGCATAATTAGTTCCATTACAAAGTGGTTGATGTACAGGATATGGAATCAATCTCATATGATTGATATGCATGTCTTTAAATTTACAGCCCTGATTATGTCCTTTTGAACGAAACTCATTGGCTGGGCTAAGTTGACCACGAGTGATTGAATAAAAACCTGGATTGAAATGAAACGCAAGACTCCCATGTGATTATTTGGATTGAAAAAGTTAAGAAATAACAAGAACTATTCTGGGAATATTAAAAGAATAATTACTGACTGATTTTGATACGCTCCTTTCTACAAAACTTTAACTCTGGTTTAACCTTGTTCATTTCTATTTGAAGATCATGTAGAGAGAGGACAAATCCCATAAGTTCCACAGATGCTACATTGAAACTACACTTTTCCGCCTTTGGAAAGAGCTGATTCTCTCTCAATATCTGCAATACTAGTCACACATGATGCACATGTTCAGATAAGGTGTTAGAAAAATAAGTATGAATTATACCACAGCAAATACATCTATACATTCTCCCAGTATATCATAAAAGATTGGAAGACAGTCTGGGCATTACTAAGATCAAAGGACATAAATTGATATTCAATGTACTCAAATTGTGTCTGAAAGGCTGCCTTTCATTCATCATCTTCACAAACTTGATTAAATGGCATGCTCCTTCTAGATCAATTTTACAGAAAACTGAGGCATAATTGACCCAATCTAACAAAACTGGAAAACAGCAAGGGCAATCATTTTTTTATGGTGATACAGAGATACGGTTTATGGCTCTACTCTATAGTCAAAGCACGTATACCAACTTCTTGGTTACAAAATGAGTGAAAAGGCAGTGGGAGACTGAGATGGTCTAAATAATCTATGGGGTATATAGGTATCAAGATATTGTTGCAAATGTTTGGTCTCTTGATCAGTTAAATCTTAACTGTGTCTACACAGTACTTGCACCTTTGGTTCCAATTCAATTTTTCAATCAGATGAGGGGGGGGAGGCAAGTCTCTTCTTAACTCTTGCAAAAAATATTCAGAAGGTTACGATACTCCAATGGAATCATTTGCCGAAGTTTTAAGGGTGCTCCTTGCTGTTTATTTTCTGTGGTCATAGCCATGAGAAAACAAGTACTCAGGGTAGTCCTCCCTCCAATAGCTACCTGATCAGATGACTAACAATGGGATATAGATATATATATATATATATATATATATATATATATATATATATATATATATATATATATATATACTGAGTTACTGTCCTTCTTTCAAAAAAGCACCTTACTTAATTTCGTTTATAATTCTGCATTATACAACAATGAACTGTCTTGAGTCATCAAAGGAACTGACCAGACTGCTCAATTACCCTCAATTACCTATTAAATATGACAACATGAAGGCTACCTTTGATGCAAGTGTGGGAAATGCTGTTGGCCAAAATAAAAAAGCAAATTGCATTGATCAATGAAAATGTGTAGGAAGCTGGCACTCTGGTTCTAGGGTAAGTATATTCGGAGTTATGATTTTTTAAAGTTCGGAAAATATATCAGTTGTGTGCGCAATTAAGCACCATAGGAATGATGGGGAAAAAAGAGGAAAAATGCATGGAAAATCAGGTGATGCTTTTACAGAATTCACCATTTTGTTTTAGGTCAATGTCAGGACCAGGTCCAAAGTTCGAGCAGGAGAATTTTGTAAGCGGGGGTCTTGAAAACTGGTGCACACAGACAAAGGGGACCATTTGAAAATGCACTGCACAGGTAGACTTACAGGTAAGTCCAGTGGGTCTCCTTGGAGGGAAGAGGTTGCAAGGGCCTGGGGACTATGGGAGCAGAGCTGATTAGTCAGTGCTGGGGCCGGTGGGGCCAGGTGCAGACCGAACAGGTCAGCCAGGCGTTGTGCGTCTTTAGGGGCCTCGCAGTCAGGAACACGCAACTTGGAGAGGTGATTTTGGGACAGCTGGGACACTCAGGAAGTGCATCTTGGGTGTCTCGATATCCCTCAAAGGGTGCTTGCTTCTGGTACTTTGGGAGCCTGGAGTGGACTCTTCTTCTTGGTTTTTAATGTTGGGGGTCTTGTATCCCGATAATTGATATGCCGTGGCTACGGTAGGTACTGGTGCCTCTAAACCTGGTGGAGAGGCAGATCTGACCCTCCGGAGCTGTTGTACCTCTTCTTGCTTCAGTGCTGCATCGAGGTCATTGAGGAGCAGCAAGTTGACAAACCGGACTTCACAAGATGGGTGCCTGCGGTGTGCAGGGTAGTGATATCTTCACTCCAAGGGAGCTTCTCTGTGATTTATCGAAGACCGGAGGTGCTCCTGGGTTCTTGGAGTCCTTTCAGGGTTCAGAATGACACAGCAGCAGTGATTGCCGAGTGCTTCTTGCAGCTGGCAGGGTTTGGCACCTTTTCTTTCTGCAGCAGGGCTTCTGTTCTCCCGTTGCAGGTCTTCTTTTGTCCTGGTCTTTTTTGTTTCAATGAATCTCATGTTCAGGTCTCAAGGAGCCACCTAAATACTGACTTTATGGGTGTTAAAAGGGGAGACAGGTAATAGCCAATGGGCTATCTACCTTTAGGGTCCCTTCACCCTGTAGGGACCTCTTCCTCTGGGAAGAGGCACTAACCTAGCCCTGATTGAAGGTTTACTCACCATCTAAAGATGGTGGAATTTCAGGAGAGGGGTTTACCTCGCCTGCCCAGCCCTGAATGGGTTGGAGGTGTGCAAGCTGAGGGGATCCACCTCTTTATCTTTCCCCACTATCTGGGGGTTTCTTGTTTACATTTCAAAGATGGCATTACCTTCGAAGCTTCCCACCCGGGATGGTCATCCTGTCCTGGAGGAGGTGTGAAACCCTCCCACCAAGAGCAGGTATTGTTTCTGTCTTCTGAGAGCGCTGACTCTAACCCCATGAGGTAGACACATGTCTGGTGTGAGCAGGCTGGTAGAAAATCTGCCAGAGACCCCACTGGTGTTTGGTTAAGTTTCAGGATCTCCTGGGTGAATTTATTAATAAATCCAGCACTGACATCTTTGAGGATTTATTAAGACAAGAGGTTTGGTATCAAACATCTTAGAAATCAGTGAAGCCATCACGGTGCTAGGAAACCCGTGTAGACAAGTATCCAGCCCATGTACTCCTTATGGCTCCGCTGTGCACTTACACTATCTCAGAATAGACTAGACATTGTAGGGTCATATCTGTTCATGCTGATATGCCCACACATAGGATATAGTGCACCCTGCCTTAGGGCTAAAGGCCTGCAGTAGGGGTGACTTACCTATATCTTATGCAGTGCATGGTTGGCATGGAACACATGGCTGTGTGCCAGGTCGACTCTTCAGATTTTTCTGTACCTGGGGTGGCACAACCAGTACTGCAGCCCCAGAGGACCCTCTTCAGTATCCATGCCTAAGGTACCAGGAGTACCACTTACTAGGGACTTATAGGGGTAACTAAAGTTGTGCCAATTGTGGTTTAGTTTTCGGGAAAAAACACTGGTACTGGGAACCTAGTTAGCAGGGACACCTCTGTCCAAGTTGCATCAAATGCCAGGCAAAAAGTGTGTGTGGGGGGGGGTAACTGCAACAAACACCCAGTTTCTCAAAAAACTAACTTCTATGGATCGCCAGCATAGTGCTCCCAGACAGCTAATGGAATCTGCAGTGGTAAGAACTAATGGTAATAGCATGGAGGAGCTTGCGTCTCCATCTTGGGAATTAGACTGCATTGAAAATGTAGGTGCTTGAAAAAAAATCTCAGTGGCCGAAGTAGAAGGTAAGCACCCAGAATTGCTGTTTGTGATGCATATGGATGATCCCATCTATCTGCCACGTTGGTAATTTGCTGTTTTAAACACTGGTTTTCAGGTAGCTTATTTGGGAAGCAAGAAATGTTTGTCTTCGAGCTGATTAAAAATGTAGAATTGCCTGAAGTAACAAATTACTTATAACGTGCATCCAGCACTGAGACGTACCTCTTTATGTGCAAAGTATGATCAAATTGCATGGAGAGAACAAACACGCAGGAAACGATGAGCCTACATTTATACAGCAATGCCCACAAAGCAGACAAAACAGAGACACACCCGTTGTAAATTGCTTTCATTGATCCGCACACCAGTTTGCAAGACCTAAAAACAAACAGCAGACTTACGTGGGCATTTCAAAATGGTTAGAGATATTTGCTTGTTGATTTAAGATGATGTTTAGGTGTGATCCCATGAAGTTTGTGGTGCCTGCTTTGAATTAACCCAGTTCAGTTTAAATACATCTAGCAAACACTTTGATAAATATTGTGGCTTTGCAATCAGGAGTTGTATTTCTGTATGTGCCTAATGGAAGCAGTGAATGTGGATGCATAGGCACATAAGCAGCCCCATGCGCACATTATAGTCATGAGCCCCTTTGCAAAAGAATCTCATTATGTAGTGAAGGCCTTCCTGCCTTTAAGGGGACACCACATTTAAGAAAAATGGGCACCAAGGCTTGCTCTAAAAACTCGTGTTACATCATAGCATGCTCTAAATTTCAGCCACCCCATCAGTGGTGGAAATTCGGGACCTCCGAAGGCCTTGCTTGCAATTACGCATGGTTCGGACAGGGAAGCATCAGAGCTCACGATGAAGGTATTCAAATTTTGCATCTGCAGGATGAAAAAGGCTGTGAAAATCTTTTGTACTCCCACGCCTATTTCTCCTGTGATCCTCTTCAATTTTCTAGTGTCTCTACAGCATTCAGTGAAAAATGTCTTCGCCTTACTGCTCCCCATCAACATTATTTTGTCTGCTACCAATGCACATTACTTTCTTTTTTTTTTTTTTTTTTTAGTCCTCATTTATTTTTAATATGCTTTAAACTCAAGAAAAGGGGTCTTCCGCCCATCACAAATAGCCAGGATGATTTTGAGGGATTCCGGTCACTCCACACGGGAGAGATGGACACCAAGTATCTCCGGATTCACCCCTGTGGCTTCCTTGTAATGAATCCAACCCCAATATTGGTTCTTTTATTGGAACAATGACATCCCTACCAGTGCACTCCATTTATAACATATTCTTAATCATCGGACCAAGAAAATAAAAATAAAAATAAACGGTAGAGAGGCATCACAGGGAGACCAAAATATTCATATAACAAGACTATAAATCTACAGATCAACAAAAACAGGGACGAAAGGCTTATATATGTTCTTAAGCAGAGGGACTCCTATCCACCCAATTATTCCAAATTTCCCAAAATTTAGTTTTTTTATTCTTTGTTCCAGATTGGTCTAAATTTGATATTCTCTGGATGGAATGTATCCATTCTTCTTCTGTAGGAGGGCAGGCTAAGATCCATTTAATGCACAGCTCTCTTCTAGCCAGAAGAATCAGAGTGAAAAACAATGCTCTGTGTTTTTTTGTTAGGAAGCCTCCGTCTAAATCCCTCTGAAGTATCCCAAAAATTATGGATACAGTTGTTAATTTTATTTCAAACCCCATAATATCTGAAATGGTCTTACCCACTTTCTGCCAATAAAAATATATTACCGGACAGCTCCAGAACATGTGCACCTCATCTGCGTTGTCTTCTCCGCATTTTGGACACTTCTTAATCTCTCGCCTTCCCATTTTCAATAATTTCCTGGGTGTCCAGTAGGCTTTGTGTACTGTGAAGAGGTGGTTCTTTTTTAAAGGTGCAGCATTTACGTAAGACCATAAAAAAGACATAGATACTTGCCCGATATTTTCGAGGTCTTCATCATCCGGCAGGTCCTTCTTCCAAGTCTCATTGAATGAGGCCTGCATCTCTTCTCCATTGTGGACTAATAGCCAATACCACTCTGATACTTCTTTTGACTTTGTTTGGTGAGAACATATGTTCGAAGCCAATTCCAAGTTGCCTTTTAGCTCTTTACTTATAGACTTTGCCCAACTATTCACCTGATAATATTTAAACTTTGAGACTGAATTCTCGCATATCGCAGAGAAATGAGGCCAGGAAATCAATTCAGCATCGACGATTAATTGCCCCCAAGTGGTGATGCCACAAGCACGGAGAGGAGTTGCCAAGGCATCTTCCATACACGTAGGCATTCCTGGGGAATCCCAGACTGGTGCTACCTCGTTGTAATACGGTATTTTTAGGAGGCGTCTTACCTGGGACCAAAGCTTTATAGCTGATAACAGAGTCTTCAATTTAACCTTCTTAAAATATTTTGGATGCCCACATTTTAAAAGAAAGCACCCTGCTTGTTGAGAAAACTCTGTTGTAAGAGCTTTATAGAGTGGGGAGAAAAATTCACTTTCCAACAATAATTGTCGGAAATGTTTTAAATGGAAGGCACAAAAATATAGATATAAGTAGGGCTGGGCGTAGTTGGCGTAGCGCCACTACACAGAATTTTGGAAAAAATGTGTGGAAAACGAGCGCACGTCCTGAGGGTCCGTGTGCCCGGGACAGGGGTCCCTCGTGCCTGGGCAGGCTCCCCGATCTCCCCGGCCTGGCTGGGTTGAGAAGCACGGACCGGCCCCGGGGACTGCGGTTTGGGAGCCCCCGTCCTGCCGCCTGCCAAGTGTCCATCTGCCCGGGACAAGGGTCCCTGGTGCAGAGCCCCGGAGACCTCGCAAGGGCATGCGGGAGCCCTACCGCTATGGCTCGGCTCGGGCAGATGGCAGTCCTTTCGGTCCCGGCCATCTGGTCGCACCTCTCCCCTCGGCCATCTGGTCGCACGCAATGCTTTCCAATGGGGCGACCAGATGGCCGGGCCGCCCTGGAAGTCCCGATGAGGGCTCATTTGCATCCCGGATCCCAGCCAGGGCTCCAGGAGGTCGGGCACGTTCGCGCCCAGGGTCCCCTGAGCCTCGCGGTGCGCACGGATTCCCAGAAAGCGGGTAGCCTTCCTCCGGATTACTAGGGGCAGGGCATGCCGGGACCCCCCTCCTGGGCTTGCGGTTCTCAGCTGGGGACCAGATGGGCTGGGCCCGGACAACACCTCCCCAGCGTCCGGGGCTCCCTCCTCCGGCCTGCGGCGTGGCAAAGTGCCCAGGACGGGCTCCACGGGTCCTGGAGAGCTCCGGCTGGCCTCCCCGTGCCTAAGGCCCGGCCGGGGTCCCCGAGCACCCGGGAAGCAGAGCCCCCGAGCCCTGCAAGGGCAGGTGGGAGCCATACCGCGAAGGCTCGGGGGTGGGCAGATGGGCGTCCTTTTGGTCCCGGCCATCTGGTCGCTCCTATCCCCTCGGCCATCTGGTCGCACGCAATGCTTTCCAATGGGGCGACCAGATGGCCGGGCTAGCCTGGAAGTCCTGATGAGGGCTCATTTGCCTCCCGATCCCAGCCAGGGCTCCAGGAGGTCGGGCGCGTCCGTGCCTAGGGTCCCCTCAGTCTTGCGATGCACACGGGTTACCAGAAAGGGGGGTAGCCTTCCTCCGGATTACTAGGGACAGGGCACGCCGGAACCCCTCTCGGCCTAGCGGTCCTCAGCTTCAGCTGGATGGGCCAGGATGCTGCCCCAGCCTGGGGTCCGTCCCCGGGCCAGCCGTGTGGCAGGATGCCCGGGACGGGGTCCCGTGGGCCCGGGGAGCCTCCCCTGCTCGGCTGGGTTCAGGGGCTCCCAGGGGCCCTGGGAGGGCGGCCTCCCCACCCTGGGCTCCGTCCTCGGTCCTGCCGCGTGGCAGGGTGACCGGGACGGGGTCTTGCGGGCCTGGGGAGGCTGCCCCTTTGCTCCGGGAGCCCCGGCTGGGTCCAGGGGCCCCACGGGCCCCGGGTCAGGTGCTCCAGCCCTGGGCCCCGTCCCCCGGCCTGCTGCCCTGCCAAAGGCCCGGGACGGGGTTCCGTCGTGCCCGGGGAGCCTCGCCCTGCTCGGCTGCGTTCAGGGGCACCCAGGGGCCCCGGGGAGGGCGGCCTCCCCACCCGGGCTCCGTCCTTGGTCCTTCCACGTGGCCGGGTGCCCGGGACGGGGTCTTGCGGCCCCGGGGAGGCTTCCCCTGCGCCTTTGGGCCTGGGAGCCCCGGGTCGGGTGCTCCAGTCCTGGGCCCCATCCCCCAGCCTGCCGCTATGCCAAAGGTCCGAGACGGGCTTCCATCGTGCCCGGGGAGCCCCCCTCGCTTGGCTGGGTTCAGGAGCTCCGTCCGGGGCCCCTGAGGGCCCGGGGAGGCGGCCTCCCACCCCGGGCTCCGTCCTCGGTCCTGCCGCGTGGCAGGATGCCCAGGACGGGGTCCCGGGGAGGCTTCCCCTGCGCCTCTGGGCCTGGGAGCCCCGGCTGGGTCCAGGGGCCCCTACGGGCCCCGGGTCGGGTGCTCCAGCCCTGGGCCCTGTCCCCCGGCCTGATGCTATGCCAAAGGTCTGAGACGGGGTTCTGTTGTGCCCGGGGAGCCCCCCTCACTTGGCTGGGTTCAGGAGCTCCGTCCGGGGCCCCTGAGGGCCCCGGGGAGGGCGGCCTCCCCACCCCGGGCTCCGTCCTTGGTCCTGCCACGTGGCAGGGTGCCCGGGACAGGGTCCCGTGGTCCCGGGGAGGCTTCCCCTGCACCTCTGGGCCCGGGAGCCCCGGCTGGGTCCAGGGGCCCCGGCTGTGTCCAGGGGCCCCTAGGGCCCCGGGTCAGGTGCTCCAGCCCTGGGCCCTGTCCCCCGGCCTGACGCTATGCCAAAGGTCCGAGACGGGGTTCTGTTGTGCCCGTGGAGCCCCCCTCACTTGGCTGGGTTCAGGAGCTCTGTCCGGGGCCCCTGAGGGCTCCGTCCGGGGCCCCTGAGGGCCCCGAGAAGGGCGGCCTCCCCACCCCGGGCTCCGTCCTGCCGCATGGCAGGGTGCCCGGGACGGGGTCCCGTGGCCCCGGGGAGGCTTCCCCTGCGCCCCTGGGCCCGGGAGCCCCGGCTGGGTCCAGGGGCCCCTCCGGGCCCCGGGTCGGGTGCTCCAGCCCTCGACCCTGTCCCCCGGCCTGCCTCTATGCCAAGGGCCCGGGACGGGGGTCCGTCGGTCCCGTGCAGACCTCCCCCGCTTCGCCTGCTTGTCGAGGTGTCTGCGGGCCCCGGGTCGGAGGGCCCATCAGCTCCCCCCCTCGCAGCCCCCATGGCTGGGGCCCAGCTGGGGCCCTGGGCCTCCGGTCACCCATGCCCCGGCGCCCACTCACTCTTTCGTTGGGGCACAGACAGCCAGATGGCTTCCCTTTCGTGCCCGGCCATCTGGTCGCACCTTTCCCCTCGGCCATCTGGTCGCACCCAATGCTTTCCTATGGGGTGACCAGATGGCCGGGCTTCCCTGGAAGTCCCGATGAGGGCTCATTTGCCTTCCCGATCCCAGCGAGGGCTCCAGGAGGTCGGGTACTTTTGCGCCTTGGGTCCCCTCTGTCACCTCGTGTGCACGGATTACAAGAAAGGGGGGTAATTTTTCTCTGGATTACTAAGGAGAGGGTCAATTTGACCTCCATGAGGTCCGGCGATTCTGATTCAGGGGAAGGCAGCACCTGGGCCCGCCCGCCGGGGCCCGGGTACGCACCTGCCTCTCAGCCCCTTCCCGATGGTCCTTTTTCTCCGAGTTTGCTCAGTCAGACCTCCGTGAGGTCCGGGGATGCCGAGACGGCGGAAGGCAGCACCCGGGCCTGCCCGCCGGGGCCCCCAGGGGCCCAGGTACGCACCTGCCTCTCAGCCCCTTCCCGATGGTCCTTTTTCTCCGAGTTTGCTCAGTCAGACCTCCGTGAGGTCCGGGGATGCTGAGACAGGGGAAGGCAGCACCCGGGCCCGCCTGCCGGGGCCCCCAGGGGCCCGGGTACGCACCTGCCTCTCAGCCCCGTCCCGATGGTCCTTTTTCTCCGAGTTTGCTCAGTCAGACCTCCGTGAGGTCCGGGGATGCTGAGACGGGGGAAGGCAGCACCCGGGCCTGCCCGCCGGGGCCCCCAGGGGCCCGGGTATGCACCTACCTCTCAGCCCCTTCCCGATGGTCCTTTTTCTCAGAGTTTGCTCAGTCAGACCTCTGTGAGGTCTGGGGATTCTGAGACGGGGAAGGCAGCACCCAGGCCCACCCGCCGGGGCCCCCAGGGGCCCGGGTATGCACCTGCCTCTCAGCCCCTTCCTGATGGTCCTTTTTCTCTGAGTTTGCTCAGTCAGACCTCCGTGAGGTCCGGGGGATGCTGAGACGGGGGAAGGCAGCACCGGGCCCGCCCACCGGGGCCCCCAGGGGCCCGGGTATGCACCTACCTCTCAGCCCCTTCCCGATGGTCCTTTTTCTCAGAGTTTGCTCAGTCAGACCTCTGTGAGGTCCGGGGATGCTGAGGCGGGGGAAGGCAGCACCCGGGTCCGCCTGCCGGGGCCCCGGGTACGTACCTGCCTCTCAGCCCCTTCCCGATGGTCCTTTTTCTCCGAGTTTGCTCAGTCAGATCTCCGTGAGGTCCTGGGATGCTGAGACGGGGAAGGCAGCACCTGGGCCTGCCCGCCGGGGCCCCCAGGGGCCTGGATACGCACCTGCCTCTCAGCCCCTTCCCGATGGTCCTTTTTCTCTGAGTTTGCTCAGTCAGACCTCCGTGAGGTCCGGGGATGCTGAGACGGGCGCTGGTGTTGGGGGTCCACCGGGGCCCAGGGAGGTGCTCCCCGGCCTGGCTAGGGTTCGGAAGCTGGGACCGGACCTGGGGCTCGTGCTGCATCCCAGGGTCCCAGGCTGCGGGAGCCCCCCGTCCTGGAAGCCAGCCCAGGGTCTGGGCGCTGGTGTCGGGGGTCCACCGGGGCTGGCTATTACTAGAGGTAAAATTAGATACCTCTGGTTTTTAGGCTCTCTCTCTAACCAGGCTTAAATCCAGTGGTTTTCATTTGGATGTGCTCTTTATTTGATTTTTTAAGGCGTTTGCCTCTTCCGGATCCTTGAAGTTGAACATTTTATTGTTCCACAATACTTTAAGGGAGGCGGGAAAGCGTAGATTTGCTGTAGCACCCAGATTTCTTAATTCCTGCATCGATTTCCCCAGCTCCCATTGTTTGTCCTGAGTAATGTGAGAGATGTCTGACCTAACGCGGAATGTCCATCCAGCTTTTTATACACCCCTACTTTTAACCCTGCTACTAGGATTTTTTCTTTAAGTACATATGATTTAAAATTCACTAGGATCCTTCTTGGATTTTTTTCCCCAGGTCTTTTTGAGTATGGATCCCGGTGTACTCTTTGTACATCATCCTCGAGAAGGTGTTTCTCAATATCGGGGTGTAATTCTGTGAGGAGATTAATTATAAAGGATTTAATGTCTCCTCCCTCCACATCTTCTGGTATATTCAGGAACCTAATGTTGTTCCTCCTTGCGTTATTTTCCAGACTTTCCAGTTTTTCTGTTAGGATTTTATCGCCACTTTTTATCGTCTGGATCTCACGTGCATTTTTGTCTACTTGCATTGTAAGGTCCTCCATGGCTAGCTCTACGGCCCCTACTCTTTCCGATATGTCATTCAATTTAGCTTCTAGAGTTTCACAGACCGTTTGTATTTTCAGTTGGTTACTTTCAGAGACTGCAAATTTGTCTCTTAGTTCAGTGAGGATAGTCGTTAATAATCCCTCTGTAACGGAGTGAGCCCCTGTATTGCATGTTATGTTTGGATTCCTCACTAGTTCCATCTCCTCTGCTACTGGGTTATCTCTTTGAGAAGGGTCTGGTATCTCAATACTACTAGACTGAGTCTCAGCACCATTAGGCTGAAACGCCGCATTGTCTTTTTTAGTCCGGGAAGGCGGGGGAGTATTATCACTCTCATCAACCAGTTGGGAGAGAGGATCAAAACTATTCTTTAAACCGACAGGCTCCATTACTGTCCTTAGAGAAGACTGAGTGTCCTGAATTTTAAAGTATGACCTTAATGAGGGCGTAATGCGGGTATTGCCAGAATTATTTTTAGACTGTTTCTTCTTGCCCTTACAGAGGGGGTTTACCTAAAGAGTCCTTTATGTTCTGGCCGGGACCTGTGCTCTTGACAATTTTTAAAAACTTAGTTTGTATTACCGGCACCGATTCTCTACTAACAGGCTCAGGAGGGGATTGATTTTGACCCCAAATATCCCTACTTCTAAGGGTATATCTGTTTAATCTGTTGGCCCCTGTAAATGGCCCTTCATCTCGTTTCTCCTCCCCTGACCCCCCTCATTCTGCCTTCAGCTTAGGCCCCCAATCTCGCCCTTTCCTCCTTACCGGAGTCATTTGAGAACGCCATACACCAGAAACTGCTTCTTCTGAAACAATCGAGTCTCTTCCTTTGTTTACAGCCGATTGCTTTTCTGCCCCAATAATCTGTGGACCTCGGGGTTAATGCGCTTAGCAGGCACTTCCAACGTGGAAAAGTGGAGGCGGAGGTCCGGCTCCCGTCACTCCGAAATCCAACTCCGGCTGCGATGCGTCTTCCGTTCGAGATCTGCACTGCCGCCTCTGACCAGCGGCCTCCCCGCGGTGCCGCCTCCCCTCCGACCGCCATCTCTACACGCCCGATTGAACCACGCCGGGCCCGGAACACAAACGCTTCACCGACGCCCCACCGACACCGGCGTCCACGAGGAGAGCAAAAGCCGGAAAGCGAGACACCACGTAAGTCAGCTCCTCAAAACAAACACTCTTACTCCGACCTTTTCTAAAAAGCCACATCCAATCTTTCCATTATTTCAAAACGCCTTAGCTGAGAGAGAGCCTCCGGCCGCAGCTAACCAACGGCCGCCATTTTCCCCCAGCAGGTGTCGCACATTACTTTCTTTTTCAACGAAACATTGATCTAATATTTGAAATTATTAATCTCCAACATTATAATGCAGCATAATAGATAGGGGCAGTTATTCATTCTACATATATGTGTTCTCCTGCAACACAGATAATTAGTGAATCATGGTGGAGGCTAATAGTACAAGTAAACATTCATCATAAACAATTCAATTATTATTTTTGCAACTCTGGAGATAATTGTAGCGTTACAGCTTTTGTATATCACTCACTATATATAGCCTGTCAGCTTTCACATCCATAATTTGCAAAACGCAGTATTTTATATTCTCAGCCATTAAACAAACACCTTTCACATTTCCTGTAAAAATTGATCAATAATAGTATAACACCTGACATTCTCCTCATTAGCCATAAACTTGCAGAGGAGGACGGATGAAAGCAAAGCCCATGACCAGATGTGAATAAATCAAGTGTCTATTAATTACATTCTAGGCAGTGTGCATCACTGTTATGTATCCCTCAAGCCCTATTTTTAGAATGAAGAACCATTTACACAAAACTGCTAACAAAGCATTATGACTAATGCATCGTCAACAATTGCTAAGGTACTTTCACTCCAGAACAATCATTAGCCCTTGGACAAGCAATTACTCATTGCTCTTTGCTTTTTGAACTGTGTATACACGTGGTGATATCTACACGAAATCGGCTTGTGTTGATATCCAAGCAATACCGGCATGCATTATGACTGCTAGGTCATATGTCAATGAATTAACCGTTTGCTAAATATTCACGTTTATTGTTTACCTATAAAAACTTACCTCTCCATCCCCCAAAAATCGCTGTACTCCATGCTGTCGCCAGATAAATCTAAATTTCATACAAGAATTAACACATAACACCTGTTCTAAAATGACTCAAGTGGCTACGGTTTACAGCCAGGTGTATTTGCATAATTTCAGCCATTGCCTCCAAAGTCCAAAGAAGGAGCACTTGTTTATCTATACAAGAAATGCAGTGTATATGGAGTTCAAAGAAATCTTTATTCCAAGTCTTCTCTATAACCCAGGAAAATGTCTAATTCTCTGTAACTTTGTAACAAGGAACAACGGTTCCTGCGGCCTATGTATTTTGATACTTGATAGGTAGGAAGCCCAACGGCAAATATTTGTGTGGACGGTGAATGTTAGAAGGAAAATCAGAGTGATACACTAGATGTGGTTATCAAAAGACAATTTTACTGAGTGATGATATTTTTCACAAAAAACTTACAAATATAAGTGTGCGGTGTCCCAAGTGAAATAGAACCTTACAAAGGGGATGGGGTGTTAGTGAGTGGTAAAAAGGTTTCTATGAAAAATAAACGACCATAATACAATATGTTTAGATAAACAATCAGCCCTCTAGTACAATGCTAAAAGCCTGTGAGGGTGGTTCGTTTGTAAAGCGTGTCAATGACGTTTCAGCCCCATGGGTAATGAGGGGGTCTCATCAGGACCTTATAGTATGGAACACCTGAGTAGGGCAACTGGACTGCCAATATGATCAGTGGAAACACCAGGGAATTATTGTGGCTCAAGACTGCGGTGGGAGAGAGAAGGAAAAAGGATACTCACAGCGGGGAGAGGCACCACGGAAAGCCAGCCAGGTGAGGAGCACAGCTGGGGAGGGATCCCGGCAGGTGGCGGCGGCCTCGTCACCCTGAACACGATACGGCAAGCGATGGAGCGGAGAGCCTGAAGGCGCCGGCTTTCCCCTGTGAACTGATGCATCCCACCGGCGGCTTGCCCGTGTAGTGGCTATTGATCTGAAAGTGTAGTGGTGCTTGGCCCCGGGGGAGCGCTGGGTAAGCTAGCAGGCCCTGGGAGACACCATGAGAGACACACACACACACACACACACACACACACACACACAGAGTGCCTGAGCCCTGCACACGGAGCCCTACAGGAGGGCAGGATGGCCGCATAGGGACAGATAAGCTCTAATAATCCTTTCCCCCTCCAGGAGGCCCAGTGGAAGTTGCTGCGTGGAGACTCTTGTTTCCCCCACTGCATGAGGCCCGTGGACGGGCTGTCTCCCTGACAGGTTCAGGTGAAGGGTGCTACGTGCGGCTGCATGAGGGAGGCTCATGGGCCGTAGGAAGGTGAGAGCGTCTTCACCTGTAGCCGTGAGACTTACCATTTGCTGCGTCAGTCTCCCACAGAACTTAGGACGGAGTGGCGGATATAGGCAAGATGGACATTTGCCAATCAAAGTTGACGTTTGAGCAGCGCAGGGATCCCCAGGGTGGCGCCCCCCTGGCCGAAGGGCAAATGAAGGAGAACATGGGCGCTGAGTGAGCACAAAAGCCGAACATAAGGGAAATGTTACAAGACCTCAAACATTCCCTGATTCCATGTCTGATCGGCTGGACAGGCTAAAGGACAAGGTATCCAATCATGATGAACGTCTCGGACAGGTCGAGCAGCGCACGTCGGTGCTCGAGGATGAGGGCTTCGCAACCCGAGAACAGTTACTGAAGATGGAAAATCTCTTGGAGATTGCAAAATCGTTTCTATCTATCTCTGGTTCCTTTCTCCCTGCTTCCCTTCACACTGGCTTCCCTCCAATATGCACTATTTGAATGGATATGGGTAGACTGGCGGGTGAGACGGCTGTCGGGAACATGAGTGCGCCTGTTAGGAGAATGGCTAAACTGAAGGCGATAAGATGGAACGTCCGGGGACTCAATGACTGCGCACTGCAATATGTAATCCACAGGGGAGATATGTGCTATTAGCCGGGATGCTGGGTGGGTATCCAATTAGGCTGGCCTCAGTGTACGGGCCCAACTTGGATAACCCGGACTTCTTTGGGGAAGTTTGGAGAATGATAGAAGCGATTGGCCCAGGAGCGATCCTGTGGGGAGGGGACTTTAATGCGGCTCTGGACCCGGACAAGGACAGGTCGGGAGATACCCGACGCCCTCACCCACGGGCCACGGCGCAGTTGCAGAACATCATGGATGCCTACGCTCTGATGGATATCTGGCGCTACCGTAATGGGTTAAAAGAAGAGGGCACCTGTGTGTCCTCAGCTGGCCACACTTGGTCCAGACTTCTGGCTGGCCTCGACGGATGCAGTGTCATGGATACATAATGTAACCCACCTTCCCAGAATGTTTTCTAATCACTCCCCGGTATTGCTTGAGTTTTCTGTGCCCGGGGGCCCAAGCAGGGCATTCAGTTGGCAACTTCCCAGCAGGGCTCTATGTGACCAGGTATTTCGAGAAGAAATCAGAGCTGCTATAAGAGAATACTTTGCACTGAATGAGGGCTTGGTGGCATCTCCCTCCACACTATGGGAGGCTTTCAAGTCTGTGATCCGGGGTGAGTGCATGGTGAAGCAGGCAGGGGTATTGCGCACATTACGCAGGGATCTCACTCGCCTTGACGGAGAAATACGGGAGCTCGAAACTGACTATTTTAATACTACTGATTCGGAGGTCTTGAGTAACATTAAAAGTAAAATCACGGAGTACGAGGAGGCAGCAGTTAGGGAAACCCATTACTTGTGGAAGGAGAGGCGGGCTAGGTGATATGGGGAAGGGGAACGCGCAGGCAAAACACTTGCGTACTCCTTAAAAATCCATGGGCAAATGATTATGTCTGCGAGCTCCGCACAGCTGACAATGAGCTGGCGATTGGGCAAGTGGTGGTTCAAGCAGAAATTATGTCCTTTTACTCCTCGCTTTATGCAGCGCGACAGGCTGCTATCCCTCCTGATCTGTCAGCATTTTTTGACTCTATCCAGCTACTGTGGTTAGATGATGGCCATTGCAGATACTTGGATGAACCCTTTTCGGAGGAAGAGGTGATTTGGGTAATTCGTGCTATGACAAGGCCGCAGGATTGGATGGACTGATGGCCAATTTTTATAAAGAATACGCCACGTTGCTCGTGCCTCATCTCCTTAAAATGTATGAAAAGTCCTTGGAGTATGGCTTGCTTCCCCCCTCTCTCCGAGAAGCTCTTAACATTACGATTCTCAACCCCGACAAGTACCCGCTGCTATGCAACTCATATGGACCGCTCTCAATAATAAATCTAGATAATAATATTCTGGCCAAACTCATCGCGGCCATATTGCTCCCGCTGCTGCCCATTATACTTCAGCCCGATCAATGTGGCTTCGTCACCGCAGATGCCCCCACGTTAATGACTGACAAATGTAAAGTGCTCACCATATCTCTGCAAAGGGCGAGTCTAATTGCAACATTGACTGGATGATCCTCCATGGAGTTAAATATACAAAGCTTTTGAGGATTAAAGCTGAAAAACTATTGAATGGATTTAGACCAAATCACAAGAAGGACACTTTCTGGACAAAGATCAAACTTTCTACCAAATATGGTGTAAATCCATTCAGGGGTTTGGACTGTAACTGTGTCTAAAGTTCCTATGGAAAAATGAATGGGGAAAACACGTGTTGGATACCCCTTTCTTCCCAGGTCTCACATGGCAGATCACCCTGAAACTTTCCATGCAAAAACTAGTGTAGGAGAGTAGGATCTGCTTCACATGGGTACCCCCACTTTTTGCTGATGCTTCACTGTTTTTCGACATTAGTCTGGCTGGGGCCCTGCTAATCAGAACCCCAGCCTAGCTGCTTCCTCTCTAAAAATGGTTTCCATGTGCCTTAGGCACATCACTGATTGGAATCTGGAGTGCCCTTATAAGTCCCTAGTATATGGTATACTATGTACCTAGGGCATAGGTACCTCAGAGGCCTACCAGGGGCTGCAGCATGTATTATGCCACCCCTGGAAGGCCATCCAAACTGACACCACAGGTCTGCTACTGCAGCCTGGGTAAGGTGGTGCATGCACCCCTTACTGTGATATAGGATACCTATATCACTAAATACATACACACATATAAACCTATAAGTCACTCCTAAGGCAGGCCTTATCACTCCTAAAGGCAGAGTGCATGGTTCCTATGTGAGAGGGTGCCCCTGCATGAGCAGGGCCCCTCTGCAGCATTCGGAGACCCTTCTCTGATGCTGTTTGTAGTGCAGCTGACCATATACTCTTAAGCGCATTATAACCTCGCGTTAAATGCTAACTTTGGAATGGCTGCACCTAAACATGTGTTTGGTGTCAAACATCTTGGAATACTACCCCCCCCGCCAATTCTGGTGGCAGGGGTAGCATTCCACCCTTCTAGAGGGAAAGACATGTTAACTCTGGCTAGCCCGGTAACTTCTTTCCAAAGCCCTGGCATCACAAAATGGATGCTGCTGCCACAGACACGAGTCTGGCCTCCTGCTGCTGGATGAAACTCTGGCAGGGGAGGCCTGGACAATAGGTTTCCTGTCCCAGGGAGGTGTGACCACCTCCCCAGACAGGATAATGTGTATTGGGGCTGGGCGGGAGCACTTTCGGGTGCTTTGAAGTCCTGCACTGGGGGCACATTTGGTGTCCCTGTGCATACCCCAGTTAAAACCGGATCAGGGGCTTGCAGCCCCTGCTTTGGCGCGAACTGGACAAAGGGAAAGGGGTGTAGCCACCTCTCTGCCCTGACCCACCCATAGGTGGGGCCACAGAGTAGTCCAACCCCTAAACTTGGTATAAGTATAGGAACCCAGTCCTTAGGACTTTAGATTATCCCTGGACGAAACTCTGAAACAGAATCCTGGACCTTCGACGCTCTACTCAAGATTAGAGGACAGAAGAATCTCCCTTGGGGTCAAGGAGTGACTCCCCTGCTTGGCAGGCACCAAAGACGCATCTGTCCGGTCTGCATTTCTGAAGCTCCCGTCGGACGCCGAAGTCTTTGCATCACCAGAGGTAGATTCTCAGACTTCCCCGAGGCTACCCTGAGTCCCCAGCAAAGCAGAGGCCCGTAGCTATCGTGGGTGACGTGAGACTGTGACCCCGGGACACCGAGCACATTTGCAAGTGCATCCTCTTCTGGGTCTTCCACGAAGTCGTGCTTTGGGCTCCGAGTAGCCCTAACCTCCAGCACCAAATGCACCGAAGATCACTGGCCTCCACTCCACGAGTGTCTTGTGAGCCAGCTCCACGTGCGACGTCTCGAGGCTCCTTCACGGTTGCTAGCCCATTGGCTAGTAGCCCTTAACGAAGGCCAATCTTTTTCTTCTAGGGCATCCTGGTTGCTCCAGGCCTGCCCTCACTTACCCTTGCCGGGTGAGTTCCCCAGACCTTGCTGGTCTGCACCATCGACGTTCTTCATCTTCACCAAGACTTGCCGTTGCCAAGGCTTGTTGGGTCCAATCCAGTCGTCGACACCTCAGCACTCGACAGACATTGTGTACCAGCCCGAATCCTGCTCCTGGTCGCCGACAACGCCTCCTGGACCTCGTGGCTGAAGAGTCAAGATGACTGTCAACGCACCTGAAGCACTCGACATTGGTGGGCATCTGTCCATCACCTTCCTGGTCACTGGCTAGTGACCCAGACTCTGTCCCCTCTGCTTTCAGGTTCTTCAGATCTCCGATCCACTCTTGGATCCACCCGGACACTTTCCACTTGTTCGCAAGCAGCACTTTGCAGCAGATCGCCATTCAAATCGGCAGACGAAACCCGACCCCGAAAGGCACCTATGCACCCGGCTTCCCTGGGTGAGGTAACACGAGTACTCCGGTGCTTCCGTGGGTAGAGACTCTTCAAAGTACTAGTTCTCAAAGGGTTTGCTCCAAGTCCTCCTTTAAGTGTCCCTTTTCTTTAATTTCCTGATCGCGACTTTCTCCATAGAAGTCAACGGCGTATCGCGGTTGTGTATTTACACTGCACGCGTCCCCGTGGGTCCCCTGTGTCACTACCTTGGGTGGTTCCTTGTGGTCCAAGCACTTCTAGAGGCTCTAGACCTAGTGTCTAGTTCAGTCGTGGTTCTTATACCACTTTATTGGTATATGGTTTGGTACGCCTCTAGGGCCCAAACGTGTATTTGTGCTATTACTGTGTTTAAATAACTTCTAACTTATGTACTTGAACTCTAGCCTCATAAAGAGACTAGAGGGGTGTGTTTAGCAATAAATACATATATATTTTTAATATATACCTGGTGTGGTGCTCTTTCATTTGGTCACTCAAGAGATTATAGACTGGTAAAACAAGCTGCTTTACATTCCTTCAAGACTTAGCCTGAAGGCTGCTCTCCATAGCTACCACTAGGATAGCTTTCAATAAGGTTGTCTTTAACCTATCTCCAATAAGGGGTTGTTTGGACTGGTGCAAGGTGCCCACTATAATTAGTGGACAGCATATACCAGGCCAACTTCTCACATTGGTGTGCAGCGTGTGGGATTCCAGCTTGCTATTGTTTTACCAGATAATCTCAATTGAATTGATCAACTGAAAACCACTAAAGGTACCTAAGGTACATAGAATTTAAGCTTAGAATACAGTAAGTTCTACTGAACTTAGAGTTGTGTGTTAAGGGATAGCACACCCTTTCTACAACTCAAGAGAGTTTAGTAGGCCACACTAGAGTAGGTAGTGCATACACCACACCACACTAGTAATGTCTTTAAAGGTAGGATCTAGAGAATCCTTACCAGAAGCCACTGGGCTTCTTCCCTCCAAGTATGATACCCTCCCATTCTTGGAATTGAGAGCATTATGTAACTTGAGGAAATTAAGGACAGGCCAAAGTCCCACCACCCAACACCTTAAAGAGTTGTTGGTGGCTTATGACCTTAGTAAGCCCTTGGGGACTGAAGGGGTAGGAGCTGAGGGTGGGGCAGAAGATGAGGAAGGGGCCAGAGGTACCAATACCCCAGCCCCCTCTGAAACTGGCCAGGAGGGTGACAATGACCCTGACCTGGATAACCCAATCCCTCCTGTGGAAGATGAAGAGGATGATCAGGATGATGCCCTCTTTGTCCCCCAGGAAGGATTATGAGTGTGCCCAGAAAGTCTAGATCTCCTTCTCAGGAGTCTAACCACTCTGGCACCTCAATAGGGAGCTCTGTCTCATCTCATAGGAGGGAATCCTCTCATGAGAGGAGAACAAGACTGATTCAATATGAGGAAGCTCAGCTTGAACTCAGAAGGAAGCAAGTAGCCCTAGACAGGGAGTCCCTAGATCTCTTTAGAGAGAAAAGAAAGTTGGGACTAGAGTCCCATGGTGGCAGCCATGTCCCTAGAGATAGGGAAAGGTCCTATGACCATAGGAACCTGAGCAAGATTGTCCCTCCCTATCAGAATGGGGATGACATCCACAAGTGGATAACTGCTCTAGAGAGGGCCTGTAAAGTACAGAAGGTCCCTCAGGAGCAGTGGGCAGCAATCTTGTGGCTCTCCTTTGCAGACACAGGTAGAGATAAGTTCCTCACTGTTAGAGAGGAGGATGCTGATAATTACAAGGTCTTGAAGAGTGCTCTTATTGATGGGTTTGGCCTAACCACTGAACAGTACAGGTTGAAGTTCAGAGATACCCAAAAAGCACAGACTCAAGACTGGGTAGACCATGTGGATTGTTCTGCCAAGGCTCTGGAAGGCTGGTTGATGGGCAGTAAGGTGTGTGACTTCTCAGTATTGTACAATCTGATAATGAGGGAGCAGATTCTTAACTGTCAAAATCAGCTGTTGCATCAATACCTGGTAGACTCTGATCTGACCTCTCCCCAAGAATTGGGAAAGAAGGCAGACAAATGGGTCAGAACCAGGGTGAAGCAGAAGGTACAGAACCAAGGTGGGGAAACCAAGAAGCAAGATGCTAAGAACTCTGAAAAGAGTGGGGAGAAGGGTAAAGATCAAAAGTCTTCATCAGGCCCCAAAAATCTTCTTCAGGTGGGGATTCACAGTCTACAAAGGGAAAGGCCAAAGAAAACCATGGTGCAAGGTCTGTAAGCAAAAGACCCACTGGACCAGTGATTGCACCAAGTCCAAAGACTCAAGTCCAGCACCCACCAATGCCCCTAAGGCACATGTTCCCCCTAGTACAGTTGGTGGGAGTGCTCCAGCCAAGGGTTTAGTAGGGTTCACCCTGGGTACTGAGTTGGGCTCTGACCTAGTCAGAGAACTGACTCAGGCTGTGTTAGTCTGTGATGGAGGCATGGATGTGACCTCCTCTGTGAGTCCCAGTAATCTGGGCAAGTACAGACAACAGCTTTTAATCAATGGACGTGAGGTTTTGGCATTTAGGGACACAGGGGCAATTGTCACAATGGTGACACAAGACCTTGTGCATCCTGGGCAAGTTATACTTGGTGAGATGTACCAAGTGACCAATGCTAGCAATGTCAGAACAGACCATACTCTGGCAGTTGTTAACTTCTCCTGGGGAGGGGTAACTGGCCTTAAGAAGGTTGTGGTGAGTGCAAACCTACCAGTCGAATGCTTGCTTGGCAATGACTTAGAGACTTCTGCTTGGGCAGAAGTGGAGCTCAGGACCCATGCAGAAATGCTGGGGATCCCTGCAGATGTGTTTGCTGTGACCAGGTCACAAGCCAAAATGTCTAGCACTGAACAGGCCTTGGATTCTGGAAGAATGGCCCAAGTGCCTTCCAAGAGGAGGAGTAGTAGGGTTAAGGCAGTGCCTTCCCCTTGGCTCAGGAGGAAGATCAGTCCCTTGAGGGGATGATCTCAGTCCTGAAGAAGGAACTGTCCCAGAGGAACTTGAACCTGACCAGGTTGAGTTCTTGGGGACAGGGGGACCTTCTAGGGCAGATCTGAGCCAGGAACAGCAGAGCTGCCCATCCCTTGAACCCCTCAGACAGCAAGCTGCTGCAGAGGCTGCTGGGAAAGCTAGTGGTCCCCATACAGTGTATTGGGATGATGGACTCCTGTACACAGAGAGTAGAGACCCCAAGCCTGGTGCTACCAGGAGGTTGGTTATACCTCTAAAGTTCAGGGGCTTCCTATTGACCCTAGCCCATGATATTCCCTTGGCAGGTCACCTGGGCCAGAACAAGACTTGGGACAGAATTGTCCCTCACTTTCACTGGCCCCACATGTCTGAAGACACCAAGGAGTTTTGTTGCTCCTGTGTAACCTGCCAGGCCAGTGGCAAGGCAGGTGGCACTACAAAGGCCCCCCTGATACCACTACCTATGGTGGGGGTGCCCTTTGAAAGGGTAGGGATTGACATTGTTGATCCCATGGATCCCCAAACAGCATCTGGGCACAGGTTTATCCTGGTGGTAGTGGATCATGCCACCAGGTACCCAGAAGCTATTCCCCTCAGGACCACTACAGCACCTGTGGTGGCAAGAGTGGGCTTTCCTAAGGAGGTAGTATCAGACAGGGGTGCTAACTTCATGTCTGGGTACTTAAAAGCAATGTGGAAGGAGTGTGGAGTGACTTATAAGTTCACCACACCCTATCACCCACAATGCAATGGTTTAGTTGAGAGATTCAACAAAACCTTGAAGGGCATGATTAAAGGGCTCCCAGAAAAGCTTAGGCGAAGATGGGACATACTCTTGCCCTGCCTTTTATTTGCATATAGGGAGGTGCCTCAGAAGGGGGTTGGTTACAGCCCTTTTGAACTTCTGTTTGGCCACCCTGTGAGGGGTCCACTGTGCTTGGTGAAGGAAGGATGGGAGTTACCTCTCAAGCCCCCAAAGCAAGACATAGTGGACTATGTACTTGGTCTCCGCTCCCGGTTGGCTGAGTATATGAAAAAGGCCTGGCATGACCAAAAGGCTGTTCTGACTGTTTACCAGCCAGGACAGAAGGTGTGGGTGTTGGAGCCAGTGGCAACAGCAGCTCTCCAAGACAAATGGAGTGGACCCCACACTATTGTTGAGCAGAAGGGTGAGGTTACCTACTTAGTAGACCTAGGAACACCCAGGAGTCCCCACAGGGTTCTCCATGTCAACAGGTTAAAACCATATGTGGACAGGGCAGACATGGGCTTGCTCATGGCTACTGATGAAGGGCAGGAGGAAGAGAGTGACCCACTCCCTGACCTGCTCTCACAGAACCCTGACGATGGGTCAGTAGATGGTGTAGCCTTGGCAGGCAGCCTCACTACCCAGCAACAAACTGATTGTAGACAGGTTCTCAATCAGTTTAGACACATGTTTTCACTGACACCCAGTCAGACCACCTGGTGCACTCATGAAGTGGACACTGGGGACAGTCTGCCTATTAAAAATAAGATTTATAGGCAACCTGACCATGTCAGGGACTGTATCAGGACTGAAGTCCAGAAAATGTTGGAGTTGGGAGTTATTGAACCCTCAGATAGCCCTTGGGCTAGTCCAGTGGTCCTTGTGCCAAAACCTCACACCAGTGGTGGAAAAAGAGAGATGAGGTTTTGTGTGGACTACAGGGGTCTCAATGCAGTCACTAGGACTGATGCCCATCCCATACCAAGGGCAGATGAGCTCATAGATACTTTGGCCTCAGCCAAATATCTCAGCACATTTGACTTGACAGCTGGCTACTGGCAGATCAGACTAGCTGATACTGCAAAGCCCAAAACAGCATTCTCAACCCCTAGTGGGCATTATCAATTTGTGGTGATGCCCTTTGGTCTGAAGAATGCACCTGCCACTTTCCAGAGGTTGGTGAATACAGTTCTCACAGGTCTGGAAGCCTATAGTGCAGCATATCTAGATGATATTGCTGTCTTTAGCTCCACCTGGGAGGATCACCTGGTCCACCTCAGGAATGTTTTACAGGCCCTGCAAAAGGCAGGCCTGACTATCAAGGCCACTAAGTGCCAGATAGGGCAGAGTCAGGTTGTGTACCTGGGCCACCTTGTGGGTGGAGGCCAGGTTCAACCTTTGCAGAGCAAGATCCAGACTATCATGGACTGGACTGCTCCAACTACCCAGACTCAGGTGAGAGCCTTCTTAGGCCTGACTGGGTACTATAGGAGATTTGTCAAGGGGTATGGATCAATAGTGACACCCCTGAATGACTTAACTTCTAAGAAAATGCCCAAAAGGTTCAGTGGACAGTTAGCTGTCAAAAGGCATTTGATGACCTGAAGCAGGCAATGTGCACTGCTCCCATTCTACAGAGTCCTGATTACTCCAAGAAGTTCATTGTTCAAACTGATGCATCTGAATTGGGGGTAGGGGCTGTACTGTCACAATTGAATGAAGAAGGTCAGGATCAGCCAGTAGCTTTCATTAGCAGAAGGCTGACCCCTAGAGAGAAACGTTGGTCAGCCATAGAGAGGGAGGCCTTTGCTGTGGTCTGGGCTCTGAAGAAGTTGAGGCCATACTTGTTTGGTACACACTTCCTGGTTCAGACAGACCATAAGCCCCTCTTATGGCTAAAACAAATGAAGGGTGAAAACCCCAAACTGCTTAGGTGGTCCATTTCCCTACAGGGGATGGACTTTACAGTGGAACATAGACCTGGGAGTAACCATGCCAATGCAGATGGACTCTCTAGGTACTTCCACTTAGAACATGAAGACTTAACTGGGCAAGGTTAGTTTAATGTCCCTACGTTTGGGGGGTTGTGTAGGAGAGTAGGATCTGCTTCACATGGGTACCCCCACTTTTTGCTGATGCTTCACTGTTTTTCGACATTAGTCTGGCTGGGGCCCTGCTAATCAGAACCCCAGCCTAGCTGCTTCCTCTCTAAAAATGGTTTCCATGTGCCTTAGGCACATCACTGATTGGAATCTGGAGTGCCCTTATAAGTCCCTAGTATATGGTATACTATGTACCAAGGGCATAGGTACCTCAGAGGCCTACCAGGGGCTGCAGCATGTATTATGCCACCCTGGAAGGCCATCCAAACTGACACCACAGGTCTGCTACTGCAGCCTGGGTAAGGTGGTGCATGCACCCCTTACTGTGATATAGATTACCTATATCACTAAATACATACACACATATAAACCTATAAGTCACTCCTAAGGCAGGCGTTATCAATCCTAAAGGCAGAGTGCATGGTTCCTATGTGAGAGGGTGCCCCTGCATGAGCAGGGCCCCTCTGCAGCGTTCGGAGACCCTTCTCTGATGCTGTTTGTAGTGCAGCCTGACCATATACTCTTAAGCGCATTATAACCTCGCGTTAAATGCTAACTTTGGAATGGCTGCACCTAAACATGTCGTGTTTGGTGTCAAACATCTTGGAATACTACCCCCCGCCAATTCTGGCGGCGGGGGTAGCATTCCACCCTTCTAGAGGGAAAGACATGTTAACTCTGGCTAGCCCGGTAACTTCTTTCCAAAGCCCTGGCATCACAAAATGGATGCTGCTGCCACAGACACGAGTCTGGCCTCCTGCTGCTGGACGAAACTCCGGCAGGGGAGGCCTGGACAATAGGTTTCCTGTCCCAGGGAGGTGTGACCACCTCCCCAGACAGGATAATGTGTATTACATTTCTCCTCTCCATTCCCTCCATTCCTCTCCATTCCCTTCTCCTTCTTTTGCACCATGTTATCCTAGTCATTTTCTATCCTTTCTCCCATTATTAAAACTTTTATAATGTTACATTTTTGACTATTTGATATTTAAAACGTAGGATAACATCTTGCAAAGTGATTCTTAAGCTATCAATTTAGATGCATTTCTTGTGCAAAAGCTGCATTTAATAGTAATATTACAAATTAAGTGTAGTGCTTGCTAGACTAAGTAGTGGTAAATAAAAGGGCCCACAATGACTGCTGCTCACTTTGTTTTGTTTGTTTTGGTATTACTTACCTTCCTTGCTCCTTCCTCAGCCCGGTCCCAATCCTTTTTATGCTCTCCACATTCCTATTTTCCTGTCTTTGCCCCTCGGCCATTTATATTGAGGGAAGAAGAAAAGATGTGTTCATGTTGCTCATGCTCAGTGTCCAATGCCCACTGCACACTAAAATATGTTACTTCCCCATCGATTCCCAACATGTGCCAAAGATTCTCCATCAGCTACTTCCTAAGTTTCTTCCTTCTGTGCCACCTTTTACACGGGTCTGTCTTTTACCTTCTATTAACCACCCAACCTATTCATAACCCATCTTAAAACTAGCCCACACCCTGGCCTAAAACATCAACCATACCTTACACTCACTATTGCATGAATCAAATTAATTCATAGGAAATGAATTAGAGGGTCAGAATGTGGTGTGGCAGTGGGACTCGGGCAAGACTCAGGAGTATAGAAAGAGTAGGTACACATCAGCAAAAATCATGATGCCCCACCTGTTTAACTCGATTAATGTTACATAATATCGTAAAATTAATTATGCAGCATAAATTTAAAGCACCAACATTTTTTAATGGCATAGTACATAACTTTTCAGTCTAGTAATTTCTTTATACATGTTAATTGTCTGGTGAAACAAAGTGTCACCTCATGAAATCATTTACCTAAACTTTTCTATTTTTATTCTTCTTCCTATTGAACCAATTTTTAAATTGTGAATGTCCTTGTGGTGGATTAAGTAATAGTGTGTCGGTCACAAACACACAGATTCACATAAAAAATTTCCAGTGGTAGAGAACTAGCAACAACTTGCCACTGACTGACGCTTCCAATGGTTTATACAATTCATAGTCTTCTTTCTTCTTTCCTCACAACAATATCTTGTAGTTCCTACCAGGGACCCAGCTCTGAGCTCCACCAATACCACCAAAGAGAATAATATGCCAGCGGGAAGTAGTAGCTTGACTGCACTTTCCAAAAATGGAGGTGATCACAGTGGCCTATCTCTGGCTGGTGATACTGCAGTAGGAGTAGAAGGCGCAGTAACATAACAGCAGTTCTATCTTCCAGTGGCTAGCCATCAGAACCGAGAGCAAGGCACTATAAGAAGCTGGCCTGGTATATGATGTACACTTATGTAAGTGGACACCTTGCACCAGTCCAGACTACCCTTATGGTGATTTAAGAGGTCATAGACAACCTTAGAAAGCTCTCTAAGTGGCAGCTGTGGAGAGCAGCCTTCAGGCTTAGTCCAGAAGGAGTGGAAAGCAGCTTGTTTTACCAGAATGCAATCTTATATTATAGATTAAGTAAAAAAAACCACAGCAAGTATTTATACTCTCTAACACGTAGAAATATCTCCTACCCGGAGATATGCACAATGCACACAATACTTTAGCAAAGAAACACATTAAATAGCACGAAATACACAGTGGGCCCCAGGGGGGGACCAAACCAAATACTAAGAAAGTGGTATAAGAACCACAACTCGGATCAAGACAAGGTCAAGAGGACGTGAAAGTGCTGGGGACCCAATGAACCACCCAAGGTGAGTAGATAAGAACCCCACGGAGAGCATGTATAGTGTGGAAACACGACCACGTGCTCCGTACAACTCTACGTGTAAGTCGCGGTTGGATTTTTAAAGATTAAGGACCCTTCCTAGTGGACCCTGAAGAAACCCTGTGGAAGACGGAAGGTTGGAGAGCCACCCCAACAGTGGATACCCTAATACCCACGTTACCTACACCAGGGAAGCCGGGTGCATACGTGTGAAGTGGTGTCAGAAACCGCCGTCAAACCCAATGGAGGACTTCAGGAAAGTGCCGCTGCTGAAGAAGGAGAAAGTGTCCGGTGGAATCCGAAGGTGGATTCTAGATGAGAGGTAACTGCAAGCAGAGGGGAGAGAGTCTATGTCACTCAGGAGCAACCAGGAGACTTGGAAGACAAATTCCCTTCGATGTCGGGTGTTGCAGCATGGGTGAGGCAAGGCGATGCTGAGGAAGACTAGGAGCAATGCTTGAACTGTCTCACGAAGGATGACGAGTGCTGAGGATTCGGTGTCTGGCGGGAGCACCAACAAGCCTTGGCAAATGCAACCAACGCAGAGATTGAAGAAGGAGCAACGTCGGGACCAGCAAGGTCAAGGAGACTCACCACAAGCAGGGGAGTCAGGGTAGGCCCAAGCAATCATGGGAGCCCAAAAGAAACAAAGGTGACCCCCAAATGGACCCACAGGCCAGAGGCACTGGAGTCACGACAGGACCTGAAGCAGCTCACCAAAAGATGCAGGCCACAATACACACGATGCGGTGTGGCCGAAGATTCTGGTCACTGGAGGTGCTCGAGGTTGTGGATTCTTGGATCCCGAAGATCTTCTTGGAAGGTAGCCAACAAGCCTTAGCCTTTGCAACTGCAAGTTGACGCGGTGCATAGGGGTTCGGTTATTGCAACCGCCACAAGGGATACTGGCCTCAAACTTCGTGAGAGGGCAGGGCAGGCATCGGGAGCTGTGGAAAACCACCACCTGTGTTGCAAAACCTTACGGAGTCTGGAGGAGCTCAGGATCAGCAGACCGGTCGACTTAGTTGTGGTGCCTGCGAATGCTGGGGAGTGACTCCTTCACTCCAAGGGAGATTACTTCAGGTGTCTTTGATGCCCACAGGCCTTGGGAGGTTCCTGTATGGTGCACAGGAACAGATGATGCAGCAGACTGGAAGGGAGACGAAGTCGAGCCCAAACGAAGTCCACTGAATCCCAGTGCCCACCCCAGTGTCCACCGAGTGCCCAGACAGTAGAAGAAGTGGTGTCTGATCTGAGTCTTATCCCACGACAAATCTAGGGTCTACACCCAGGTAAGCCATTAAGTACCCTAGGGAAAGGGTTGGGATGATTCAAGGGATCCTCCCAGGGGAGGGTCTGGACAGGGAGGAGGTTACTCCCATGTCCTTTGTCCAGTTTCGGGCCAGAGCGGGAGCCAACGGCTCCCAGGACTGCTTTGAACTGAACTATGCATGGGGACACCAAATGTGCCCCTCATGCAGACTTAGTGGCGCTGGTAAGCACACCACCACGGTCCCATACACTAAATCCTGTCAGAGAGTTGGTCACACCTCCCTGTGACAGGATGCCTATTGTTCTGCCTTCCCCAGCTCAAGCTTGGCTCAGCAGCAGGAAGGCAGAAATGTGTCTCTGGTCGGCAGCAACCATTTTGTGCTGTCCGGGTCTAGAAGGTTGGCACTGGGAATACTGAGAGCTTAATGGAGGGCTTTTCTAGTGCTTGGAATCATACATCCCACACCGTTTACGGTGTGGGGGTATGATTCCAATATGTTTGATACCAAACATGATAGGATTCGTTGCAGCTGTTTTTGAGATGATCATCGTGTAATTGCGCGGTGCCTCTCTATATGGTATATGGCTGCTTCACTGACAACCTGGGAGAATGAACTCCGTAGGCTGTAGGGGTGTCCTGCTCATGCAGGGGCATCCTCTTACTTAGAACCAAGCACCCTGCCTTCAGGATCGCAAATGCCTGCTATAGGGGTGACTTATAGGTTTTAAGTGCAGTGACCCTAGATATAGGAAACCTATATCTTTAGTAAGTGGTGCTAGCACCAGCTTACATGGGCTGCAATGGCAGGCTTGTAGTTCAATTTTGAATGGTCTCACATGGGTGGCATAATACATGCTTCAGCCCATGGGAGACCTCTGGGGTGCCTATGCCCTGGGTACCTTAGTACCATATACTAGGGACTTATAAAGGTACCCCAGTATCCAATCTGGGATGTATCTAAGTACTGAACACAACAATTTAGGGAGAAACTAGAAAGACTGGGGTCCTGATTAGCAGGATCCCAGTCAGACTAGTCAAATACAGATTAGCACCAGGCAAAAAGTGGGGGTAACCATAGAAGCAGATCCTACTTTCCTACAGGCACCATCACCCATGTTAACACAGACATCCGAGTATATCCTCATTGTCTCATGGAGCCATCAAAACCACTCCCCCCTCAACCATAGTCATCATTCACAAAGCTTTATAAGGCATGAAAGAATTAAAAGAGGGCCAGAGCGTCATTTTAAAAAGACTGGAGGTTTTAGAGTGGCTTCTAAAGGGAGAGAGGTGCACCTATTGTGTGTGGTATGGCCGGCAACAGCTGGGAAAGGGGGAGATTAGTTTATTTTGGTCAGATTTTGAGGGATTTGTGGAGGGGGTGGGCCTTTGCAGGTGGTGTGGGTGGGTTTATTTTGTGTAAAAATGAACACCTTATTTTTTCCTACTCATGCATTTTTAGTTTTATGGTTAATTATTATTATTATTAGTAGTATTATTACTGTTATCATTATTATAGAATGATTAATATTATTATTATTAATTGTGCTTTTTACTATAACATCTGTGAACTAGGATGCACTGCCTACCTACTATCACAGCAGATGCTGAACACCAATTCTGGCCCACCAGAAAGAAATTGTCCAATTGTCCACCGTCATGGTCATTTCTCTGGTCTACTCTCTTGTTGATGTGTGCAACCTTACCAGGCTAACCTCAATACTGGCCCTCCAGTTCACCTTTCTGCAATCAGTGGTGGAAAACTGATGACACATTACCTTTTCCTCTTTCCTTCATGCCTCGCCTCAATGTCCACAAAGACCACCCAACCTCCCATCACTCTCCTGTAGCAGTAAAATATGTTTATTACCATACGATCTGCATGTAATCATAGCTACTCATCACTAAGGGGTAATATTGCTTACAACAAACCTTGAAGTACAACAGATGTGTTTATAAATGCATAGTTTAAAGTTATGTTGAACTCCAAACCCAATCACTACCTCCTTCATGTCTGCCACCTACCTAAGATTTGCTGTTGTTTATGTTGATGATGCCCTGTTTTTTACAAATGGACTAACTGCTGGGGGCCCTAAAAGATTTAAACAGGGAAGATCTCCCAGGAAAAAAAGGTTAATCTTATTTAAAATGGAGCAGGTAAACAAGCAAGTAAGGTTTCTCCCTCTGCAATTTAAAACTAAAAGCAAAAAAACGGAGTGAGTGAAAAATTCAAGCAAGAGGCCAGCATAATTAAAATTCACAACTCAACA
This sequence comes from Calotriton arnoldi, assembly GCA_963921515.1. Lineage (NCBI taxonomy): Eukaryota > Metazoa > Chordata > Amphibia > Caudata > Salamandridae > Calotriton > Calotriton arnoldi. The sequence continues at coordinate 703,985 of CAWUFW010006986.1, forward strand.
CAGTGTAAGAGTTAATTACTAAAGTAAGTGCGCAATCACGACTCTGGGGGAGCTCTCTTCGAAACAGAAGAATCCTCAGGTACAATGGCTCTCTATTGATAGTGGAAAAAGTGCACCCTACCTATCATTGGCCTAGGATTTTTATAATTCATTTTCTGTACTATGATGTTCTTCTCTGGCCTGGATAAGGGGTGGTGTGTGATTTTGTGGGCAAATTATCAATATTTTTTAACCTCACTAACAGTTTAGCATTGTTGATGCCACATCGGCCCCATCTAGCATGAGATCTGTTGATGGTGAATACAGGAAATAGCACAGTAGATTTCACAACTTGTGGAAAGAGAGTTAGGGTACTGATGACTGGATGAGTAAGAAGAATTAGGGAAAACTTTAATGAGACAAACACAGCACGTAGTAAGTCCATGAGGGCAACATATCTGTCATGGAAGGAAGATGACACTTAAGTTGACCTACTCAGTCTTTAGCAGCCAACAGACTCACAAGTTAGTGGTGATAGTTATCTGGGGTGTAACCCAAAATGACAGTGATACACACAGTTCAAAAGGTATTTATAATAAAAGTCAAGAAAAACGACACTGTATAAAAATGATGCAACTGTATTCTTCTGGCATTGTCAATTTTCGAAGCAGGGGTGAACCACAGAGCAGGGATGCCATGGAGGTTCCACCTCTTTGCCGAAGATAAGGTCTGTAGAATGCGAAAAGATAATATCATAGAGTCAAGGTGTCATATTGTGTCTACCCTACGGTAGGTACTGCGCATTTGTGGACAGCATAATCGTTGGTATGGTGCCAGACTGATTCCCTGCACCCCTTCCAGATATGTCCTCCTATAGGCGTGCTAGCTTACAGTGCCACCATAAGTACATCTAAACATAGACAGGTAGCAAATGGTTCTGGCAACCACTGAACATGACAACACTGATCCCTAGGAATCATGGTAACAGATCTAGAACCCTTTAGCTCAGTCACTCATGCTCTCTTTCTCTCAGAGAAATATACAAGGAATACCCAGTGGGACGTTTTCAATATTTATAGAACCAACGTGATTCTTGTATAAAATATATGTGCTGCAATGATAAATAGACAGAAGCAAACAAAAGTTATTAGAAGTGCAAGGACAGTGAACAGAATGAAAAGTTTCACCATCGTGCTAAAACAAAGTATATATGCAAGCATATAAAACAATATAGAAATCTGGCATACTCCTACTATGTGTCCCTTAACCTAAGTGTCTAGGGTGTGGGTATGTGTTCTGCCAAGAATCCCTGTACTGGATGATCCAACCCCCGTTACCTGAAGGGAAAGAATGTAGATGCCTGTCATGGTCATGTGCTGGACACCCTTTGTTGAGATATCAGCAGGCTGCTAGGCCAACCATCAGCATGTAGGCACCTCGCCAATGACAGCTAAGCACTCCTCTGCCAACACCCAGCAAAGGATGTTTATTTATAACAAAAGGCATCCTTGCCTGGGGTCGAGATCTAGATCAGGCTGCCATTGTGTGTTGCCATATTTATGAAAACAACAAGCACATTTGCAGAATGTTTGTATAAACCTTGTCACAGGGTGTCAAAGTAGATGATAGTTTTCTTGTGAAGTTGATTCTGCAATCAAGTATAGGTTTCAAGAAACTAATCCCGACTGTCACGTATGCAAATGTGTGTCAGAAGTCACTGTAAAAGTGAAGGCAACTTTAGGAAAGACTCGTGCATATGTAAAATAGCAGTATTTCCCTCCAGGCCTTACTGTGACACATGAAAAAGGTAAAAATGATGCGCAAGGACTCAGTGTGGTTGAATCAGCTGGACTAAAATCAACTAAGGTTCAATCTACTACTTCTGGCTGAAATAACCATAAATGATTGATCACCCAAAGAATAAAAAGTTAAGCTTTGACCATCATCATCTTCATCACACCCACTTAAGGTTTGCCACTGAAGTTAGTACTTTGCATTATTACAAATGACTAACTACTTTCCAATTCACAGTGGTAGGCTTCATTGAGTCCTTTTGTTTCTCATCGAAGTAGATATTGGTCCTTCTTCCACATGTGGTTGTCGATACTTGCGAGTTTTATTTTTTCCAAAGAAAGACAGATCTGTTTAATAAAAAAACTTAAGGAGATTTTTTGGCTTGGTCTGATCTAGGTGAACTGAGAAATTTCAAAAGAACCAGGAGATGCTGGGTGCATTTACCAATCACTAATTAAGTAACAGCCCCTGTTGTCACGTTGAATCAAATGATCAATCACCGAAGCATGAAATACGCCGATCACATTCATCACATGAATCACAAGTTTGGGATTCCCTGAAATAAGGTCCCTGCTTAGAGTGCGGTGTCCATCTACCTACTTCTGGATCTCTTGAGTTTTTTCCTATGGAAGCATCATATATAAACTATACAGCAGTAGTTTGCATATTCACTGAGATAAATGAGAATTAGAGTCAGGAATGAGAGTCAGATATCTTGTTTTTTTTTAGAATATGTTTTGGAGGCATTCATTGCTGACTTAGATGCCATTGATTGCTCAATGCAGAGTCTATGGTTGAATTTATTTTTCTTTCGTTGCCACTTCTCACCACTCTGTCATCAGGCCAAGTGGCTGAGTCTTCCTTGATTGTTTAACCCCTCTAACTCCAGGGTACCTATTGAGTGACATGCCTAGGCAATGGCAAAAATAAAGACTAAACAACATGAACGAGGATGTGAGACTGGTAACACCTTGGATTCCTTTTTGACAATGGCAGCGAGCGTATTATTAAAAGAAATAGAACTAACTGAATGCCATCTTTCGCTAGATGTGGTAAGGACTTGCTCTAGTGAAAACACGGGCCTTCACGTAATGGACCTTATGGACATTTTGGGTCAAGTGGAGGGGAGGACCGGGTGGATAACCACTGCACTAGTAGGGATACACAGCATACTCCACTCCAAGAGTCAGTACATACACCCCCCTCGGAGCCACCACCAAAATGAAAATGGGGAGGTGCTAGAAACAAAAAGGCACTGAGGGGAAAGAAGCCTAACACCACTGAGTCAGTCGAAAGGGACAATATAACCACCAACACATGTACTATTGATATACCTCTTAATACTACTGATGACTTATGCAAAAGGTCGGAGCACACATTTACCCATATCCAGCATCCAATTTTAGGTCGTTTGATTAACCCCTTGGATGCGTCGGATGGCCCCCGGCCGTCCGACATCACGGTGGGCGTGTGTGTCGGACGTCCGGGAGCTGTCCGATCTGCGCACGCGTGGAATTTTCCCGCACCGCGGGGAAATTCCGGCAGCGCCCAAAGGGTTAAAATAGAAGAAGGTTTAAAGGATCTGTTAAAACACAATAAGCCGGATGTAGCTCACCAGGTCAAACCCACATTAGAAAGGGATAGTGTGGCACCAATGGATAAAAATAGGGCCCCATTAGAATCCTATCGGGTTATATGACCAAGGTGCACCCAGCAGCAAAAAGAGGAGAGTGAAGGCGGAATGAAAACAACTTATACCACAGATATGGCCACTCTAGATGTCGAGTCGAGGCCCCATACACAAATTATCCTACCTTCCTGCCCGAGGGTATCCGAAGGGAGAAATGTAGGTAGAGAGACTAGTGGTCAGCTGTTAACAGATGAAAGCAGAAGTACGACTGTCCAGGCCCCAAGGGACGTTAGGCCTGTCAAACCGCTACTAGTCAGTGTGAAACAGGCGTAGGTTAGACCTCCCTCCTGAGGCGTGCCCATATGTTATAACTCTGATAAATGCCCCCATACTAGAAGAGACCTAAAAGGAATCTACAGGACAACTCATGACTAAAGCCCTCCATTGGTTTAATAAAGACTCGAAATTCTCACATAATCTTAGCAATCATATTATAATGGCTAGGAGAGTCGACTGGGTGGCTCATGCTCCAAAAACCATAGGAGAGGATTATATTGTAATGAACTTTAACGATCTCACATTAGCAGGAGAATTATTGAGAACCATACCTATTACAACTCACTTGGGTTCACAGATCATCGCTCTCCCCCTAAGGTTTTTGATATAGAACTATAAGATTACAGGCCATGGCGAGAGGGCAAAGGAATCAGGCAACCTTTGAAAGTAAAAATTACCACCATAACGGGGCCAAAGGCCACTTTAATGTTAAGAACTCACACAATAGCTTTGCCCCCTTGGAAGGTCTAGAAGAGTGTGATTGACTATGTGGTACCCTGTCTGCTGGGAGGGAACCAACCCTAAATGACCCTTTTCATCGCACGAAGACTGGGATTAAAACCACTGATACCTCGAGGGTTAAGCTACTGTCAAGGAATATCGTAGGAGTTAGGTAGAAATTGGGGAAGGTTGATTGGCGGAGTACTGTAGACAAACATGGCATAGTTTGTCTACAGGAAGCCTGGGCCACTGAAACCATCCTCTTAGATGGATACCGGGAAAAGCAAGTGTGCGGCATATTAACTTTGGTTGCAAACACTTTTAATCTCAAAGTGTTTAGATTTGTAGACCCTTCCCCTTTTTCCATATATTTTTTATAAGGGCTGTGAAGACTGCGATTGCGTTATAATTAATTACTATAACAACACTTTTACGAGGAATATGGTGGCGGTTCCAGCCCTTTTGGAGAAGGAACTGGATTCTCTATGTAACATGCATCCTTGTCACCTGAATATCTTGTGGGCAGGGGATTTTAACATTCATGCTTGTGATAAATCTTCCAGGGCGTTATGTGGCATAGATGATGGGGATGTGGTAGCCCTTCCCCACCTTTCGCACATCCAGCACGGGAATGCGTTGAAAAGATTATTAATAATCTGACGCCTATTCATATTAAATAAAAGTGGCCATGAGACAGGGCAAATGGAAAGGACCTTTGGGGACCAGGTTAACAGTTACACCATAGATTATATAGTCCCCTCAGAGGGATTCAGTGATCGGTTCTTACAGATAAATATTAATTTCACAAATTTCAGTGATCACGCATTCCTGACAGGCTCCTTTAAATGGGATGGGCCCAACAAGCACACAATCAAGGCGGCAAAACCAGTTATTGCTAGAATGAATGGCAATACTTTTAAGTGGGAGAGTATTAACAGAGAGGAATTCTTCCTGCAGATATTGGCTGAGATGAATACTGAAGTTCTCATTTGCTTAGACAATCTGGAGCCACCGCAGTTAATGAGGGATTTTGTGGGCATACTTGACTGCATAAAAACAAATTGACGTGCTCCACACACCATAACCAGGCATCTACAGGCTGGTTTGATGCAGCTTGCACCTGTTCCCTTAATAATTTACATGCTGCCCTTAGTGTTATCCCAAGAGATCCGAAAGTAGTTCAAACCCAGCGCAAGCAATACAGAGAGGCATGTCAAATTAGAATTCAAACCCTAAGAGAGGATGCTTGGGATGCATTTAGAGCAGCAGCAGAAACAAACAATAGTCAGTCCTTTTGGAAAGAGATAAACGCACCCTTCCTTGCTGAAGATCGAGCGACAATGCTAGACCTCCACATTTGAGAGGAAGCCTGGGTGGCCCATTTCAGTAATATTTTCAACTTAGTTAAAAAGGACGTTCCCAGGCTGGAAAATATACCCCTGACCTCTACCAAGATACCACTGGTTTTTGATATAGAAGAGGTGAAACGTGGATTAGCACAGACTACCCCTGGTAAAGCCCAAGGGCCGAATGGGGTGCCGATAGATGTATTTCTGGCTCATAAAGATATATGGCCTCCCCTCCTGACAAATACTTTTAACACCATAGCTAAAGTGGGTCCCCCAGAATCCTGGAAGAAGAGTGTATTAATTGCCATACATAAAAAGGGGGGGGTAAAAGCTTACATTGTAATTACAGGCCCATCTCACTTTTAGATGGGACAACGAAATTAATTGGCCGATTATTACTAAACAGGCTAGAGGTTTGGGCAGAGGACAATACATTGCTAATCCCAGTGCAGTACGGTTTTAAAAGTGGTAGAGGGACCATAGATCAGTGTTTAAACTTAAGCTTGGTCATGGCCAAATGCACAGTAGCCAAGAAGGGACACATCTATCTGGCCTTTATGAACCTCTCAGCAGCCTTTGAGTGCGTCTCACATTCCAAATTATGGACAGTTATGGAAGCAATGGGCATAGACAAACCCATAATAATCTTCATCCGTCAGATGTACTTGTAGGCATCATCTTGTGTCTGGTATGGTAGGGAAGGGGAGTGCACAAGGTCATCCCAAATCGAGAGGGGAGTCAGACAGGGCTGCGTCCTCTTCTCACTTTATACTAATGGGGTGGAGGCCGCACTGTCTTCTTGGTCTACAATGGATAGAGGAGAGAAACTGTAAAATTAAACCAAAGCATCCTGAGTGATATCCTAATATTGGACCATGCTGATCAAATTAAATGATTGAACTATGTAAAAACAACTTTAGGAGCACTGGCCTTTTCGGAACTCTACGAAAATCCAACTAATTGTAGGCTGATTACCAAAGCGAAACTGAAGGATGCTTTCCGCCTGAAAGCTATGCGAGAAAGAAGGGAGGCCTATCACCTGAAATCATCAGTGAATCTGGCACAGGTTTCCAAATTACAAAACCGCTTCATATTAGTTAGGTTCCGACTAAATTACATCCGTTTGAAGCTGGGGTACCCGGGCAATAGGCACTCACTTCCAGATTTCAATTCAATTCAAATGCTTTATTTCGATTGCTAGAATCATAAAAGCAACAGACAAAAAAACACAGACAAACATATAAAAAATGGAAAGAAAAAAAAAAATAATATATACAATATATCACAACGCTGTTAATACATGATTTAGCGGAATTGTCAGGACAGATAAAAAACACTAAATGATTTTAGGACCTAAAAATTTCTAAAAATTTTTAAAAGGTTAAAAGCTTCTTTTTTTTTTTTATAAGACCTTGTAGAAAAATGGATAAGAGCATAAACATTGGGCACACAACCAGAATTAAAATACAAGACATGGAAGTTTAAAGCAGTTGTACAGAGATAACTAGGGAGATGTACAAGACCCACCACAGATAGGGAAGTATAACTCAGGGCAAGGCATTCCACGAAACACGAGCATCTTCACAATGCACATGAATAGGTAAACTCTAGGTGTTGTTACAGTGCTTAAGTAGTAAGAAATAGCTGCCATAAAGGAATTTTTAGCCCTCAGCAAGCGTGCTAGAGTACTTCAGTGCTTTGTTTCTAATAATCCAGGCTCGGCTCAAGATTTACCTCCGTGCCCATGTGATGGTTCATCCCTACAATTGGATTTACACCTGGTCTTCTTTTGTAAATTTTATGAAGAGCCTAGGAGAACATTTATTTTACCTCTTGTACGGAGACACAATTTTAGACAATGTCGGGTACCACTTTATTTCATCCAAATGCTTGGGGACCAGTTTGTGTGCTAGTGTATCACATTGTTTCTGTATTCAGCTTCAAGGCTGAGGAGAATTCAGTTGACACCTGCGGTTTTAGAGGATAGCTAAAGTTGATGATGTGTTTTAATATTTTATATGGATCCTGTTTTTAATGACATTTGTTTTTACATTTTTAGACAGAAAGTATCTTTTGGAATAGAACTTGCTTATGACCAAATTATTTATATGTATGTACTTTATTTGCAATTGACAGATTGCGAAATAAAGGAATTTTGATGATGATGATTGTTTAACTGTGCCATGCACAGCGGTCCATTCAAGTTTATTTACATTAGCTGCACACCAAATATGATCTTTCTTTTCTTTTTTGTATTTTGTGTGGTTTTTACAGCAGACAAGTCCAGTCTCAAAATCCAGGAGATTGTCTGGAGGATGATCACCTGTATGAGAGATTGTATCCACAGGTTTGACATGCCCTATAATTTCTGGGTTTCAAATGCTTATTCCTTTTAATCATTGTCAGTCTCTCTGTGTTTTGTTGAGAGACTGGTCTCTCTGACCGTGACAATTTCCTAACCACTCCAATTATATAGTAGCTACAGGAAATGTAAGATGTTTTATTGCCAGCTTACTGAGTTCTGGACCCTGTTGATTTTCCCTATTCCAATAGGTCAATTGCTCTTGATCCAAGTAGGCATTGTGTGTTTTGGAGTTGCGTGACCTTGTGCATGTAATAAAAGTCCAGAAAAATACATAAATTAACCCACTGCAGATGTTGGATGTGAAAGTGTTGCTAGTCGTACTGCTGTAGTTTTAGTAGCAGGTGACTGTCTTACCAGTGGTGCATACACTACAAAGGTTGAAGGAGGCAGTTCACTTCTGCTATGGCCTTAAAGTTATAATCATTCGTCTTCTAGGTTACACTCTATCCTGATGATTCATGTCATGTAAATGGGGATAAACACTGATGGAAAAGGATTAAAAGTTGATAGCCATTTTTTATGCTGTCCGTCCAATATTGTGGCACTGATGTACTCTTCAGAGGACACAATATCTTTTTGCAGCCTTTGGTTGTGTTCACTCGAAGGATTAAGCTGTTGGCCAAAGCAGCTGCTTCTTCACTAACATTTGTATATATATGTTCCACCTTTTCCAAATGGTCCTGCAGCATGCGCAAGCAATGGAAAGCCTTGGCTCATTGGGCATTCCTCCATGCTGACTTCTCAAAATTCAGTAGATTTTTAGTTGGGCAATCCACTAACCCCCATTTGCTAAACTCCATTGTCATGACTTTGGCAAATATCAACAAATTAATATAAAAATGCCAAGTTTCTAACTAAGGCCCATGGGGCCCTTATGAGAGGCTGGGGCAGGACAAAATTGCATACCATAACACAAAAATAACTGGGGCCATATAATGGAAAGTGTTCCAGGGTCACAACGGGCATGTGCGTCTGCTTTGCGCACCCCAAGGCACTTTGGTATTACAGCTATATGTGCACCAGTACTATCTGTATTACAGAAGGGGATGCAGATGCTTGTGCAGCCCTTTCTGTAATACAGATATCTCTGGCGCACATATAATGCCAGCGCTATCATAAGAGGGTGTTTCTCCACATTTGCATGGGGGCATGGCAGTGCGCCCCCTGATGGCAGCCCTCTGACCGCCCAGACATTCCCTTTTAGGCAGGTGTAGTCACTCCCCGCCCCCGCCTGCAAGGAGATCTCTCTTCCGTCTTAAAAGTGCAGGTGGTTTGCCGTCTGCACATTGAAACACAGAGCGGCTGCTTCAAAGCCACTCCGTTTTTCACTCAAATGCGCTGCCCCCAGGACAGCACAACTTAGCGGCTGCCCTGGGGGCAGCGCCTGCAATGTAATTGTTTCACCTCCCATGCCAGTGTGAAGACTAGGGAAAAGCTGAAAGCTCCACTGACTCCCATGCCTGTTTTTGACACATCCTTTGAGATGGTGGGCATTGATGTTGTAGGACTCTTGGACCCCAAGACAGCTTTAGGCAATAGGTTTATCCTAGTCTTGGTGGACCATGGACCATGCCACTAGATACACAGTTCTGTGGTCTGTAACTGCATCTGTAGTGAACAGTGCCCTGATTGTGATTTTCACTGGAGTGGGTTTCCCCATAGAAGTGGTGTCAGTCAGGGACACCCAACTTCATGTCTGCGTACATTACGTCTATTTGGAAGGAGTGTGGAGTTACCTATAAGTTCTCAACACCCTACCATCCACAAACAAATGGGCTGGTTGAAAAGTTCAACAAGATCCTTAAAGACAGGATTATGGGCCTGTGTGAGCCCATGAGGAAGAAGTGGGATATCCTCTTACCATGCCTGCTTTTAAGCTTACAGAGAGGTGCCACAGACAGGAGTGAGGTTAGCCCATTTGAACCTATGGATGGCCCTCCTGTAAGGGGATCTCTCATTCTGGTCAAGGAGGGGTGGGAGCAAGCCTCCAAGAACAAACCCTTCAGGATGTGGTTAGCTACATGATAGCCAGTCATTTGTCCCAGTTGGGCTTAGTAGAGAAACATTGCCATTTTTACATACACATGGGTTTCATCCTAAAGTTGGCTTCACTCTCACACAATTTTGCCACACATTTGCAACCATGACTGTGCAGATTAGTTTCTAGGAAAATAAACTTGCTTACAACTTCACAAGAACACTATCATGATACCTTGACACATCATGTAGAATTTAATAAATATTTTGTGCAAATGTGTTTATTTGTTTTGTACATATGGCGAAAGAGCTATATATAACACTTAAACAATGGCGGCCTGACCAAAATCTCGGCCCAAGGCAAGGATGCCTTTTGTTATAAATAAACATCTGTTTCTGAGTGTTAGCAGAGGAGTGCTTTGCTGTCATTTGCGAGGTCTCTACATGCTGATGCTTCAGGCCAGCAGACTGCTGATATCTCTACCACTGGTGTCCAGCTCGTGACCACAATGGGGACCTACATTCTTTCCCTTCAGGTAACGGGGGTTGGATCATCCATCATAGGGAATCTTGGCAGAACACATTCACACGCTAGACACTTAGGATAGGGGTTGCATAGTAGGAGTATGCCAGATTTTTATATTGTTTTATACACTTGCATTTATACATTGTTTTAGCACCATGGTGGAACTTTTCAATAACTTTTATTTGCTTCTGTCTATAGATCATTGCAACACATATATTTTATGCAAGAATCACATTGGTTTTATAAATATTGAAAACCTCCCACTGTGTATTCCCTGTATATTTCTCTGAGAGAAAGAGAACATGAGAGGCTGGGCAAAAGGGTTAAAGATCTGTTACTACAATTCCTGGGGGATCAGGGTTTTCATGTTCAGTGGTTGCCAGAACCATTTGCTTCTGCCTAGGGTTAGGGGGATTATGGTGGCACTGTGAGTTAGCTGACCTGTATGACAACATATCCTGAGGGGGTGCATGGAATCAGTCTGGCACCATCCCAACGGTTATGCTGTCCGCATACGTGCAGTTTCTACCATAGAGTGGAAACTATATGACATGACACCCAATGTGGGAGACCTTTGCTGTGTAGTATCCACTCTGCAGTACGAACTGTGTGTTTGTGAAGAGCATAACCTTTGGGATGGTGCCAGGCTGATTTAATGTACCTCCTCAGGATAAGTCATCCTACAGCTCACAGTGCCAGAACCATTTGCTACCGTCCTTGGGTTGGGGGGGGGCTTGTGAATACAATGTGAGCTAGCTGGCCTATAGGATGACACATCCTGAAAGGGTGCATTGAATCAGTCTGGCACTATCCCAATGGTTATGCTGTCCACAAACATGCAGTTTGATGGCCAAGTTCTGGAAGAAGGAATTAGGAGGCTAGCCAGGAGGTAATGAAACAATGGTAGGATCATGCACTACCATGCTGGAATTCCAACCTGGGCAAAAAGTGTGGGTGATGGAGCCAGTGGAGCTCATGACTCTCTAGTGTCACTGGACTTAGCCTATGAGGTGGTTGAGAGAAAGGGGGAGAACACCTTCCTGGTGGATCTCAAGACCACCAGACACCGCTTAAGGGTGCTCTGTCTCAACCACCTCAAACTCCACTATAAGAGGTCTGAGGTCACCATGCTGCCGGTGACAGATGATGGGGAGGAGGAGGAGACTTAATCTCTCCCTGATCTCTTGTCATCTAAGGAGAAGGATGGGTCAGAGAAAGGTGTCAACCTCTACCCTACCCTGACCCCAGAGCAGCAGAGATAGAGTCGCTGGCTACTGAAACAGTCTGCCTCTCTACTTTCTCTTACTCCTGGGCTTACACACTTGTGTACCCATGATATAGACACTGGGGCAGCATGCCTGTCACAAATACAAAGTACAGGCTGCCTGACAAAGTGAGGGCCATCATCCAAGCAGAAGTCTCTAAGATGTGGGAGTTGGGGGTCATTGGGCCCTCCAGTGGCCCCTGGCCCAGCCCAGTGGTGCTCGTATTAAAGGCGCCCCTACTTAGCAACGTCACAGAACTCAGGTTCGGTGTTGAGTACAGGGGACTCAACACCCCCTCAAGCTGATAAGCTCATTGTTAAGAGCTGCCAGGTTCTGAGCACTTTTGACTTAACTTCAGGGTACTGGCAGATTGCCCCAACCGAGGGTGATATGGTGAGGTCACCTTTCTCTACCTCAGAGGGCCACTTTCAGTTGAAAGTGATGCCCTTTGGACTCAAGAATCCCCTGCCACCTTCTAGAGGCAGGTGAACCAGGTCTTAGCTGGGATGGACCCTTCAGTGCTGCATATTTGGGTGACATAACTGCCTTCAGCCACACGTGGCAGGGCTACCTGTTTCACTTGCAGGAGGTGCTCCCGGACCTGCAACAGGCAGGTCTGACTATCAAGGCCATTAAGTGCCAGATAGAGCAGAGGTCTGTGGTGTACTTTGGACACCGTGTGGCCAGAGGCAAGGTGCAGCCTCTCCAGGGCCTTGGAGCCCCCAAAAACCCAAACAGAAGTGAGGGCCTTCCTGGACCTCACTGGTTACTACAGGAGGTTTATCAAGGGAATTGGCACCATTCTTGCCCCCTTGAATGACCAAACAGCAGCCCAAGAAGGTGATCTGGACAGAGGCCTGTCAGAAAGCGTTTGACTCTTTAAAACAGGCCATGTACACAGCCCCTGTGATTAAGGCCACTGACATTTCCCAGGGGATGATTGTCCTGACAGATGCCTTGGTGCATGGTATTGAGGCAGTCCCATCACAAGTAAATGAGGAGGGCCTGGACCAACCATTCTTCTCTAGGAGGATACTTCCTAGACAACAGAGGTGGTGTGTTATTAGAGAGAGGCCTTTGTTGTGGTCTTGGGCACTGAAGAAGCTGTGACCAAACTTGTTTGGGACTTACTTCCAGGTTCAAATAGACCAAAGGCCCCTCAAGTTGCTAAAATAAGTGAGGGGTGAGAATGAAAAATTGTTGAGGTGGTCCATCTCCCTACAGGGACTGAACTTTATGGTGGAACATCGCCCTGGGTCAGACCATGCCAATGTTGATGGTCTGTCCAGGTTTTACTCTGCCTTAGTGAATAGAATTCCCAAGGGGTTGGATAGTTCTCCCCACTTTCAGGTGGGGGGACATGACTACACCTCTCAGCCTTAGGGCGGTCTTTCCCTAAACTTTTTGGCTCACCCTCTCTATTTTTGCTGCACTTATTTCTGTAGGCACTTTACCACTGCTAACCAGTGCTAAAGTGAATGTGCCAATTTCCCTAAAACATGGCTACATTGGCTTATACCCAATAGGCATATTTCATTTACCTATATGTACCTTGTACAGGGGTACACCTTATAGCCACGTCCTGTAAAATAAATGCTACATGTGGACCTGCAGCATATATGGTGCTGCCCACTTAAGTAGCACCTTAAAACATGTCCCTGGTCTGCCATTGCAGCCTGCATACAATTTTAAACTGCATTGTCGACTTGGCATTAAAATCCCCTTGCCAAGCCTTAAATTCCCCTTTTATTACATATAATTCACCCCTAAGGAAGGACCTAGGTAACCCATAGGCAGGGTGCTTTGTAATTGAAGGTTGGACATGTACGGGGGCATGGCCATGCTACCGACCAAGATGGTCGCGCAGCGCTGAAGCTCCGCCGCTAAGCCCGACATCCTTGCCCTATCCTGCACACAGCCTGTGTAAACTGCCTGAGATTTGTGTTCTGGGGAAAGCGGAGATCCTGGCTGACCTGTGTGGGGGAGCTGAGGGGGCGAAGAGTGAGTGGGGTGGCGTCTGCCCACTTCAGCCTGTGAGGCCTGAACGCTGCGTGCCTCCGCGTGGGCTAAAGTGGAGAGCTGTTCCTGAGAAAGCATCGGCTGTGGCCACGGCGCCCGCTGCAGATCCGGATGTACGGGGAGCTGCCGGCCCATCTGAGGTGTCGGTCCAGTTGGCGGACTTGGACGCTGCCTCCTGTTGACCCGCGCCCTACAGCAAAATCGACCTGCCTGCCCCCCGGAGGCCCTGAAGCGCCCGGGGCTGCGGGTGAACCAGGGGGCTCTTCACCAGATAGAGCGGCCTGGCGGTGCTGTGGTGAGGGGCCGGGGGGATAACTCCAATCCCCCGCTGAGGTCCTGCCCGAGGGACAGCCTGACAGAGTGCGTCGCAGCAGTGGAGCCGAACGGAGCCCCTGATTGAGACACCAGGTGCGTGAAGTGTCCCGGCTGCCTGATCCTGTCCCTCCAGCAGAGTAGGTGATCCGGGCCTGCTGCGGGGATTGACGGCAGCGTATACTGGTGAGTGGCCCCCTGCCTGGACATAAAGGCCCCTGCATAAGTGGGATCCATTGCCTATCAGACACTGGAAGTTTGTGTGCCCACGTGTGAGCCTCATGGCCTGCTGAGAATAATTTAATTTACCTCAGGTTGTGCCTTATTGTCGAACTTCTCCCCCCCTCATGGCTGCCTGAGTAATCACCCTCTACCCTCAGTTTTGGGAGTGTTAGGGACTGTATCATGTGCATGGTCTGGGATATGGGACGTAAAGACCCGAAACAGCGTCTGCTGCAATTTGGCTGCCCTGACACTGCACCAGTGGTGTCTGCTGTAAACATGGCGGAGGGGGGAGTGGAGGGTGCTACTTCGATTACTCCCTCCCCCCCCCCCCGGGCTCAGAGGCTCTGCTACAAGAACTCAGGGCAGGATTTAGAGCGCTTGATGGGCGTTTTGATGCCCTAGAAAAACGGCTGGACACTATGGGGGCCAAGCTGGATAAACACGAAAGGAGACTGGATAATGTTGAGGGGAGGGTGTCGGACTTGGAAGATGGCGCTGCGCAGTCCATGAAAAGAATTGATCGGATGGAGAAAATACTAAAATCTGTAGCCTTGAAGAACGAGGACTTGGAAGCGTGCAGCATGCGCAATAATATTCACATTTTAGGGGTCCCGGAGTCCACCAACATGGGGCGAATGGACTTATTTGTAAAAAAACTACTTACCGATCTTTTTGGCAAAGACGCTTTCACTCCTACCTTCTTAGTAGAGCGGGCACTTCGTTCCCTTGGCTCTAGGCCCAATCCGGAATGCCCTCCCAGGCCCATAATCGCCTGCCTGCTGAACTTTAGAGACAGGGACACGGTGCTTAAACTGCCTAGGGAAAATGGCACTATGACCTGGCAGGGTTCTACTTTGGCGCTATACCCCGACTTCACAGATATGGTCCAGGAGGCAAGAAGAAAGTATACTGGAGTGAAGGCCACGCTCCATAATTTAGGCCTGTATTATGGCATGATATACCCGGCGTGCCTTCGGGTGGACGTGGACGGCAGGTCCAGAATCTTTGATACCCCTTCTGCATTCAGGCATTTTGTCAAGACTATAAAGCGAATTCCAGCGAAAAGGCCAAAGATCCATCCAGAGGCTCCCCATTGCACAGCGGATCGGTGGCTAGTGGAGAACTTTTTTCATCGGAATGATTTGTGTCACTACATCTTGTACACCAAATTCATCTTTTTTTCCATACCTCATTGCAGTCAGGGCTATTGCATATACTGTTAATGTTTGTGATTCTAAATAATTGTGCATGTGGCATGACGTTGCCTCGCCCCTAGTGTTGTATCACCTTTAATCTTCTATTTCGGTTGGAATGTACGTGAAACTGATTTCTTATTGACATACATTATGTTCCCATGATACATTCTGCAGGTTTGCTAATGGGGATCTCCCCTGCTTGGGTTTGGGCAGGGATGGGTGGGGGTGCGGGGTGTGGCAATTTGTTTCATGGGGGTTCTATTGCGCACAGAGTTGAATGTACACCATGATGAGATTTGTACTTGTTGTCACACACACACACACTATTAGGTTTGCACTGTTATTATGACTTCCGGGGGTAGGCTTTCCACATTTTCAGACCTTACATTAATAACTTTGAACGTGCGGGGACTTAATAATGTCAGAAAAGGGAATCAAGTGTTGCAGTATCTACAGAGACACCAGGTAGATGTTGCCTTTTTGCAAGAGACACATCTGCCGAAATTAACCTCCACTTGCTTTGCTTCCTCCTGGGGCCCCCATTGTTATTTTGCAAAATACAGTACATATGCTAGGGGGACTGCAGTTTTGCTACATAAGCGCTTGCCCTTTCAGGTGGAAAGTGTTTGTAACGACGGTGAGGGTCGCTATACGATGGTAACGGGGCGCTTAATGGGCTATCGGGTGGCCTTTGTTTGTGTGTATGCTCCAAATACTGATAGCCCAATTTTTCTTCATACCCTTCACACGCAACTATTGCAGCTTGATGCAGACTACATTTGTATGGGCGGGGACTTTAATTTGTTGTTAGATCCAACAGTGGATAGCACGTCTGGCTCCTCTGATCCTAAGCTGCGATCTCAGCGTGCATTATTTTAGCTTTGTGACTCGCTGGGTTTGGTGGATGTGTGGAGACTCTGCCGCCCCGGGGAAAATGCCTACACTCACTGCGCGGCACAATATGAAACCTGGACCCGACTAGATTTCTGGTTGGTGTCCTCAAATCTAACTTCTTGGTTCCGGGAGACAAAGCACCTTCCCAGAACGCAACAGAGGGATGCCAAAAGGAGTGCAATGGCAGGATCAGGCAACACACTTGATAGAGACCAGGAGTCGGACCAAGGGGAAAAGGAACTAAAGGAACTAGTGGTCAATTTGTCCCACAGGACGTTGACCGAAACTGAGCAAAGAGTACTGGAAAAGGGACTAGGGTACGTGGCAACACCCAGAACAGACAGATTCAGGGATACCTGTGAAATCCATGATTTTTTCCGGAAAATCCAATTGAAAGCTTTCTTTCATGATGTTCCACAACTTGTAATTGACGACTCGGGGCTGAGGAACCCCTCAACCTTCACTCCCAACTATGGGATGGTACCCCCCGAGATATTGACTTTTGAAAAGGCAGTACTAAAAGATCTGGCTGGGATACCCGCCATTAGACCCTTCCATAATCTATCTAATGCTGAAGAAACAGCAGCCAGATCACTTGCAGAAGATGTTAGTATAACCATTAAACAAGCAGACAAAGGGGGTGCCACAGTGATCCAATCCACTGACGACTATGACCGTGAATGTAGACGCCAACTAAGTAATACCAGATACTACACCCCCATCTCTGAAGACCCCACTACCAGACTCAAAACCGAGATCAGTAGTATGGTGGTTGAATCTGAAGCTAACGGGTGGATATCAAAGAAAGAGGCAGACTTCTTGACTACGAGGGACCCAAGAGTGCCCTATTTCTATACACTCCCTAAAATTCACAAAGGCAATACACCGGTACCAGGGAGGCCAATAGTGTCGGGAATAGGGTCACTCTTGGAGCCCCTGTCAAGATTCTGTGACCACTTTTGCAGCCTATAGTGAAAAAGACTCCCTTATATGTGCGAGACACGACGGATATACTACGCATCATAGAGGAAACACACGAGACAACTGAGATCAACCTTCTAGTCACACTTGACGTAGAAGCGTTGTATACAAATATTCCTCAGCAAGAGACACTCACTGCTATAGAAACGTGGCTCAGGAAAGAAGACTGGGACTCACCCACCCCTATCTCTTTCATCATGGGGTGTGCCACACTGGCATTAACGGAAAATTACTTTGAATACCAGAAACAGCTGTTCCATCAGTCGCAAGGTACTTCCATGGGAGTACCTTCGCTCCAGTGTGGCCTGTCTTTACATGGCCACTTTCGAAGAGAACATCATCAGGAACATCAACAACCCCTACATCAATCACCTAACTCTGTGGAAGAGGTTCATTGATGATATTTTAGTCTTCTGGAAAGGTGATCGTTCGACCTGCGAGGAGTTTTGTGAATGGATGAATACACAAAATCAGTTCTTGAAATTCACACACACCATTTCAGAAACTGATATACCTTTCCTGGATCTGAACCTGCAACTGACACACACAGGATTAAGCACCAACCTGTACAAAAAACCTACCGATAGGAACAGTTTATTATCATACCAGAGTCACCACCCGAGGGCCCTCAAGAACAACCTCCCATTTGGCCAGTTCCTACGCATTAGGCGGAATTGTAGTTCCACCACTGATTACAAAGTAGAGGCCAAGGTGCTTGAACAAAATCTAAAACAAAGAGGGTATCCAGAACGATTGGTTAGGGATTCTTCTAAGAGAGCTTTGAACAACCCCAGAGAAGCACTGTTGCAAAGTACAAAGAAGGACCCCACCGAGACCCTGACCTGTGTCACATCTTACACACCAGATTCCACACACATTAAGGGGATCATTAGGAAACACTGGGGCATCCTCAATACGGGTGAGATAGAATTCCCCTTACCTAGATTCGCCTTTAAGAGGACAAGAAATTTGAAGGACGTGATTGTGCACACAAGACCTCGCACTGTACAAAACAACACACAGAGAACACTCTGGGACCTCCCTCCCGTTACCGGGCATTATCCCTGTGGCACCTGTATGGTCTGTGATCAGACAAGAGTTGTCAAAACAATAGCATTATCAGACACATTTACCTGGACTATGAAGAGCCACACCAATTGCAATTCATCCAAATGCATCTATCTGGTGACTTGCCCTTGCGGTAAAAGATATGTGGGTATGACGATGAGACCAGTCAGGACCCGAATTACAGAACACAAGAGCAACATAAGATGCCAAGGGGTCACAACTAAGTTGTATAAACACTATCAAGAACAGGGACATAGCCCCGAATCACTACAGTGGCTGGTACTAGAATCCCATCCTAAGATCACCCAGCAGGCACTTTTTAGGATAGAACAACAATGGATACATCGTTTATCCACATCCGTCCTTGGCTTAAATGATGATGTACCGTGGACCACCCTGAATAACAGATGACCCCTGGCTGACCGTATGTATACATGGGCATCCTAGCTTACTTTTGGTACACAGGATGCATGAAACTGTATTGAAACTACCGGTTTGCATCACTTTATATCACTTTACAGCTAACCGACATATACAGCAGGCATGACCCTGTTTTGGAACACTCAGTTAACATCGCCAGCATTTGCTGTTATTCATGCCTACCGGCCACGCCATATATATAATGCAGGGCCATCATCGTGCTTAACGCACTATCGTGTGATGACCTCTAGCAGTACCGCAGTTGCTTTACGACCACTGGCTATGGTACACTCTCCCAATATCGACCAATATTTTTGTAATTATATTTATCTTTATTTTTATCTCACATGCATCAATGGACATGTTTAACACCACATGTCACCATGTATTCATTCCAGTATATACATGGGCTATTATTAACACACTAGACAGCTTAGTGACCCGGTTGTTCCTATTGCCCAGAGTGATGCTTACTACACTTTAAGATGGCCGTTATTTCGGCCAGTCATACTGCCTTAATAACCTAGAAGGCGGTATCTGAGATGATGCGGGATGGACACCGCCCCCGTCCTTGCACGTGACCCGGAAATAGTACTTCAACTCCGTTTGGAGCTGACAGTCTCTACTCCGGCGCCGGCGAGGAGGGTAGGTGAATTAGCCAGGACCCCCGCAGGACTGGTGAGTACTATTGACGTCTGGGGCAGGGGCCTGTGACCGTTTTAAGTCACAACTTGAATTCTGGCGGCACAGCAAGTGGCAACGACGCTGTTTGACTCGCTCGCTGTGGGCCCCTAGATACGCACTGAGGGGCAGGCTGGGCACTGTACGGTGTGACTATATGGTCAGCTCAGGGTTTCCGCAGGTGAGGAGCTGTACCATTCGCCAACAGCTTCCTGATACGCCCTCCTTGTGTAGGTGGGTCGATGTGGGGGGACGGGTTGAACCCGTGGAGGCTCCCCGCTTGTCGACACGAGTGGACAGGCAATGATACGTGCATTGGTCGCGCACCTCTGCCCCACTAACTCGTGATTTGTCCACCGTCCTGCACTTTATGTTTTACAGGACACCATGCCACCAGGTGTCCCATTGAATCGCCGCACTGATTGAGGTGACATTCCTGACAGTGGGAGGTGAGCTTCAGCAGGACATATTCCACATTCACTCCACTATTGATGTGACATGTCACGCTGCCAGTTATAGCTTTGTACTCCTCACCTTGTTTTTAAACGACCATTCCTCCCTCACTACCATCGCCTCTCCTAGGGGAAGGCCAGTCTTCCTAATTATAGCTGGATAGTTTCCGACTATATTTTAACTTGCACTAGGGGATGATAGTCAAGCCCCATATCACATATACTTTGTTAACTGTTTTTATTGTGCCTAGTTCTTCGTTACGCTTTCTCTCTTAATGTGGGGAAAGGAGAGGTTTTAGGAGTTGTGATTTGAGCACCAAGTGACCTTAACATGGGTGTTTACAGAAGCGTAAAGATATACATATATTTTATATCCCTCTCTCCAGGTTACTGAACCACACTACTGAAGAATTGTGACGTAGTGCTTACTTGTGGTAGTTAGCTAACAGCTGCACCACTGAGTGTAGATAGGTTCACTGTTCACAGATTAGGTCCTGAGGAATTGCCACGGATTATTCTTACCACAAGGCAAGAAACATGTTGACCCCAAGAGATGAGCATAGCTTTAACTGAACCTTCACGTCAGGGAAGCTGCCACTCTTCATGCTTTTACTGAGGTGGATAACCAGCCTGAATAAAAGTGTTATCTGGATTATCCAACCTTTTTTAACCCACTCACTCCACTTTACACTAACATGGGCCCCACACCCCCACTTCATCAAATGGCAAGGAACAAAAGATCTCCGACAAAGAGCCCCTTCGTGGGTGCCCGTTGGGTATTGCAGCGCCGACCCAACGAGGAGCAGGTCCAGATGATGAAGCATGACACCTAGCTTGCTGGGTGTGTGTGAGGACCCTAGTTCCGAAAAAGCGGGATCCCCTCCGAATCACTCTTCTTGAGTAGGTTCCACCTCCACTATCATTTCCAATGATAGCGGGTGGTTCTCTGACTTGCATTGACTAGGCACCACCGTATGAGGAACAGCATTCCACTAGTTTTTTAGAACGCTTTCCGACCACTCCCCAGTAGTTCTCATGGTTAGGGTTGCAAGGCCAGAAGGCTGCGAAAGGCAGTGGAGATTCCCGGGTAAGGCGCTGATGGACGCGGTGCTCAATGCTGAGCTCCGTTCAGCTATCATAGAATACTTCGAGATAAATGAAGGCTCAGTGCATATGTGGGCCGTACTATGGGAAGCATTTAAAGCCTATATGCGTGAAGTCTGTATTGCGAAGCATTCAGGGGTATTGAGAGATCTAAGGGGCACATTATCTCGCATTGAGCAGCAGCTTAAGGCACTGGACAAGGAGCAAATGGCACAACCTGACCATGCCAATCGGAACTGCCGTTTGGCGCTCCTACTGGAGTTCAGGGAAGCAGCGGAACGGGAGATGCTTTTTTTGAGCAAATACGCCACCGCGCGGCGATATGGCGAGGGTGACTGGCCTGGCTGCACTTTGGCACGACTCCTGCGACCGGCGATGGGTCAATCTTTTATTCCCTGTATCCGTTCCTCTGATGGCAAGACACTAACTGATACCCGGGAGATACGAGACCTATTCCTAGAGTACTATACTGGGCTGTATTCTTCGCCCGCTGCGCACAGTGATGAGGTCCGCAATGGCTACTTGTCTGAGATAGCACTTGTTTGGCTGGACAAAGTGATGCAAGAGTTCTTGGCGGAACCAATTTCCTCTGAGGAAATCGTAAGTGCAATTGATGCCATGAATGGCTCGACTGCCCCAGGGCTAGACGGGTTCAATGGTAATTTCTATAAAGCTTATAAGGACCTCTTAGCTCCTTATCTGCTTGAGGTGTATAGTGAAGCACTGGAGAGCAAAGAATTGCCGCCCACGCTTCGTGAGGCAGTAATAATCCTTTTACCCAAGACTGGGAAAGATCCCCTCATGTGTGGATCATACAGGCCGTTATCGCTTCTAAATCTCGATCATAAAATCCTGGCCAAAATGATTGCGTTGAGGTTGGCCCTTTTGTTAGACTGTATCATCTCACTGGCCCAGTCTGGGTTTGTCCCCCATAGGTCAACGGCACTAAATCTCCGAACTCTGTTCACGGTCCTACATGGACATCACCCGAAGTTCCTACTGCGGCCGTCTTATTAGACAGTGAAAAGGCCTTTGATTCCTTACAGTGGCCTTTTTTTCTTACGGTCATGAAGAGGATGGGAATGCCTAAGGGATTTGTGGAGCTCACTTCACTTCTATATACCTCCCCCACTGCCCGACTCCAACTAAATGGTACGTTGTCTTCGCAGTTTTGACTCTCCCATGGCACTCAGCAGAGATGCCCGCTCTCTCTGTTATTATTTATCATTGTGCTTGATCCATTAGTTCGACACTTTCAGGAACGGCATCTACATAAAGGCCTCCAGTTCAATACAGGTCCTCTACTAGTCTCACTCTATGTGGATGATGTTATCCTCTATGTTTGACACCCAGAGGAGAATTTATAGCCACTAATTAGGGAAATCATTCGATATGGGGGGTTCTCTGGACTTGGCATCAATTGGGGCAAATCAGTAATTTTCCCGCTAACGGCTAGTACTACCAAATGGGATTGTGGGTTTCCTTTGCTATGGTGTGAGGAGTCAACTAGATATCTAGGAATTCAGATACACCGGGACTCTAAGCAGCTTGTAATGCTAAACTATGGCCCAGCTATTTACAAGCTTGAGCAGCAGATAGAGTGCTGGCTAATACTTCCCTTATCAATGGCGGGCCGAGTAGCAATCATAAAGATTGTGGTTCTCCCTAAATTCTTGTATTTGTTTCACAACATCCCCATCCCTCTCCCCAACAGTTTTTTTTAAAACTATTCAATCCCACCTTACCAGGCTTGTTTGGGGAGGGAGGAGGGCCAGAATTGGCTGGGACACATTGACCCTGCCTTATGAGGGGGGGGGCTTGGAGTCCCAAACTTCCAGGTCTACTATCTGGTAGCTCATTGTAGCTTTGCACACTCTTGATATGACCCAGATGCCCGGATCCCTTATGCGAAACCTGAAGCTGACTTGGTATTACCAGCCCCGCTGAGAACAGTCCTACTGCGGGGTTTCCCTCGGGACCCCAGTGACATTCAAACTGTCTCAACAACGAGTTGGGCTTGGCATAAGTTGGCTTGTGTGTCGGGTGGGTGTGTATTGTACTCGTCTGAGTTTCCATTGTGCAATAACCCATGGCTCCCCGCTACAGAGGAGAGATTGGTACAGCGTACTCTTGATTCCTTCTCCCTGGAGAAGTTCGGGATTTGTTTCCGGGGGGACATGTGTTCAACACCTCGGAAGATGAGCGGTTCAGTGGCACCACTTTTATGGACCAATTTGTCTTGTGTAGAGTTCGTAGAGCGCTTAGAGAGAGGATTGCTTACTTCCCGCTGGAACCGGAGTCCTTCGCTCCATTAACGTTATTGATTGCCAGCAGATCACTTGATTTCTAAACTTTACAGAGCATCCATGGCTCTGATTCCTTGTAGAGATGCCAGAGTTAGAGAAGCGTGGGAGCGGGATTTGGGTCAGCCACTACAAGACTCACAGTGGGCATATTGCTGTTCGCAGACAAAGGAGGTTTCACTTAACAGCAGACCCAAGTTGATTCAGTTCAAATATCTGTGGAAGACATACATGTCGCCGGCGAAAATCAACTCTATTGACCCAGATAGGCCACATAACTGCCCGAAGTGCGGGGGACCACAAGCTGACTTTGCACATATGACATGGAACTGTGCAAAAATAGGAGAGTATTGGAGGTCCATTTATGTGATCTTGTCGCGCTTGATAGGGCAGGAGATTGTACCCCTTCCGGAGGTCGCGTTGTCGGGGTATGTTTATGGGTTCCCTAAGAAATTGAGGAAATTCACAGCAATTGCCTTACTCCTTGCGAAGAGGGATATTGCCATTCGCTGGGGAAGTAAGGTCACCCCCACAACTAATGCCTGGCTGGCGAGCCTTACGTATTGTAACACTAATTGTGAATTGTTTGCGTCCTTGCAGCCCCCTACATCCAGGCCAAAAGACATCTGGGATCCCCTGAAGACATACCTCCTTCAAATTAGCTTCACCCCTCCAGCAACACAACCTGCTGGAATTGTCCCCACTGGTGTGGGTATGTTTTAATTGATGATGTTTTTTTGTCATGCTGCTTAGAACTTTACTAGGAATGAGCTGTGTAGACTGGGTTTCCCTAACAGCAACCGACCAAACGTTTCATTTTGAAGGACTTGGGGGGTGGGAGAAGATATGTAAATTGATTGTACGTTCTCGTGTATCCTGATGTGTGTACCAAGTACGGATTACCTTTTACGAACACTTGTTGTAATTACTGTGTCATAGTGTATGAAAATTTCATTTCTACAGGGTGCGCATTAACAAAACGGATAAAAAAAGTGTTAAAAAAAAAAAAAAAGATTGGACATGTACTTTTAAGTATTACATGTCCTGTTAGTGGGAAAACTCCTAAATTTGTTTTTCACTATTGTGATGCCTACCCCTCCCTTAGGATAACATTGGGTATTCCAAATTACATTTAGTAAGCTATAATTTCCAAATGGGAACAGGTGGCTAGGTCATGCTTGGCATATCTGGAATTGTGGTGAAACCCTATTTAATGGTCAAGTCAGGCTTTTGATCACAATTTTTAAAATGCCACTTTTAGAACGTTTAAAAGAAAAATGATACCTAGCTGATCATTTAGTAATGCAGTCAACTATTAAACAGACTGAGACCAAAATCACTAATAGGATGGTCTACATCATTTAATTATTCATTTTTTCAAATTCTTATACATTTAAAAACTACACAAGGTAGAGATGGACCACACTTCATAATTTACATAATGTGAAAATTAGGTTAAAAAAGAATTCAGAACAATCTATACAAATATGGTACAAACAATAAGTGATTTCACCAGGGAACAATTCACAGGAGACAAATAAAGTGCAAACATCAAAATTGAAACACATACAAATCAATTAAAACTCCTACCAGTCGAGGACAAGAACAATAATGGGGTACTCTGTATAACCATCAACACTGTTTACATGGAACACACTCGGGGTGCCATCCAACGGGGGTAATTACATCTCATACAAAAGAGGATATATAAATTAGAAAAAATGTATCCCTCAATTGCTATACTATTTTAGAACACTACTTAGTCCCCTGTTGGTCAAAATTGTGCCAACGTGTTTCAAAACCCTCTTAATTTGAAGGGATTCTCATCAGGGCTGTGACTGGATTCTGTGAAACCAAAAAAAGGGTAAAAGTTTGTTTAGAGGAAAAGAATAAGTAACTGGCACCTCCCTGCCTCTGTATGTAGTACCCCAGTTATAAGGACTGCTAGAAGGTATATACCTGTTCTTATTTTTAGAAATCTCATCAAGATTGCTGTGAGCCCAGTTTTTCACGTTGTGGACAAGAAGCCTGAAACATGAACAGGCATTAAACGGTTAAACATGAAGAAAGTTAAAACTAAACTAGTGTAACGCCAGATAACTACATTCTGACTTACTTGTGGTTCCTGGCAATGTAGGCAGAAGTTAAGAAGTTTTGAATAGGGCAGGTTTTTTTATAATCTGAAAGAAGCAACAAAACTTCATAACTATCCTTGCATATTTTTCTAAATAAAGGAGACTTAATTAAAGTAGAGCGAATAACAAATCGCACTTACTTTAAAGGCACAAATGCTAGACCACCCGGTATCATCCTTTATTTTTAATCGGGGCTGCCAAGGGAAAGCCTCCTTCTGTGGCAGCAGTAATCTGCCAAAAGGTTAACTCTGTAAAAGATGTTTGAAATTAAAAAAGGGTTCAGCTTCATATTCGGAGTTTGTTCATGCTGTTAATTATTAGAACTTACTTCTTGACGAGTGGTGCGCTTTAAGGGGCCTGCTCCCAGCGATAAAGATTAGTTTGTATGGCCATGAAGTCAATTGATTTTCAGGCACAATGCACGTGCGCAGTAATTATCTGAAAAGATAATTTCAAGATGAGTCATCTGGCAGCTTCCTCTTTACTCGGGGAACTGAATGTATTTAAACATGCATAAACACTCATGAGTAGCTCTCCAAGGGCTGTGCTTTAGTTCACATGATTCCCGGTTGCCAAACAGGACTGAATCAGTCAAGCTTAGTTATTCAGAGGCAAACCGGACTTCCTGTTCCATTCCCAAATTTTGTGCAAGTGCCAAGAGGATGCATGCTGGGCTTTGTAGTCACCTCTAAGTAAAATGACTTCGAGCCATATTTGAACTTTTGTGTGCTAGATAGTAATGACTCAAGAAGCAAAGTTGTTTAGCTATAGTAACAAAGTGTAGACATGAACCAACGTGTATGTTGATTGTTAACATTTACATCCTGGCTATTTCAGACATTTCATTAAGACCTGATATGGTACTATTAAATTTAAGAAGGAGGTAGGCTTCTTTTTGGAGAAGAGTTCATTCTATATCACCACCCCTTGGTGTCAATTTACCACACAGAGAACCGCCCATTTAATATCTCTTTCACTGTGATTGGCTTGTGTAAAATGGCTTACCAAAGGAGCATTTAGCACTTTTGTGCGAATCCTAGATCTATGTTGGACAATTCGTCATTGAATTTCTTGGTTCGTTTTGCCTATATATAACTTGCCGCACGGGCAAGTGATTCCATAAACTAAGTTTTTTGTTTTGCAATTCGAGAAAGACTTGTGGGTCCATTTAATGGTGTTGTGTTCACAAGTGGTTTCACAGGACACACAATTCCCACATTTGTGGTGTCCCTCGATTGGTTTTAAATTCCATTGCGAGCGGAGGTCGTGTTTTTTAGGTTTTGAGTGCAATCAGCTCTCACCAGCTGTTGCCCTTTACTCATTTCCTTCTTCATTGCGAAGAGGGGCCTTTCAAATTGACATTCCACATCTTCGAGTAGGTGCCAGTTTTTAAGGATCATCTGGCTAAACTTGTTGGTGTGTGGGCCAAAGGTAGACACACACACCATTTTGGTCATAGGTTCCTTCACTCTCTCAGAGAGAAGACAGTCTCTCGGTGTAAACCAAGCGCGCCGTTTTGCTTGTTTGAGCAATCTTTTGGGATAACCTCTTTCCTTCAGTTGGTCACAGAAGGCTGATGCATGGACTTCAAAGACCTCATTTTTTGAGCAGTTCCTTCTTATCCTTAATAACTGGCCATACGGCAAATTATCTCAGAGGTTCCTAGGATGTGAACCTTTATAGTGGAGGATCGTATTCCTATCAGTTGGTTTACGGTGAAGGGTCGTCCTCAATTCTTTAAAAAAAAATTTTTTATTGTCCTCATTTAACATAAATAAGTGAGAAATCCTTAAGCAAACCAAGGTTTATTTAGGGGTCCCCGTAAATATGTGATGATACCTTCAGGTTACTAGGCCCCCGGGGATCCAACGAAACCATTTGCCAAGATTCTGGTGGAGATTAGTGATAAGTGTAGCGGGTGGATACCTTTCACCACCGCAAGATAGATACACTAACTCTGCACTCACTTATTTAATAATCATTGGACTTTTATGTGTAAGAAGTCAAATAGCAAAATAAGTTTTATCAAACCTTATTCTCCCAATCAACCCAATTCCTCCATAATTTGCATCTTTTCCTTGATGAACTAGTCATATCTAAATTATGAATGCGCCTAACCGAAACCACCCAATCTAATACTACTGGTGATTGTGGTATAATCCATTTTAGGCAAATTTGACGCCTAGCTAGAAGGACCAACACAAGTAAAAGAGAAGCCTGTGAATTAGACAAATTATAACTAATACCCTCCTCTTGTAGGACCCCAAATATAACCAGACTTAAGCTTACCTTGATCTCTCGCCCCAGAACCTCCGAGATAGTCTTACCTATGTCTTGCCAGAAGCCCTGGATAGAAGGACACTGCCAAAACATGTGCAGATCATCCGCATCATCAGACTCGCACTTCAGACAAACCTTTCGATGAACACCTCCCAGTTTGGCCAGCTTCTTTGGAGACCAGTATGCCCTATGGAGTGTGAACAGATGGTTCCTCTTAAGATAGGCAGCTTTGACCACATTCCAAAGAGTGCGCATTGATACTTGCCATAGGTGTGTTACGTTGGTCGAAGGCAGGTCTCTTCTCCAGGACTCCTCCATAGGTAATAAAGGGGTTCACTCTTAATCAGAAGCCAATACCATTTGAAAACCTCCTTTTGTTGAAATACACGGCCACGAAGAGAGAGTTCATAATCTACACTATCTTCTTCTTCTTTATCCAAATGTGAGGCCCAGCTAGATAGTTGATAAAACTTAAATCTTGCAAGTCTTTGGTTCGTAGCATTATACAACACGTCCCAAGGGAGGAGTTTATTCCCTTGAAGCAGTTGGCCCCAACTCATAATACCTTCCTCCTGTAATACAGTGGATAGGCAGTCTTTTAAGCAGACTGGCGTACCTGGGGAGTTCCAGATGGGGGCCCCTGCACTATAATAAGAGATGTTCAGGATCTTCCTGATTTGAAACCAAACTTCACAGGCTGAACTTAGAACCTTTAGTTTAATTTTTTTAAAGAATTTTGGGTGTCCAAACTTAAAAAGAACTCCGTCGCCCCCTTGTGGGGTATTTTTAGACATGGCTAGCAGCATAGGTGGAAAACAAGAAGAGTTGAAAAGGAGAGGCCTTACATTCTTTAGTTGAAAGGCAAAACAG
The DNA here is from genome assembly GCA_963921515.1 of Calotriton arnoldi. NCBI lineage: Eukaryota > Metazoa > Chordata > Amphibia > Caudata > Salamandridae > Calotriton > Calotriton arnoldi. Next base: position 732,587 of record CAWUFW010006986.1, read on the forward strand.
TAAAAGCGGAGATCCGGGTTAGCAATACCCCCCTCTACCTTTGAACATCTCAGCTTCCGCCATGCAATCCTCACCCCCTTTTTAGCCCAGAGAGAACTATTTATTGACCCTTGTACTTTTTCAAAACAGACTGATCAAAAGATAAAGGGATCGTGTTAAAGATAAAAGTGAACTTTGGCAAAATTGACATCTTAATTAAGTTGGAACGGCTCAAAATGGATAATGCAAGACTATTCCAAGAATTTAATAGCAAAACCATTTCTTTCCGTTTAAGGTCTAAATTTACCAGGGTCGTCTTAGTGATATCATGAGTGATTTGGATGGGGGCGGAGCTTGCCTGCAACGAAGATGGCTGCCTAAGCCCTGAGCTCCGTCACTCCATCTACTAATTCGCCAGGAATCCTGAATAATAGTATCGCCAGCTGCCGCAAAAGCACTACCCTGTGTCTCGGAAGACCGGCCCCACACCTGGAGGGTATTTCCAGCTGCGAGGGTGCCAGGGATCAGAGGTTACGAGGCGCGAGCTCCAGGACTGGGAGCTGCGCGCTGAGGCCTGCTGCGTCGCAGGAAGTGAGGCCCCGCCCGGAGACGCGGAGCTGCTACGAGCCGTGCTGCCAGCGAGAGGAGACTGCAATCGCTTCCGCTCCCGGTGAGAGTGAGGGGTGCGGTATTGAGTCCCACTCGAGGTGAAGACAGTGCTGGGCATTTTGGGGGCTGGCGGGGATGCATCTGGACGGCGTCGGCTGTCTCCTGGACGACTGGGCCTGAATTATCGCGGAGCCCGATTGGACATAAGAGGCCGCCGGACTCGGAGCGGAGAGACGCCCGGAGGAGGCGATTGCTGAGACACAACCCCCCGCCGACCAAGAGGGCTCCACAACGCACATCAGCCCTTACAGTCCCCTGCTGAAGGTAATTGCAGGCTGTAACGGAGAATACTTGCCCCGGTGGAACCAACAGTTCCAATGAAGATACTGTGCAGAGCCAGGGGATAATAATTACGACAGGGCCCACCGGAGGGATAGACGGCTTCCCAGTGCTCCTGTGACTCTGTGAGTCCGCGGGGCGGGCCTGAGAAGGCGCGGCGCCGGCAGCTATCCACGCGATAATATAAATGCTCTAGCCTTGATCATGACCCACTCTGAACAAGTCCCATAGTTGAACATCCTCTGAAGAGCATCGGGGGAATATCCTGACGTGGGAGCATAGCGGCTTACGCTCCCCCCTGCGTTGTATTAGTTGAGCGGCGAGTAACCCTGTTTTTCGGAGAACTGGTGCACCACGGAGGTGGGGTCCTGTGGTGGTGAGGCTATGGGTCAGAGCTGCTTCTTGGAACCCGGCAAGAGGGCGCCTAGCCGATTGGTGACTACCCAGAGTTGTGGTACATCGCTACTGCATAACACAAGCTCACACAATGGGGAAGGTTTACAAAAACCAGCCAAAGATCACATTCGATCAGAGAAAGTCCAGGACTAGAGACAACACCCCGGAGAGGGGCCACGCTGCAACAGGGGAAAGCTCGGAGCAAGTGGAAGGCGATATCCGGACCATGCTCACAACCATGCAGAACAGTTTACAGGCCAGTCTCACTACCATAGACTCTAAATTAGACTCCCTATCGTACCGGATGGATAGGATGACAGAGAGAATTGACAAGCAAGCAGAGCGGTTGGGTATGGCAGAGCGTAGAGTGACAGAAGTGGAAGAGTCGCAGACGGAAATGGACCACTTGCAGAAACAGATGAACAAAATGTTGCAAACACTACAGGATAAAGCAGAAGACCTTGAGGCCTGCTCTCGGAGATGCAACATATGCATCACGGGTCTGCCAGAATCCACGCAGGTGGGAAACATGGAGCTGTTTGTTGAAAATCTACTCCGCACTCTGCTAGGCTCAGACAAGTTCTCTCACATGTTTGTGGTGGAGAGAGCCCACCGCTCGTTGGGCCCGAGACCTTACCCGGGTGCTCCACCGAGACCCATTATAGCTAAACTCCTGAACTATAGGGATCGAGACACTGCTCTGAGACTTGCGAGAGAGAAACAGTCCTTGCAGTTTGAGGGCTCGGCGATCTCGCTCTACCCAGACTTCACAGCCCGCGTGCAGGAAGCCCGCAAACAATTTGCACCACTCAAGAGGCAACTGAGAGACCAGCAAGTGGACTATGCAATGTTGTACCCAAGGAGGCTGCGAGTTAACCGGCAGGGACACTCCAGGATCTTCACTGACCCCAAAGCACTTCAGAAAGCACTGAAGGAGTGAGCCAAAGAACGGCGGCAGAGTCCGGAGCACACTGAGGTGGAGGGCGCGATGGGAGGAGATCTAGATGAACAGGACTAGCGAGGATCCCCTCCTTGCTACCAGATAAGATGGGAACATTTGGAGGGTGGCCGGATAGCGAAGTTACGGCAACATGGTCTACTGCGAGACTGTTTTCAAGCACTGTGCTGGGACTTGCTGGGGGGTTTGGGTGGCCTGGGTTACATGAAGAACGAGGCTCGATTGTACAATTGGCTCGGGGGCATGCGCTGCACCACAAGAGCTGAGTGGGAGGTTGGCTGAGACATGTGTTAGACTACCCTATGCTACTAATAGCTTGGATGGCAGACGGTAATTGATAGTTACCCTACAGTAGTTTAACCACTACAGGGGCAGGCAACATCCGCCTACGTGTGTGCACCACACCTTGAGTACTACCTCATAAGTTACGATAATAGCATTGTTTGATGTGAATTTGTTATGATAATCAGGGGTTTTGCGGGGGGATTTCGCCAATGCACAGTTGGGCATAGCTTGGCTGGGTGGGGGGGGAGGGAACTGAGACAGACACAGTGCAGAGTTCTTAGAGTTACAAGGTTTAGACGACCAATGAGACTTTTGATTTCAGTCATGCATAACAGCCCAGACTTCATATTGATGCCTCTTACCATAGACGATGATTAGTAGTGGGGGCGACTCGGATACGCATAACGTGCTGAGGATCCTGACCTGGAATGTCAGGGGTCTCAATGACCATAGAAAACTGAGGAAGGTCATGGCATATCTGACGAAACATAGAATAGATATTGCCCCATTACAGGAATCTCACCTGCCCCTGAGTAGTATCATGTTCCGCAATAGTAGTCTTAAAGGGTGCTTCCATGGTGCAGGTTTCACTACCCATGCGAGAGGGGTGATCACTTGGGTAAATCCTAAATCTCACCTTAAACTTGATCCCCTGCATTCAGATCCCGAGGGTAGATATGTAGTTTCACGATGTTCCGGGAAGGGCTTAGACTTGATTCTGGTTAATGCCTATGGCCCCAACTATGATAACCTGGGGTTCTACACATCTCTCACAGACATAATGCGCAACTACATAGGAAGACCTCAACTCTGGGGGGGATATTTTAATTGTGTCCTGAACCCGATTTTAGACCGGACAGGCAAACTTCAGCTGCGGCTCGCGCCATTGCAGACGCGATGGCGCAACTAGATCTTACTGATGTTTGGCGGCAACGGAACCCGAGTCAGGGTGGGTATACACACTACTCAGCGTTTCACGAAATACATACAAGGATTGATTATTGGCTAGCTTCCCACCCTATATTCACGGGAGTCAAAGATTGTTCTGTACTTCCACGCACTTACTCTGATCACTCCCCTATACTCTTAGTGGTTAACACCCCGGAGAAAAGGATCCCTCCTTTTACCTGGCGCTTCCCTCCGTACTCGTTGCTGGACTCCGCTTTTAGGTCTGAGCTAGCTGAAGCGATAGACACCTTTTTCACCAGTAATATTGGCTCGGTGGATTCATTTGCGACGGTTTGGGAAGCGGTTAAAGTTTATATTTGCTGGATTGTCATGTCAAAACACTCTGGAGTACTCCGGTCACTCCGCAGGAGGCTCGCTGACTTGGAGGGCTCCCTTAAATTGCTAGAACAGCGGTTGATAGCAGGCACGTCTGACGATGATAAAGTTACGTTCACAACTATGTTAGATGAATATCATGAAACGGCAGATGCGGAGCTTAAACACCTAGGCAAATACGCGACAGCGCGCACGTACGGTGAGGGGGAGCGCCGGGCGCGGTCCTGGCCTCCCTGCTGAAAAGGCGCAGGGAGAACACGGTGCTCTCGGAAATTAAGAGTGACCAGGGGGAGATAATAACGGGAGAGACGGAGATACTGGAGCAGTTCCGTCAGTATTATTCGACATTGTACCGCTCTCGGCACGAAGGCGAAGAGTCGGAAATATTAGACTATTTGACCGATGTGAAACTGCCCTTCCTAACTAACGAACACCGTGAATACCTAATGCGCACTGGAGAAAGACGAAATTCTAGCTGCGCTAGCCGGGATGAAATCCGGCAGTGCCCCGGGGGTAGATGGACTCACGGTCAACTTTTACAAAGTGTTCCAAGACCTGTTGATACCACACTTGGTCACACTGTTTGAAGAAATGGCGGTTGACGGTATCATGCCACCATCAATGAGAGAGGCGGTCATTGTAGCGATACTGAAACCGGACAAAACCCCAGATGAATGCTCCTCGTACCGACCCCTGTCACTACTAAATGTGGACACAAAACTTTACGCTAAAATCCTTGCTACCAGATTGACACCGTTAGTTCTGTACTTAGTGGCACCGGAACAGGCGGGATTTATTCAGGGTAGAAACTTGACATACAATCTGAGAACGGTCTTTGGGGCGATACAGCACACCAGACAGGACGTACAGGCAGTGGCAGTCTTTTTAGATATGGAAAAGGCCTTCGATTCGGTTGAATGGCTGTTCATGAAGATGGTGTTGACTAGGATGGGACTGGGTAACATGTTCCTACAAATGATGGGGGTCCTGTATAACTCACTCACTGCTAGAATAAAAATTGACACTTCAGTTACAAACCAGATACACATCACTAGAGGCACACGACAGGGATGTCCTTTATCCCCGATTTTGTATGCGCTGGTGGCAGAACCGTTGGCCTGCGCCTTACGTGTGTACCACAACTATAGGGGTATACGTTTCCCGTTGTAGCAGCTTATTGTTTCCACGTACGCAGACGACACTCTTCTTTATGTTAGAGACCCTGAAAATAACCTGTCCCCTATACTTAGAGAAGTAGTAAAGTTCGGTGCACATTCAGGCCTGAGAGTAAACTGGGCCAAGTCTCTGGTTTTCCCCCTTACCCCGGCTACTATACCCTTCCAGCCTGAATTCCCGTTGCAGTGGACCACGGAACCAGTCCGTTATTTAGGAATTAAGATACATACAGACTCAGAGGTGGTATTCCGGGAAAACTATGGGGTAGCCATAAATAAGCTGGGTGACGACATCGAGAGATGGATTCGACTACCGCTGTCATTACTGGGGTGTATCTCTGTCATGAAAATGGTAGTTCTGCCACGGTTTCTGTTCTTGTTCTCCAAAATTCCTATGGTCCTCCCGGGATTTTTTTCCGTACACTCACCATGATGCTGATTAAACTAGCATGGGCAGGCAAACAAGCTAGGGTTAGATGGGATGTGCTCACTCTTCCCTACAGGTTGGGGGGGCTGGGTGCCCCAGATTTGGACTTATACTATAGAGCGGCACAAAGTGCACATGCTCACCAGTGGATACATGGCTCACCAGATACACTGGACTTACAGATAGAGCGGGTGGCGGCCTCTGCGCTCCCGTTGCCCACCATGTTATTTACTACCCCAAACCGCAGATCGGGGATCCTAGACTCAATGAATGCAACAAGACATGCTTGGCATCACCTGCTGAAGCTCCCTTCTGGTGCGATATTGTATTCCCCGTTTGCTCCCTTAGAGTGGTGCCATTGGATGTCCTCCTGTACTGACAGTGGAGTGACCAGAGCGCTCAACGCTATGTGGGCGAAGACTATTGGGGATATGTTCCTGGAAGGGAAAGCCAAAACGTGGGAGCAATTTGCGGGACCAGACACGAATGTAACCCAACTACACAGATTTCAGTTTCACAGAATGAGGCACGCTCTGATAGACACATTAGGCCGCAACCTAGATGAACCGCCTGAAGTTATCCCACTTACATACGTTATAAAAGCTGACTCCCCGACCAAAATGGTCTCCAAAATTTACAACTTAACACAGGGGTATCGGGAAAACTTCTACACCAAGGCGAGGCTAGCCTGGCAAACGATTTGAGTAAAGAGCTGGATTATGTTACTTGGAGATACTGTTGTGAAAACTCGAAGCGGATTTCGTTGAATGGGAGACAGACTCATCCATTTTAAGTTCCTAAACAGGGTATACTACACGCCGGAAAGACTGTGTAGATACGGACTGCGAGACACAGCTAAATGTGATCGCTGTGTAGAAACCCTGGCGGATTTCCTGCTTTTAGCCTGGACATGCCTGGGGATTAGCAACTTTTGGGTCCTGGTGTTTAAAGAATTAAGTGCTGTCTTGGACATGCAAATCACGCCAGACCCTATGCTGGCTTTATTGGGGTACTCTAAACTACTCCGAAAGGCAATCCGTAGGTTAGTGGACATGGGGTTGCTAATAGCTCATCGCAGTGTGGCAATGCGTTGGTCACGGGGCCCGACTCCCACCATCACAGATTGGAGTAGGGGCATGGTGTACTGCAGCACGCAAACTGAGACTTATAGCAAACTTCTTCCCCCGCGCAGTCACCCCAAAAATTTCTGGGCGCTATACCAGACATACCTGCTGACTAAAGGTGAGGCTGCTGGCGGAACAGCCGTAACACGGGGGGTGGAGGAAGAGCAATAACTCCAGAAGGACAATAAAGGGCAATGGAGGAGGGAGCTACTTAACCGCTCAATATGGCGGGGAAAAGTCGGAATAAGATCTTGAAAGTCATGTACCCTGACAAGAACTGTTTACCCTTCGACACATGCTACCCGATATGTTGCCACCTTAGAAGTTACAGGCTGATAATGCTTAGTATATGTTAATTGCGGCTATGACTGAAGGTATATCGCTATATTGTATCCAACATCTTTTGGTTCAAACCTGTCATTTTGCTGAACGCGGTCATTGCTGTTTTGTTATAACTGAGCTTACAGGTGTGTTCCATGTCATAATCTCTGTTTTTTGCGGATTAATTAGATACCCTGAAATCCTTCCAAAATTTGTCAATAGTTTCTCCAGGCAGGGTAAGATAGCAGGGGAGTCGCTAGAGAAGATCATCAAGTCGTCTGCATATAAGGTGACTTTTTTCTCCCAACCCTCCCATCTAAAGGGTGTAAATATATTACTGACCCTGATGCTACAAGCCAGGGGTTCTATGTATAAATTGAATAATAAAGGGGATAACGGGCATCCCTGCCTCGTCCCTCGTTCTAGCTTAATTGATTTGGAGAGATTGCCGTTAATAATAAGTCTGGCAGTGGGCGTTTTATAGATATTTTTAATCGCTCTAATAAAATGATCACCCAACCCAAACAGTCGAGTCATATATGTTAAAAAAGACCAGTTCACTCGATCAAAAGCCTTCGCCGCATCGAAGGCAAAAATCGAGAGGGGTCAGTTATGGGCAGTGGCTATATCAATCGCCCCAATTAGCTCATGTGTTAGCTCGTGAAGCTGACGACCCCTGATGAATCCCTTCTGGTCCGGATAAACCAGGGAACTCATTGCCAAATTCAGCCTCCCTGCTAAAATTTGTGCAAAGATTTTATAATCGCAATTTAGCAGGGAGATAGGTCAATATGACTCGCAGTTCTTTGGGTTTTTATTTGGTTTAAGAATTAAAGAAACTGCGGCCTCATCCCCTGACTTGGGGATTGGGTTGTTTTCCGAAAAAATACTATCAAACAAAGTCACAAGAACCGGAGCGATCTCTTCAGCCAACGCCACATAGAGTTCATTCGGGATGGCGTCCGTTCCCGCTGCACTACCCTTCTTTAAATGTTTCAACACAGTCTTCAATTCTGCTAAATCAATATTTCGGTTCAACAAACTAGTTTGACTTTCTATGAGGTGAGGGAGCGGTATATCCTCAATATAGTTCTTAATTTGCGACTCTGAGACCACTAGATCTTCTGTATACAAGTCCTGAAAAAAAACCTCGAATGCCTGTTCTATTTTCAGATTATCTGAAGAGGCCTCTCCTGAGTCTAGTGTCATCTCTTTGATTAAATTCCTAGTTTGATTTATCCGGGACTTCCAAGCAAGGAGTTTCCCACATCCCTCCCCACACTCATAATTAGCTAATTTACTGACCTCCCATTTTTTCCTAATTATATCGTCCAGGTGGTCTTTTAATAACTGCTTCTTGGCCATTAAGTCTCTACCTTGCTCCCCATCTAAATGCCCTATCTGGCGGGATTCACACTCAACTCTTGCTCTAAGAATATCTTCCTCCAATTCCCGAATGACCTTCCTAGTCTCCTTATGTTTCTTGGCCGCCAAACTTATCACTACCCCTCTAATAAATGCTTTATATGCATCCCAGATAATTTCTTAAGAGGCAGAATTTAAGTTAATGTCAAAGAAAGTTTGTGTTTCTTCCTTCAACTGTGCAATTATTAAGGGATCGAGGAGGAGCGTTCTATCAAAGGTCCATCTCCTCGTAGATTCACATTTGGGCATTTGGAGGACTAACGCAACAGCAGAATGATCAGAGAGATGTTCCAGGACGTGTCTAATTGATGACGTGTGTTTCAGCAATCTTAAGTCAATCAAGAAGAAATCAATACGGGAACAATGTCCGTACTTTTTATTGTGGAATGTATAATCCGACGGTGCACCCAGGCCCTTATATTTTTCTCTCCAAATATCTATCAAACCTAGATCCCTCATCAATACTTTTATAAACAAACCCATTTTTGAAGAGACTACTTTTCCCCCGCTCGACCTGTCTAGGACTGGGTTCAAAAGAATGTTAAAATCTCCCCCCATTATGATAGGATAATTAGATTGAATCAAATTACTATAAATTGTATTTAAAGGGGTTTCATCGTCTATATTGGTCCCGTAATAACCAACTATGGTATACCACTCCTTTTGGATTTTAACATCACAGATGACCCAACGCCCTTTAGAGTCCACCTTAACCTTACCTAACGTTGCTCTAGCTGCCTGTTTAAAAATAACTGCTACACCTTTAGTACAACAAGATTGTGTTGTGTGACAAGAGAAATCAATCCATCTCTGCTTATCACAAATGGATTCCCATTCCTCGCATGTTAGGTGAGTTTCTTGAAGGATAATAATTTCGAACTCTGATTGACGCAGATATTGGAGGATTCTCCTCTGTCTGGTTAAAACTTTTAGGCCGTTAACATTCCAAGTTAAGAGTTTAATTGATATTAAAGAAAGAGTGCCAATAGAATGAATTGATTACAGATCCGCCCACTTTTATTTGTGCAATCTTGTCTTTTTGTCAAATGAGGACTTTTTTTTTCCTTTTTCCCTAATTTGCTCCCCACCCAGTGAAAAGGATAAAAAATTAGCTTCCTCGAGCTGTGCCCTGCCCTCCCTCCCATGGGAACCCTCCCTAACATTGACCTGGGCTTGATGATAAACCGCCCAGTCGAGTTCCCTCCCCTCCCCTCCGGATAACATATATGTTACACTATATTACAATGCAAGGATCAGCTTCGACCCTGAGCCTTAATTTGCTCTATGAAATTTCCCACCTCCTTCGGATCTCTGAAGTTGGTCATTTTATTGTTCCACATTACTTTTAGCAGAGCAGGAAATCTCAATTGTGCTGTTGCCCCTAATGATCTTAGAATCGGTATGAACTTCCCCAATTCCCATTGTCTATCTTGGGTAATTCTAGAGAGATCTGACCTGATTCGGAAGGACCAGGCACCATTGCTTTGAGTGCCTCAGATAAAATCTGCTCTTTAAGAAGGAATGCTTTAAAGTTTACCAAACTTCTTCTAGGTGTTGTTCTATTGGCATTTTTTGTGAAAGGATCCCTATGGATTCTCTGAATATCTGCCTCCAGGTCTAGGGAGTCAATGGTCGGGATAAACTCTTTTAACTTGATTCAGGGCCATCCCAGAGGCACCAAATATCATCAATATAACGATACCACTTGAGTAAATGTTGACTATAGGGGTTATTTGCTAAGACAAATTTCTCTTCAAACTTGGCCATAAAAAGGACTGCCATCTCTGGAGCAAAGGGACAACCCATAGCGGTCCCCTTGGTCTGAATGTAAAATCTTTCTTCAAACTTGAAGTAATTTTTCTTCAATGCTACTGTTGCTAGTTTGAGAATAAACTCAGTAGGGACCTAGTGTGGGTGTTCCCAAGTTTCCAAATATGATTCAAGCGCTTCGAGTGCCTCTTCTTGGGGAATTTGTGTATATAATGATACAATAACGAATGAGACCAGCCAGTGGTTGTTCGAATCAAAATAAAGTGGAAGGCCTCCATTTTGAGGCACTCGAAGCGCTTGAATCATATTTGGAAACTCGGTAACACCCACACCAGGTCCCTACTGAGTTTATTCTCAAACTAGCAACAGTAGCATTGAAGAAAAATTACTTCAAGTTTCAGACCAAGTGGACTGCTATAGGTTGTCCCTTTGCTATAGAGATGGCAGCCCTTTTTATGGCCAAGTTTGAAGAGAAATTCGTCTTAGCAAATAACCCCTATAGTCAACATTTACTCAAGTGGTATCGTTATATTGACGATATTTGGTGCCTCTGGGACGTCCCTGAATCAAGTCTACTTCGTTTCTTTGATTGGCTAAATACAAGACATGCTGATATTAAGTTCACTGTAACCAAGAGCAAGATTTCTCTTACATTTCTGGATGTTGAGGTTAAGCCCATAAATAAAGAATTGAGGACGACCCTTCACCGTAAACCAACTGATAGGAATACGATACTCCACTATAAAAGTTCACATCCTAGGAACCTCCGAGATAATTTGCCGTATGGCCAGTTATTAAGGATCAGAAGGAACTGCTCAAGAAATGAGGACTTTGAAGTCCATGCATCAGCCTTCTGTGACCAACTGAAGGAAAGAGGTTATCCCAAAAGATTGCTCAAACAAGAAAACGGCGCGCTTGGGTTACACCGAGAGAGTGCCTTCTCTCTGAGAAAGTGAAGGAACATATGACCAAAATGGTGTGTGTGTCTACCTTTGGCCCACACACCAACAAGTTTCGCCAGATGATCCTTAAAAACTGGCACCTACTCCAAGTTGTGGAATGTCCATTTGAAAGGCCCCTCTTTGCCATGAAGAAGGAAATGAGTATAGGGCAACAGCTGGTGAGAGCTGATTGCACTCAGACACCTAAAAAACACGACCTCCGCTCGCAATGGAATTTAAAACCAATCGAGGGACACCACAAATGTGGGAATTGTGTGTCCTGTGAAACCACTTGTGAACACGACAACATTAAATGGACCCACAAGTCTTTCTCGAATTGCAAAACAAAAAACGTCATTACTATCTAGCACACAATAGTTCGAATATGGCTCGAAGTCATTTTACTTAGAGGTGACTACAAGGCCCAGCATGCATCCTCTTGGCACTTGCACAAGATTTGGGAATGGAACAGGAAGTCCGGTTTGCCTCTGAATAACTGAGCTTGACTGATTCAGTCCTGTTTGGCAACCGGGAATCATGTGAACTAAAGCACAGCCCTTGGAGAAATACTTGTGAGTGTTTATGCATGTTTAAATACATTCAGTTCCCCGAGTAAAGAGGAAGCTGCCAGATGACTCATCTTGAAATTATCTTTTCAGATGATTACTACGCGTGCATCGCGCCTGAAAATCAATTGACTTCATGGCCATACAAACTAATCTTTATCGCTGGGAGCAGGCCCCTTAAAGCGCACCACTCGTCAAGAAGTAAGTTCTAATAATTAACAGCATGAACAAACTCCGAATATGAAGCTGAACCCTTTTTTAATTTCAAACATCTTTTACAGAGTTAACCTTTTGGCAGATTACTGCTGCCACAGAAGGAGGCTTTCCCTTGGCAACCCCCATTAAAAATAAAGGATGATACCGGGTGGTCTCGCATTTGTGCCTTTAAAGTAAGTGCGATTTGTTATTCACTCTACTTTAATTAAGTCTCCTTTGTTTAGAAAAATATGCAAGGATAGTTATGAAGTTTTGTTGCTTCTTTCAGATTATAAAAAAACCTGCCCTATTCAAAACTTCTTAACTTCTGTCTACATTGCCAGGAACCACAAGTAAGTCAGAATGTAGTTATCTGGTGTTACACTAGTTTAGTTTTAACTTTTTTCATGTTTAACCATTTAATGCCTGTTCATGTTTCAGGCTTCTTGTCCACAACATAAACAAGCATTTGCAATGCAATAGGTCTCGCATTATTAAAGTTTGAGCTATTGGCATTGCTAAATAATGCAACACCAATAGCTCAAACTTTGTTACAATATATGATTCATTCATCTGAAAATCACTCACCCATCTGACAGAGGAGGAAGAGCTGCAAGCCGCCAAGGAGGAAGAGCTGCAAGCCGCCGAGGAGGCAGCGCTGGATTAGCATGTTCAGCTCGTCCTCAGTTTCTCGCCTCTGCCAACAGCTGTGTTCCCCAAAATTCAGCCCGTACCCCTTCCTCCGACCGCGGCTCGTCCTGCGCCAGACGCTGCACCGGGCGACGAAAGGCGCATTTTCGGCAGCGCAGCTTGAAAGCAGGCCGGCCCCACACCTCTAAGCCACACCCGCTGCCTCCATAGCTCAGCCCCATTCACTTTTAGCATTTTTGGCATGCCCGCGGGCCACGCCCCCTTCACGCACACCCACCCCTTCCCAACCTGTCCTGTATAGCCTGCCACGCCCCCTTACCATGCCACTGGGGCTCTCTGCAAAGACATTCCATCAAAGCACACGAAACACCTATGTCGCCTAGCATGTCCTGCACGGTTGCGCTCCCTATGATGTAGCTAAAGCTCGATGCACCCGCTCTTTGCGTGCCTCATGTAGCCACGCCCCTCACCTAAGGCACCCCTGCAAAGACACTAGCAGCCAGCCACTATTAAAGTGAAAGCGCGCATTGCGCGCTCTGTATACAAATAACGCCCGCCATTGTCCCATGAGTGCTGGGGGGGCGGAGGGGGGTGTTGGCCACTATTAAAGTGAAAGCGTGCATTGCGCACTCCGCATGGAAGTAGCGCCCGCCATTGTCCAGTGAGTGCTGTGTGGGCGCGCTGCAAATTCAAGCACCACCATTCTCCCACATTCTTTAGTAAAGAAAATAGTGCTCGCACACTAATTAAAGCATCCCGTGTAACGCCGCCAGTAAAAGATCCAGTCCGGGTGGGCGGGGCCAAAAGCAGACAGGGCAGTAATCAGGAGGGACTAAGAAGCCTCCTTTACAATGAGAAGCCACCGTTTACCATGCACTATGATGCAAGCCAATAGGAATCATGGGCGGGGCTTCAAGTCCCCTCTAAAAGTGTATTGATCACAATAAGCCTCGCAGAGCGAGGAGCGCATGCGCGCTCCAGCGCTAGGTCTGCGAGACCTAAAAATTACCTTCATTGTGCCAGGGCCAGCATGTTGTCATCAGTGTCCCTCATATGACATAATAGCCCCACGTTTGCCAAAAATGACATACCGTATGCCAGTGTCAGAATTGTGTCATTAATGCCACATACCATGGGTGACCCTTATGTCAAAAATGACCTCTAGTATGTCAGGGACTGTATTTTGTCAAAGTTGCCATCCTCCTGTGTGTTATGGTTTTCCTCTCTAATGCCAAGAATTACTTTCAATGAGCTAATACTAGCATTTTGCCACAGGTCCCTGTTATGCAAAGAGTTCCTCAAGAATGCCAGTACCAGCATTTTCCCATTGGTGCCCCATATTCCAAGAATGACCTCTGGCATGCCAATCCCAGTATTTCACCATGGCTGCTCATTATGCAACAAGTTACCGCCAGTGTCATTATTTTGTCACAGATAACTGTCATGCTAACAATTGCCTCCAGTATTCCAGCGGCAGTATTTTGCCAGTGTGCCTCCATAAGCCAAGAATTGCCTTCCGTATGCCACGGACAATGGCAGTTACAAGCATAACACCACGTTCTCACTCACTCTCATTTACATTCACTCACTCACACTCATTCTCAATAACGCACATTCTGTCATTCATTCTCACACTCACTCATTCACACTCTCTCACTCATACTTAGTCTGAATCACACTTACTCACACTTATTTGCACTCACTTTTAATCTCCCTCATTGTCACTCAATCTCACATGCTCTGATTCACTCATTTGCAGCGATTCATTCGCTCTCACTAACATTTACTCTTACTTTCTTGCTCACTCACTTGCACTCACTCTTACTCTCATTCTCTCATTCTCACTCACTGTTACACTCACTCACTGTCAAGGAGTCCCAATGCCTATAAGGGTGAGCTACCCCTATGTTCTCGGCACTGATTTTGCTACCTCACGGGCAGTGGTCACAAAGGCAGTACAGAGGTCGCAGCTGCAATGTCTTGCACCTGCTAAATGACGTCCAGGCCTCTCACCCCCATTGCAACGACAAAGCAAAGAGGTCTGTCTTTAACATAATAAACAAAAGCATTTGTGAATACCTGAATTTGCATATATTGTCACTTTAAAAGTAGACCTATTGGCTTTGTCAGTGATTGTTTCGTGTTGCAGACAACCCCCCCCCCCATTGTATCAACTGGGGGGTATTAATACTATGTGTCTAACATCTTCACCTTTTAGAGCTTGGTTAACCCCTGAACACAGCAGCTGAAACGTGCTCAGATAACGTTTGCAAAGTGTTAGCTGCGGGGTTATTGTCTCTTTTCCTAACTTTAGATCCGTTTGAGTTATAAACATTTCTATGCAATCTGTAACTTATGGTACAGATGTTGCATTACGTCACAATGCGACAATCCTTTGCAGGCGCCAGTGACAGGAAATTTGTTAGCCTCTACATACGTGTACGAGGCCTGTGAGTTGGGACACCAGAGACAATCCAAGACTTGCAGCAGGGGATTGGTTGAGGTCCTACTCGCCTGCTCTTTAGGATACACATTCCTGGCGCGTGGCGCCCCCTCTGCTGCCACAAATGCTGTACATAATCTCCGAGCTTTGTTACTGCTATTTGGGTGAGGCGCGCGTGCAAACAATGCCTGGGAGCGACAACTGCAACAGGTGCACGCAGGACAGGCGATTATCTCTGGACGCGCGCGTCCGCTGTCTATATCGGGTTTCTCATTAGGAATCCCAGTGCCACTGAGATAGCTTGGTGGGTTTAGCCAGTTGCAGCGGAGGTGGTCTGCGTATAATTTGTGAATTAAAAATGTGAATCGTGCAAGGGCATAGTCACCCACTTCATCCTTCCGGAGTGTGTCAAGTGAGTCTCGCCAGGTGCCAGTGACAGCCCCTTTGTCATTCCCAGCGCCAGAAGGCGTCAATAGGAGCAATGTAAAACACGCTCAGGTTATACTGCCTGCGTTTTACCACAGGCCGTCCCCCATCCTGGCCAGAGGTGTCCGTGAAAGCTGAGGGGTGGCAGTCGGTCCTGAGCCATCCACCGAGCTAACCGGGGTCCCGCGCCCCAGCATTTCAGAGGACCGCCTGCTGGGATAGCTCCCGGGGCCCTTGCGTGCCAGTGCCTGTCTCTGGCACGGTGGGTGGGGGTCTCCAGCGGACAGGGGCCCTCCTTGGGTACTAGACATTTGCCCACCCTGAACCCCTGGAAGAGAACAGCTGCTTGTGAAAGTCAGGCCTATTCCTAGGGCCTCCAAAGCCCTAGACCCAGCTGAGAGCATTGTACCCCACCAACCCCCCGCAGACCACATTGTCTCCGTGCGGCTTTTATTAGGACGGGCGTGGGCGGGCCCGGCGGGGGGAGTTAGTGCCAACAATGGACTGAACATTCACTCTTTACTCCCACCCCCCTCCACCGCTACCCTTCCCCCTGGCTTGAGGTTGAGTTCACTCGTGGGCAGAAACTGCAATATCAGATGGTGGTGGTGGTGGTGGTGGGTTGGATCTGGTGCTTAGGGCTGCGGATGGGGTTCACTAGCCCATGTCAGACGAATGATTCCTTAGCTCTGCACCATTATCGTACAGGTCTCACCTCACACTGCATCTGTACGTATGCAACCTCACCAAATGCGTACTATTACTATCGATGTCAGTCTGTACTGTTACTATCCAGGTGCAGCCTCCCTCAGTCTGTAGTATTACTATCAAGGTGCGGCCAACCTCAGTCTGTACTGCTAGTATCCAAGTGCGGCCTGCCTCAGTCTGTACTGCTACTTTCCAGGTGTGGCTGCCCTCAGTCTGTACTATTACTACCGAGGTGTTTTCCTCATTACGCAATATTACTGTACCTATGTAACCCAAGTCCATACTATTATTATACATGGGGGCTCCCTCGTTCTGTACCGCTATTAGAAGTCTGTACTCCCTCAGCCTGTACTGCCGCTACGCAGGTGTTAATTGCCTCCCTCGGCCCGCACTATAAAGGTGCGCCCCTCGTATTATTACCTAGGTGCGGGCCCCCTCCATCTATACTGTTAGAAGGATGTCCCCCCCTTCAGCCCGTACCGTGCAGCTTTAACTTTCCTCGGTATGTATTAAACGCCATCTGCATTGTCACCCTTCAGCCTCCAGTGTGACTATGGAGTTGCGCCCACAGCGCCCTTATTACACGGGCGTGAGCTCCCGTGACGTCATGACTCATGAGCCACTGCCAGCTCCAGGTAGAATCTCTAGCGGGGGTCGCCACGGGGTCACTAAAATAATATTGTTCCTTTCTGGTCCTCCTCTGGCTGCAGCTCACAGACAACACGGTCACGAGGTCAGGCGTGCACGTGGCTCCGCGCTGTGAAAGAGAGAGCCGATCGGTGGGCATGATGAAAGAGGGCAGAGCAAAAGAAGCAAACAGGAGAGCGTGATAGAGAAAAGTAAAAAAGAAAACCAGTGGTGCGCGCGCACCAAAGAGGAGCGGGGGGAGCGCGGCAGCGAGGCGAACGCGCGCTGCTGCGCGTGCTAGACACCGGTGGGAATGGGCGCGGCAAAGGCGGGACATGCGCCCGCCTTTGCCCAATTGCGTGCTGTCTTTCTTATAAAGACGCACGCAAAGCCCAATAGCCGTGGGAAAAACAAATCGCACACGCACGAGCGTGTGCGATTCCTAGGTCAGTTTTAGAAACCCCATACAAGAGGTCTCGCGCTGCGCGAGCAGGGCTGCGCACTGAAACGCTAGCCGCGAGACCTAAAAACTGGGCTCACAGCAATCTTAATGTGATTTCTAAAAACAAGAACAGGTATATACCTTCTAGCAGTCCTTATAACTGGGGTACTACATACAGTGGAAGGGAGGTGCCAGTTACTTATTCTTTTCCTCTAAACAAACTTTTACCCTTTTTTTGGTTTCACAGAATCCAGTCACAGCCCTGATGAGAATCCCTTCAAATTAAGAGGGTTTCGAAACGCGTTGGCACAATTTTGACCAACAGGGGACTAAGTAGTGTTCTAAAATAGTATAGCAATTGAGGGATACATTTTTTCTAACTTATATATCCTCTTTTGCATGAGATGTAATTACCCCCGTTGGATGGTACCCCGAGTGTGTCCATGTAAACAGTGTTGATGGTTATACAGGGTACCCCATTATTGTTCTTGTCATCGACTGGTAGCAGTTTTAATTGATTTGTATGTGTTTCAATTTTGATGTTTGCACTTTATTTGTCTTCTGTGAATTGTTCCCTGGTGAAATCACTTATTGTTTGTACCATATTTGCATAGATTGTTCTGAATTCTTTTTGAACCTAATTTTCACATTATGTAAATTATTAAGTGTGGTCCATCTCTACCTTGTGTAGTTCTTAAATGTATAAGAATTTGAAAAAATGAATAATTAAATGATGTAGACCATCCTATTAGTGATTTTGGTCTCATTCTGTTTAATAGTTGACAGCATTATTAAATGATCAGCTAGGTATCTTTTTTCTTTTAAATTTACTGGCCCAATCTAGCTGTGTGGTATAGGGCCCACCCATGCTTTATTGTACTTTTAGAAAGTTGGCATTTTTCTACCTTGTGCCTGCAGCCTGGCCTGGGAAACATGCCAGGGCGTAACTGAAAGTTAGACTTTATGAATTCCTCCCCGACAGTCAGACAATAGAGCGATTAGGTGTGCCTGAATGGGCCATCTGGTCACAGGATGGGGGAGGCGCTGTACACAGACCCACTTAGAACTGAAAAGCATGTGCTCTGCCTTCACACAAAGGGCCTAATGACCCCACATTGTTACTGCAGCCAAATTGGAGCCAGGCCAAGAAACTCCTTGCGCTTTCAAGCCACTGTCTAAAAGCTTCTCCCATCTTCCAGAACCAGGGCTACAGGGTATAAAAGTAAGAACTCAGACACTAACTCTTCAGTTCAATTCTGAACATGTGGATACTCTGCCAGGAAGAAGGACTGATGTGCTGCTGAAAGGACTGTCACCCTGCTGGACTTCTGCTCTGAAAGACTGCTACCCAGCTGGATTACTGTCCTGCTTGTCCTGCTGCTCTGCTACCTTCTGCCTGGGGTCAAAGACTGGATCTTCAACTGTCTCAGGACCTCCAGAGTGCCTCATAAGTGCTAGTTTTCTGGCCTCCTGTTTAGAGACACAGGGACACAATAGGCTTCCTCTATCTGTGCCCACACCTGGACCCAGCCTGAATGAGTCCTGACCCTCCAAGTGGCACCCTTCCTCTCCAATTTTGTTATGTTATGTGGACTTGTCGAATCACCCATAAGGGTATCCAGGCCCGAGGGGGAGGAGGAGATTAAGCCCGTTTCTTCTGGAGAGCCATGTCGTGAGGTTCCTTCAGAAGTACATGAGGGAGTGAGAGGGTCTGAGGTTTTTTTGAGGTTGTTCCAGTTCTTGCCTGCAAGGTATGAGAAGGAGAGTCCTCCACTTCTGATCTTCTTAATGAGAGGGAGGTGTGCTCTTGGCTGGTATGCAGATGGTGTGGTGAAGACCTTTGTAGGCTTGAGTGTGAAGGTTGAACTCACATCTTTCCTGGACTGGGAGCCAGTGGAGATCGATGAGGTGTTGAGAGATGTGGTAATTTCGTAGGATGTGCAGGATGATTCTGGCGGTCTGGGTATTTAGGAGTCGGAATCAGATATGGGCTGGGATTCTGATGTAGAGGGCATTTCCGTAACCAAGTCTACTTGTGATAAGAGCCTGGGTGACCATTCGTCTGGTTTTCGGTGGGATCCACTTGAAAATCTTGCATAGCTTTCGCAGTATGTGGAAGCATGAAGAGGATACAGTGTTAATCTGTCTGCTCATGGGGAGGTTGGTGCCCTTCATAATCCTGAGATTCTTGGCATGGTCTGCAGGGGCGGGTAGGGGGCTTAGTTTGGATGGCCACAGAGAGGCGTCCTAGGGGGAGTGGTTGTTGCCAATGATTAGGACTTTAGTTTTGTCTGCGTTGGGCTGGAGGCAGTCCTTTTTCATCTACTCAATGACGTTGCTCATGCAGTTGGCAAAGTTTGCTTTGGCAGTGCTGGTTGAGTCAGTAAGAGAGAGGATGAGCTGCTTGTCATTGGCATAGAATCCATTGTTCCTGCTGTGGGCTCTGACGATGTCCACGAGGGGCGTCATGTAGATGAAGAGTTTTAGGCTGTACGACAATGCTTGAGGGTCTATATAGATGAGTTTCTTGGGTTCTGAGGTGTAGGGGGGAAGTCTAACTCATTGAGTTCTGCCCGTGCAGAAGTAGGATATCCACTTGATGGCCGGTCCACAGATACCCAAGTACTGAAGCTTTCTGATGATTGACTTGTGGGCGACCATATCGAAAGCTGCAGAGAGTTCAAAGCGGATGAGTGCAGCCATTTCTTCTCAGTCGAGGATACTTCTGATGTCGTTAGGGGCCCCAGTGAGGACAGTCGCTGTGCTGCAGTTGGTGCGAAAGCCTGATTAAGAGCTGTCTAAGAGTCAATGGAGTTTTAGGTGGTTTGAGAGTTGGGTTTTGATGGCTTTCTCAATGACTTTAGCTGGAAAAGGCAGGAGCAAGATGGGTCTACAGTTACTAAGGGTGTTTGGGTCTGCTGTTGGTTTCTTCAATAGGGCATTGACATTTGCATTTTCCCAGCAAGACATTAAGGCGATCTGGTTATGGAGATACTGATGATAGCGGTGAGCATGAGAGATATGATAGTTATTCTGAGATTGCATATGAAGTGGGGGCATGGGTCTGAGGGGGCGTTGTTGTGGATGGTATTCATCAGGGTGGTGATTTCTTCATTCAAGAGAGGCTTACAGTTGTTTAGCTGCTGTTTGGTGATGAAGGAGGTGTCCGGCTGGTCCGTGGACTTCGTATCAGTATGCTGTGGATCAAATGTGTTGTAGAGCTTGGCAATCTTCTGTTTGAAGAAGTTTGAGAGGCCAATTTTAAGAGTAGTTGTGATGGGATGATGTTGTTATTGGCAGCTGTGGGATAGGAGATCTCCTTGACGATGGTGAAGAGCTCTTTGCCATAGCTGGTGCTGGCTTAGAGTCTCATAATTAAGGCCATTTTCTTTGCATCTCATAGTTGTTGGTGGGAGAAGTTGAGGGCGGCTTTGTATGCGGATCTTGTGGTGGTGTTTTTGTTGAATCTCCACTTTCTCTCAATTTGTTTGCAGTGGCGCTTGTACTCCCTGCATTCGTACGTGTGCCAGCTGGGTCATTTGTTGTTTTTGTAGGTCTTGTTTCTGGTGGAAATGGTGCAGTTGGTACAGTCAGCGATCCATTTATTGAAGAGCTTGGCGTCGACATCAAGGTTTTCCATGTGTTTTCCTCGATAATTTCCCCCAGTGTCTTGATGGTGCTTTGGGTTTTTCTGATGGGGTGGCTTGATGGGAGGGTATCTTGAAATGTATGATGTAGTGGTTGGACTATGTGAGCGGGGTCAAGTGAGTGGTGGTGAGCCTATTGCTGGAGGAGAAAATAGGGTCGAGGGTGTGGCCTGCTGTGTGGCTTGGTTCTAGGAGGAGCTGGGTGAGTCCAAGTTTGTTGAGGCTGTTGAGGAGGGCTGTGGAGTTAGGGTCTGTGGTGTCTTCTAGGTGGAAATTACGGTCCCCTAGGAGGATGTAGTTGGTTGATCCAACAGAGAGGGGAGTAATGAAGTCTGAGATGTGGTTGCAGAATTCCGCTTGGGAGTTCAGGGGACAGTAGGCAAGGATTTCCTTAAGGGTGGTGCTGTAGTCGGTTTGTATTTTGAAGCAAAAGTGTTCAATGAGGTCGGTGTACGAGGCCATGGAGGTGGTGCAGTCAATTGTGTTTTTGTAGAGGATTGCAAGTCCTCCACCTGGTTTGTGGGTTCGGTCCTGGTGTGTGATTTTGTAGGCGGGCAGGATGGCAGCTGTGATGTCCAGGTTGGAGGCTGGTTGAGCCATATTTCGGTCAGGTAGGGGAGAGGGTTGGGTGTGTTGCTATTGAGGAGGTCCCAGGTTTTGGAGGTGTTTCCCGAGGGATCGGACATTGAGGATCATGGCAGACAGTTGGTGCTGGGTGGTGGTGGTTGCCTGCACCAGTTCTTTGGAGGTGTTGGTGTCATCGTCTGAAGCGTCTCAGGTGTAATTGCAATGGGTGCAGAAGAAAGGTGCTACCGTGGTGCTAGGTGATGCACAACTGCAGCGTGTTGGCTGGTGTGTATAGTTGAGGTCACAGAGAATGGCAGAGGAGTTGTGGTGGCGTTCGTTGGCTCCGGTGGCAGCTGTGGTTGTGGTGTTGCATTAGATGGCCGTGGGGCCAGGATTCCTGGTGCTGGGTGTGATCCAGATGTGTATGGGTGCAGATGGGCTTATGGGCTTTCCTTTCATGTGCCTTCAGCAGGCGCGCTGCTGCCTGCATTATGTAGGTCCTGGGGTGGGCACAGCTTCTGTTGGTGGGAAGAACAGTGAGAGGGGAAAACCGCGGGGGAGGAACCCAGGCAGCGGCGGTGTCACTTGGTCAAAAGGCGGAAACTGGATCAGGCTGGAACAAGCAGGAACTAGAGGACACTGCCAAGTGGCAAGCTAGGTGCCTAGTGGACCCTTGGAAGTGGTGTTAAAGGTACACAGATAGCCAAAATCCAAAAGTGGGGACTTAGAAATTGTTTGCCTAAAAACTGACCTGAGAACCAGGAGGAGACTGGGACCAACCTGCTCGCCTATCCACCCGAGGGGTGTCGTCAGTCGGATTGACTTCGTGGCTTCTACCGCTACGTTCTTCTCAGCAGCACAACTCCTTTTTAGCAGTCCTTCGCCAAAGGGGTATCCAGCCTCCTTGAACAGTCTGTGGCTGCAGCCCACTGCTTTCTCCCCCAGAGGATTTATGACTTCCATTACAGAGGCTAAGCCCGGTTGTAGTAATCTTCACCGCATCTCTGACCTACGGCTATTGAACGATGACACTCCCTTCTCGGACACCACCTGCAGCCTTGCCCTGCTGAACTTTACCTTCTCAGAAATTTTTCCCAAGAATTTTTCAAAGTCCGAAGGTAAACACTGACTGGGCCAAATCCATTTCTTATTTCTGAAACACGCTCCATCGCGGTCAGCCATATTTTTCAACTTTGACCCAGTCTCGTGTGACTAGATGTCAAATAATTGTTGTCAAATAATTTATTAAAATTCACTCTATTTTTCTAAATTGGCTTGGAATTTTTCTTGTGTTGTGTTCTCACTTTATCACTGTTTGTGTGCTGCATAAATACTTTACACAGTGCCTCTAAGTTAAGTCTGGCTGCTTTTCCTGTCAAGCTGCCTAGGGTTAAGCACAGGTTAATTTAGTGACTTTTTGTGGTTCATCTTGCAAGGGATTGTGGCTATTGCATGACCAGGGCTCACACCCCAGTCAACCAGCAACCCAATATCTAACAGGCATGGTGTCAGAAAATGCCATGGTGGTGTGCACATTGGAATGAGAATTAAGCTTGTATACATGGGACAGGAGAAAGAGGACTAAGTGGTGCTGTGCAGAGAATAAAAGAAACATACTTTAGCAACTGAAACACAAAACATGTAATCCATGTCTTCATCTCTCACAATATGATCAGCAAAGAAAAAGGCATGGAGATCAAAGACAAAATGGCCACCTATTTCTCTTACACACACACACCCAAACACACACAATGACTCCACGAAATGGTGGTTGCCACATGACCAACAAAAACAGAGGTATAGATCCCCTTCTTCCTTCTCCAGAAACAAAACTTGTAGGAATCAGGGAAATATACACCCAAAATATGACTCGGCCTATCCGTGTGCTTTAGTATACCAAGTATAGCACCAGTTGTAGAAATTGGGTTTCTAGTTGGCAGAGGTGTGCACCCTGTCCAAGTAGGGACCACCAGTTTAGTCTGGGTAAGTCAGATACCCACCCTAAATTAACCTGTGCACACTTTCTGGTAGCTTGGCACAGGAGGTCAAGCTTAACTTAACAGGGAATGTGTAAAGTATTTGTGGTACACTTATTAAAGTAAAACAGCAAAAACACCACACAAAAATAATCCACACCAGGTTGGAAATATAGAGCTTAATTTATTGAACAAAACAAGACCGAAACTACAACAAACCAATTAGCAGAACCAGAATTATTAATGTTAAAAGAATATCTGGAATTATAGTGCTTAGAGTCATAAAGAGCCAACCCGAGATATCTGGTTGTGCTGGACTCGGTCAAATCTGAAAAGTCAAGCTGACAGTGATGGAGCATGGGTCGGATACTGAAGTCACACAGGCCCCCTAAAAATAGTAACTTACTGGAGGATGCGTCAACATCGAAGAACACCTGCATCATTTCCGACCCTCTCATTTGGGTCCAACTTCGTCATCAAACCCCTTACAATGAAGGTGCTGTGTCATCATCAAGCCATGTTGTCGATGCTGTGGATCTCCGATGCGGTGCTGCAGCGGCATCAAAGGTGAATGCGTTGGTTACGACCATTGCAAATCAGGGATTCCAGGATCTTTGCAGAAAAAAGCTCCAGAACCCCGTTTGAAGGCCCAGAACTGGATTGACATTTCTTGGCAGGTCAGGAATCACAGTTGGCAGAATCCGACAGCTGAAGCAGAGTTGGAAGAAGTCTTTTTTGTCCTCGAGACTTCAGAACAGAAGGCAAGCCAGCAAGCCCTTGGAGTCACTTGGTTCTGGGGATGTCAGGTTCAGTCCTTCTCGCCACCAGACAAGGGGCAATAGGGCAGGCAGAGCAGAGCAGGAGTCCAGCAAATCCAGCAGAGTGTCAGTGCTTTCAGCAGCACAGCAGTCCTTCTTCCTGACAGAGTGTCCTCAGGTCCAGAGTGTACTAAGTTGGTGGTGTCAGTGGTCCAGTACTTATACCCAGTTGTGCCTTTGAAGTGGGGCAGACGTCACCATAAATTGTGATTTTAAACTGGGAGCCCAGAGACACCAAACTCCAAATTTCTATCTTGTCCCAATTGGAAAATGCACTTATAAGAAGGAACAAGGTAACCCCAATGTTAACCTATCAGCAAGATAGGCCTTGCAGTAGTGAAAACGAATTTAGACGTTTTTCACTAACTGGACATGTAAAACTTAAAAGTACATGTCCAACTTTTTAAATACACTACACCCTGCCCTTGAGGCTGTCTAGGGCCTACCGTAGCGGTGGTTTATATGTATTAAAAAAGAAGGTTTGGGCCTGGCAATCGGGTTATCTTGCCAGGTCGACGTGGCAATTTAAAACTGCACACATAGACTCTGCAATGGCAAGCCTGAGACATGTGTAAAGTGCTGCTCGAGGGGGCCTGTCACAATTAGTGCTGCAGGCCCACTATCTGAATTTGGTTTACAGGCCCTGGGCACATGTAGTGCACTTTACTACAGACATATAAGTTAATGAAATTTGCCAATTTTGGATAAGCCATTGTTACCATATTTTAGGGACAGAGCACCTGCACTCTAGCACTTGTCAGCAGTGGCAAAGTGGCCAGAATCCTAAAGCCTGCAAAAATGAAGTCATAATCACAGGAGGTCTGGAAGCAAAAGTCAGGGGAAAACACGCCAAGAATGTCAGATCTAACAACCATTATGCCACAAGTAAAGCAGCAACAATAATTTAAGAGAAACTCAACCAAGATAAAAAATATAATAACAGCACAGTAAAATGATAAAAGAGAGACAAGATTAAAATGCCCCAAACACAGAGCAGCACAAGGCAACAATTACCCCACAAAATACTTTCAAAAGATGAAGAAAAACTACTAATCAACCATCTCATACAAAAGGATATGCAAGCACATGGGGAAGACCAAAGTAAAATGGCTCACTACATGGGCTTGAACTCCTGGAGTCAGCTGACCCTAGTTATCAACAAGCACATGCAAACAAAAATAACCTTAATTTGGCATAAAAACAAAGCCATCCACAAGCTCCTAAAATAGTTAAAAAAATATCTCTAGTACACAAGTAGTGGGAATATAAAAAGGAGATTAGAATACATACAAGTCCTACAGCAGGCTTGGCCCAAAAGGTAAAACACACCATAGTTTGAAGACAAATCTGCAGAAAATTCAAAAAGACACAGAAAATTAGGAAATATTATTAACCCCAGAACCTTCACTATTCAGAAATGTCCATTATTCCTTAATGTAACATGGGCCTGTCTGTAAGCAACAAAAGTAAGTATTCCAATATCCAAGGGTGGATGATGTAGCTGCAGCACAGATTGCAAAAAACGTAAAGTGATGGTTTGCCTCTAAAAATCAAATCCAAAATGACCAAGTGCTTGACAAATCATAGGACCGGTTTCAGGGTTTCACCCCTCATCAGCCAGGATAGCTTTACTCCAGTGGCTTAGAGAGCACGGGACCCACATCTGGACATACGCGTCCCACTCGGGGTGACAAATGCAAAAGGAACAATTGATGGATAGAATGCAGAACAATGTCATACATTCACCCCAGTACAGAGACCTGGGTCTAAATCCATTGTTTTTTTGCTCCCCATACCATTGCAGTTTGAACCCAGCCATTTGCACCCAATGGGAGCAGTCCAGCCCGAACTGCCAGGCCAGGTCCTCCCTGGACTGGAAACAAGCATCCTAGGACCGGTTTTGGGGTTTCACCCCTCATCAGCCAGGATAGCTTGACTCCAGTGGCACGGAGAGCACTGGACCCACGTCTGGGCATACCCGTCCCACTCGGGGTGACAAATGCAAAAAGAACAATTAATGGACAGAATGCAGACAATGTCATACATTCACCCCAGTACAGAGATCTGGGTCTAAATCCATCGTTTTTTTGCTCCCCATGCCATTCCAGTTTGAACCCAGCCATATGCAAATCAGTCTTGACCCTGCACCCAATGGGAACAGTCCAGCCCGAACTGCCAGGCCAGGTCTTCCCTGGACTGGAAACAAGCATCCTAGGACCGGTTTCAGGGTTTCACCCCTCATCAGCCAGGATAGCTTGACTCCAGTGGCATGGAGACCATGGGACCCACGTCTGGGCATACCCGTCCCACTCGTGGTGACAAATGAAAAAAGAACAATTGATGGACAGAATGCAGAACAATGTCATACATTCACCCCAGTACAGAGATCTGGGTCTAAATCCATTGTTTTTTTGCTCCCTATGCCATTCCAGTTTGAACCCAGCCATATGCAAATCAGTCTTGACCCTGCACCCAATGGGAAAAGTCCAGCCCGAACTGCCAGGCTAGGTCCTCTCTGGACTGGAAACAAGCTTCTCACCATCAACTGAAATTTTATAGCCTTAGTACTCAATCTCCTCATCCAAAAACTTTACATTTTTTCCTTCTCAAATTGAAGATGGCTTTGCTCAATCTGTCCAGCACTTGCTTTAGGGCAACGCCAACTCTTCAAATACTTAAATGCCACTCTGAAACTATAATACTTTTAGTACATCCTTAACAATTCAGCAATCATTCTTTGATAAATGCCTACGGCCAGCTCCTCTAAATTAATTAATTTGTTCCCTCAACTGGGTGGGTGGAATGATTGCTGGACAGAACTGGCGGCCATCTCTATGGTAAGTGCAAATATTCCATATGCATCTGTTGGTCTTGGCCTTTTCTGCAGGGTCACCCCAGTTTGTTTTGCTTTCCTTATTCTGCCTTACATTGATGAACCCATTTTTATTACACTTTAGGACTTCCATGCTAACCAGTGGTAAAGTGCTTCTTTTCAACTGTCATTTCAACCTGGCAAAATATACCTTTTGCCAGGCCTAAACCTTACTTTTCAATGCTTATAAGTAGCTCCTAAGGTATCCCTTAAAAGCTCATGTGGCAGGTTGCATGGTATTTAAAAGTCTGACATGTGTGATTAAGTATTACATGACCTGGCAGTGAAAAATCCAAAAGTCTGGCAGTGAAAAACTCCAAAGGTCGCTTTTCACTGCAAGGCTATCTCTCCCATAGCTTAATACTGGGTTACCTTATTTCACTTAACAGGTGTGGGATCAGATCAATAAATGATGTTTACAATCAAATAAGTTGCAATTAAAAATCCTCTTTTATGGTAAAGTCAGAATCTAGATTACAATTTTGAAAATGCCACTTTCAGAAGGTTGGCATGTTCCTGCTCTAAATTTCGGAGACCTTTCTAGGATTTTCCTGCTGCCTGGGCCTGTTAATCATTCCCCCATTAAGAATGTGTACTGAGTACAGGCAGTGAACAATGTAATCTGGGTGTAGCTGTTAGAGGATCTACTTGGCAGGATGGCTAGGCAAAGGCTGTGCCCTGCCCTGATTACATTTCACAGGACATTGCTCACATCACTCACAAAGAAACCTGGCAACAGGCCTGTCCTGCTTTTTGTCACCCTAGCAAGGATGGAGCCAAACCCAGGTGAGGGGAAGCACTGACCAAAACCTGTTTTGGGGGTAGATCAGGGAAATACCCCATACAAAGCCTGACACCAGGTATAAAAAGAGGACCTTCAGAATCACTCACCAGAACACTCCTGGACCTGTGGAAGATTCAGAAGAAGGTCTTCCCTGCTACCAGAAGGACTGCCCTGTTATAAGGAGTACCCTGCTATCTGAAGCAAGAAGATTGGACCTGCTTGCCTTTGATCCCAGGCTACCCAGAGTGACAGTTGGGTCGGTTGGCCTACCTCCTGAACGAGTTACAGGGACACAGAGAGCTTCCAGAGGCCTCCCTGTAACTGCCCAGCTGACCAGCACTAGCTGGTCCTGTCTGGACCTGACTGAGCTCTGCTGCTGGCCTCTGCTGGAGTGAGTCCTGATCCGTAAGAGGTTCCTCCCAGGTCCTTGACCAATGGCTGGCATCGGTGAGAGTTCCTCCTGAAGAAAAAGTTGAAAATCCTGAAGTTTGGGCTCCTGACGATGGGAACAGGCCTGTTCGCACTGACAGTGACCATCTGCAACAAATCGCAACAGGAGACTTGTGCTGCACACTGCAGCATTGACAGCCCATGGCAATTGCCAACGTAAATTTCCAATGACAACCAGCTCTACATGCTACTGCACCGACCGTCTGGGGTGCTCGACCTGCACTTCGGTTCGAAAGCCTCCTAATTGTTGCCTCCTCTAACGTAAACTGAACTTTTCATGCTGGACTTGAGAAGGTAACTCTTCAGTGGGACTAACCAAGTCTCTTTATACGACCCATGCTCCATCGTGGTCAGCCTGAACTTGTGACTTTCTTCCGGTATATTGCGATCATCGAACCATGAGTGGTGCTTTCTGATTCTTTGTGCTTTTTTCACAAAAATCTTTAAAATTCAATATCTCCAGTTCGACTGATTGGATTTTATTTGTTTTGGTGTCATTGTATTTATTAAGAAATGCTCTATTGTTTTCTAAATTGGTTTGGGACTTTTCTTGTGTTTTCCAATTATAACTGTTTACGTGGAGCATAAATACTTTAGACATTGCTTCTAAATTAAGCTTGATTGCTTTTGTGGCAAGCTACCAGAGGGTTAATCACAGGTTAATTTTATTACTTTTGTGGTCCATCATGATGAGGCTTGTTTTTGTTGCCTGGGTGGGACTTACCCCCTCAACCAATAACTCACAATCTTACTGCACCCTATGTAGGCTGTATGTCAAATAGAAGAATCAGAGCTGGTTGAGAAATTAGTTGTTAGAAAACATATGCAACACTGGCGATGAAGTGTGATGCTTCCAACAAAGTTTAATTTGAACTGAGACTCTTGACCTGCTCCAGGCCTAGCTGACAATGTATATGGGGCAGTACAGGTAGCTTGAGCGTGACAGCGTTCAGCTTAAATGATGTTACCACCTTGATCTGTCTAAAAATAACACACAGTGCTTGAAGCATGTGCAAATGCAAGGTTGACAGTTACTACTAAGAGGTACTGCATTGAGAAGTGCAATTATTTCCAGCGTGTGGTGGTCTACATTTGAAAAGTTTCCAAGACAGCAATTTGTGGCTTGTAATGCTTAGAAGATGACGGTAGGCCAGAGTGGTAAAAATGCACAACTAGCTTACTCGAGAAAATAGTGTCTCCTTTTCATCAGATCCAGTGAGGACTTGTTGTGAATGTGAGAAGTTGGCCTGGTATATGCTGTCCACTAATTATAGTGGGCACCTTGCACCAGTCCAAACAACCCCTTATTGGAGATAGGTTAAAGACAACCTTATTGAAAGCTATCCTAGTGGTAGCTATGGAGAGCAGCCTTCAGGCTAAGTCTTGAAGGAATGTAAAGCAGCTTGTTTTACCAGTCTATAATCTCTTGAGTGACCAAATGAAAGAGCACCACACCAGGTATATATTCAAAATATATGTATTTATTGCTAAACACACCCCTCTAGTCTCTTTATGAGGCTAGAGTTCGAAGTACATAAGTTATAAGTTATTAAATCACAGTAATAGCACAAATACACGTTTGGGCCCTAGGGGCGTACCAAACCATATACCAATAAAGTGGTATGCGAACCACGACTGAACTAGACACTAGGCCTAGAGCCTCTAGAAGTGCTTTGACCACAAGGAACCACCCAAGGTAGTGACACAGGGGACCTACGGGAGACGCGTGCAGTGTAAATACACAACCGCGATACGCCGTTGACTTCTATGGAGAAAGTCGGGATCGGGAAAATAGAGAAAAGGGACACTTAAAAGAGGACTAGGACAAAACCCTTTGAGATCTAGGACTTTGAAGAGTCTCTACCCATGGGAGCACCGGAGTACTCGTGTTACCTCACCCAGGGAAGCCGGGTCCATAGGTGCCTTTCGGGGTCGGGTTTCGTCGTCGATTCGAATGGCGATCTGCTGCAAAGTGCTGCTGGCGGCCAAGAGAAAAGTGTCCGGGTGGATCCAAGAGTGGATCGGAGTTCTGAAGAACCTGAAAGCAGAGGGGACAGAGTCTGGGTCACTAGCCAGTGACCAGGAAGGCGATGGACAGATGCCCACCGATGTCGAGTGCTTCAGGTGCGTTGACAGTCGTCTTGACTCTTCAGCCACGAGGTCCAGGAGGCGTTGTCGGCAACCAAGAGCAGGATTCGGGCTGGTACACGATGTCTGTCGAGTGCTGAGGTATCGGCGACCGGATTGGACCCAACAAGCCTTGGCAACGGCAAGTCTTGGTGAAGATGTAGATTGTCGATGGTGCAGACCAGCAAGGTCTGTGGAACTCACCCAGCTAAGGTAAGTGAGGGCAGGCCTGGAGCAACCAGGATGCCAAGTAAGAAAAGGATTGGCCTTCGTTAAGGGCTACTAGCCAATGGGCTAGCGACCGCAAAGGAGCCTCATGACGCCGCACGTGGATCTGGCTTACAGGACACTCGTGGAGTGGGGGCCAGTGATCTTTGGTGCAGGTGGTGCTGGAGGCTAGGGCTACTCGGAGCCCAAAGCACAACTTCTTGGGAGACCCAGAAGAGGATGCACTTGCAAATGTGCTCGGTATCCAGGGGTCACGGTCTCAAGTCACCCACGATAGCCACGGGCCTCAGCTTTGCTGGGGACTCAGGGTAGCCTCGGGGAAGTCTGAGAATCCACCTCTGGTGATGCGATGACTTCGGCGCCCGACGGGAGCTTCAGAAATGCGAACCAGACAGATGCTTCTTTGGTGCCTGCCAAGCAGGGGAGTCACTCCTTGACCCCAAGGGAGATTCTTCAGTCCTCTAATCGTGAGTAGAGCGTCGAAGGTCCAGGATTCAGTTTCAGAGTTTCGTCCAGGGATAATCTAAAGTCCTAAGGACTGGGTTCCTACCTTTATTCTAAAGATAGGGGTTGGACTACTCTGTGGCCCCACCTATGGGTGGGTCAGGGCAGAGGGGTGGCTACATCCCTTTCCCTTTGTCTAGTTCGCGCCAAAGCAGGGGCTGCAAGCCCCTGATCCAGTTTGAACTGGGGTATGCACAGGGACACCAAATGTGCCCCCAGTGCAGGACTTCAAAGCACCCGAAAGTGCTCCCGCCCAGCCCCAATACACATTATCCTGTCTGGGGAGGTGGTCGCACCTCCCTGGGACAGGAAACCTATTGTCCAGGCCTCCCCTGCCGGAGTTTCGTCCAGCAGCAGGAGGCCAGACTCGTGTCTGTGGCAGCAGCATCCATTTTGTGATGCCAGGGCTCTGGAAAGAAGTTACCGGACTAGTCAGAGTTAACATGTCTTTCCCTCTAGAAGGGTGGAATGCTACCCCCGCCGCCAGGATTGGCGGGGGGTAGTATTCCAAGATGTTTGACACCAAACACGACATGTTTAGGTGCAGCCATTCCAAAGTTAGCATTTTACCGCGAGGATATAATGCGCTTAAGAGTATATGGTCAGGCTGCACTACAAACAGCATCAGAGATGGTCTCCGAACGCTGCAGAGGGGCCCTGCTCATGCAGGGGCACCCTCTCACATAGGAACCACGCACTCTGCCTTTAGGATTGATAAGGCCTGCCTTAGGAGTGACTTATAGGTTTATATGTGTGTATGTATTTCGTGATATAGGTAACCTATATCATAGTAAGGGGTGCATGCACCACCTTACCCAGGCTGCAGTAGCAGACCTGTGGTGTCAGTTTGGATGGCCTTCCAGGGGTGGTATAATACATGCTGCAGCCCCTGGCAGGCCTCTGAGGTACCTATGCCCTTGGTACATAGTATACCATATACTAGGGACTTATAAGGGCACTCCAGATTCCAATCAGTGATGTGCCTAAGGCACATGGAAACCATTTTAGAGAGGAAGCAGCTAGGCTGGGGTTCTGATTAGCAGGGCCCCAGCCAGACTAATGTCGAAAAACAGTGAAGCATCAGCAAAAAGTGGGGGTACCCATGTGAAGCAGATCCTACTCTCCTACACAACCCCCCCAAACGTAGGGACATTAAACTAACCTTGCCCAGTTAAGTCTTCATGTTCTAAGTGGAAATACCTAGAGAGTCCATCTGCATTCGCATGGTTACTCCCAGGCCTATGTTCCACTGTAAAGTCCATCCCCTGTAGGGAAATGGACCACCTAAGCAGTTTGGGGTTTTCACCCTTCATTTGTTTTAGCCATAAGAGGGGCTTATGGTCTGTCTGAACCAGGAAGTGTGTACCAAACAAGTATGGCCTCAACTTCTTCAGAGCCCAGACCACAGCAAAGGCCTCCTTCTCTATGGCTGACCAACGTTTCTCTCTAGGGGTCAGCCTTCTGCTAATGAAAGCTACTGGCTGATCCTGACCTTCTTCATTCAATTGTGACAGTACAGCCCCTACCCCCAATTCAGATGCATCAGTTTGAACAATGAACTTCTTGGAGTAATCAGGACTCTGCAGAATTGGAGCAGTGCACATGGCCTGCTTGAGGTCATCAAATGCCTTTTGACAGCTAACTGTCCACTGAACCTTTTGGGCATTTTCTTAGAAGTTAAGTCATTCAGGGGTGTCACTATTGATCCATACCCCTTGACAAATCTCCTATAGTACCCAGTCAGGCCTAAGAAGGCTCTCACCTGAGTCTGGGTAGTGGGAGCAGTCCAGTCCATGATGGTCTGGATCTTGCTCTGCAAAGGTTGAACCTGGCCTCCACCCACAAGGTGGCCCAGGTACACAACCTGACTCTGCCCTATCTGGCACTTAGTGGCCTTGATAGTCAGGCCTGCCTTTTGCAGGGCCTGTAAAACATTCCTGAGGTGGACCAGGTGATCCTCCCAGGTGGAGCTAAAGACAGCAATATCATCTAGATAAGCTGCACTATAGGCTTCCAGTCCTGTGAGAACTGTATTCACCAACCTCTGGAAAGTGGCAGGTGCATTCTTCAGACCAAAGGGCATTACCACAAATTGATAATGCCCACTAGGGGTTGAGAATGCTGTTTTGGGCTTTGCAGTATCAGCTAGTCTGATCTGCCAGTAGCCAGCTGTTAGGTCAAATGTGCTGAGATATTTGGCAGAGGCCAAAGTATCTATGAGCTCATCTGCCCTGGGTATTGGATGGGCATCAGTCCTAGTGACTGCATTGAGACCCCTGTAGTCCACACAAAACCTCATCTCTCTTTTTCCACCACTGGTGTGAGGTTTCGGTACAAGGACTACTGGACTAGCCCAAGGGCTATCTGAGGGTTCAATAACTCCCAATTCCAACATTTTCTGGACTTCAGTCCTGATACAGCCCCTGACATGGTCAGGTTGCCTATACATCTTGTTTTTAATAGGCAGACTGTCCCCAGTGTCCACTTCATGAGTGCACCAGGTGGTCTGACTGGGTGTCAGTGAAAACATATGTCTAAACTGATTGAGGACTTGCCTGCAATCAGTTTGTTGCTGGGTAGTGAGGCTGCCTGCCAAGGCTACACCATCAACTGACCCATCGTCAGGGTTCTGTGAGAGCAGGTCAGGGAGTGGGTCACTCTCTTCCTCCTGCCCTTCATCAGTAGCCATGAGCAAGCCCATGTCTGCCCTGTCCACATATGGTTTTAACCTGTTGACATGGAGAACCCTGTGGGCACTCCTGGGTGTTCCTAGGTCTACTAAATAAGTGACCTCACCCTTCTGCTCAACAATAGTGTGGGGTCCACTCCATTTATCTTGGAGAGCTGCTGGGGCCACTGGCTCCAACACCCACACCTTCTGTCCTGGCTGGTAAACAGGCCTTCTGAAGTTCCTGGCTAGCCTCAAGGTTTTTGGTTGCCTTTTTCATGTACTCAGCCTTCCTGGAGCGGAGACCAAGTACATAGTCCACTATATCTTGCTTTGGGGGCTTGAGAGGTATCTCCCATCCTTCCTTCACCAAGCACAGTGGACCCCTCACAGGGTGGCCAAACAGAAGTTCAAAAGGGCTGTAACCAACCCCTTCTGAGGCACCTCCCTATATGCGAATAAAAGGCAGGGCAAGAGTATGTCCCATCTACGCCTAAGCTTTTCTGGGAGCCCTTTAATCATGCCCTTCAAGGTTTTGTTGAATCTCTCAACTAAACCATTGCATTGTGGGTGATAGGGTGTGGTGAACTTATAAGTCACTCCACACTCCTTCCACATTGCTTTTAAGTACCCAGACATGAAGTTAGCACCCCTGTCTGATACTACCTCCTTAGGAAAGCCCACTCTTGAGAAGATTCCCAGGAGGGCCCTTGCCACCACAGGTGCTGTAGTGGTCCTGAGGGGAATAGCTTCTGGGTACCTGGTGGCATGATCCACTACCACCAGGATAAACCTGTGCCCAGAGGCTGTTTGGGGATCCATGGGACCAACAATGTCAATCCCTACCCTTTCAAAGGGCACCCCCACCACAGGTAGTGGTATCAGGGGGCCTTTGTAGTGCCACCTGCTTTGCCACTGGCTTGGCAGGTTACACAGGAGCGACAAAACTCCTTACTGTCTTCAGACATGTGGGGCCAGTGAAAGTGAGGGACAATTCTGTCCCAAGTCTTGTTCTGGCCCAGGTGACCTGCTAAGGGAATATCATGGGCTAGGGTCAATAGGAAGCCCCTGAACTTCAAAGGTATTACCAACCTCCTGGTAGCACCAGGCTTGGGGTCTCTACTCTCTGAGTACAGGAGTCCATCATCCCAATACACTGTAAGGGGACCACTAGCTTTCCCAGCAGCCTCAGCAGCAGCTTGCTGTCTGAGGGGTTCAAGGGAGGGGCAGCTCTGCTGCTCCTGGCTCAGATCTGCCCTAGAAGGTCCCCCTGTCCCCAAGAACTCAACCTGGTCAGGTTCAAGTTCCTCTGGGACAGTTCCTTCTTCAGGGCTGAGATCATCCCCTCAAGGGACTGATCTTCCTCCTGAGCCAAGGGGAAGGCACTGCCTTAACCCTACTACTCCTCCTCTTGGAAGGCACTTGGTCCATTCTTCCAGAATCCAAGGCCTGTTCAGTGCTAGACATTTTGGCTTGTGACCTGGTCACAGCAAACACATCTGCAGGGATCCCCAGCATTTCTGCATGGGTCCTGAGCTCCACTTCTGCCCAAGCAGAAGTCTCTAAGTCATTGCCAAGCAAGCATTCGACTGGTAGGTTTGCACTTACCACAACCTTTTTAAGGCCAGTTACCCCTCCCCAGGAGAAGTTAACAACTGCCAGAGTATGGTCTGTTCTGACATTGCTAGCATTGGTCACTTGGTACATCTCACCAAGCATAACTTGCCCAGGAAGCACAAGGTCTTGTGTCACCATTGTGACACTTGCCCCTGTGTCCCTAAATGCCAAAGCCTCACGTCCATTGATTAAAGGCTGTTGTCTGTACTTGCCCAGATTACTGGGACTCACAGTGGAGGTCACATCCATGCCTCCATCACAGACTAACACAGCCTGAGTCAGTTCTCTGACTAAGTCAGAGCCCAACTCAGTTCCCAGGGTGAACCCTACTAAACCCTTTGCTGGAGCACTTCCACCAACTTTACTAGGGGGAACAGGTGCCTTAGGGGCATTGGTGGGTGCTGAACTGGAGTCTTTGGACTTGGTGCAATCACTGGTCCAGTGGGTCTTTTGCTTACAGACCTTGCACCATGGTTTTCTTTGGCCTTTCCCTTTGGTAGACTGTGAATCCCCACCAGAAGAAGATTTTTGGGGGCCTGATGAAGACTTTTGATCTTTACCCTTCTCCCCACCCTTGTCAGAGTTCTTAGCATCTTGCTTCTTGGTTTCCCCACCTTGGTTCTGTACCTTCTGCTTCACCCTGGTCCTGACCCATTTGACTGCCTTCTTTCCCAATTCTTGGGGAGAGGTCAGATCAGAGTCTACCAGGTATTGATGCAACAGCTGATTTTGACAGTTATTAAGAATCTGCTCCCTCATTATCAGATTGTACAATCCTGAGAAGTCACACACCTTACTGCCCATCAACCTGCCTTCCAGAGCCTTGGCAGAACAATCCACATAGTCTACCCAGTCTTGAGTCTGTGCTTTTGGGTGTCTCTGAACTTCAACCTGTACTGTTCAGTGGTTAGGCCAAACCCATCAATAAGAGCACTCTTCAAGACCTTGTAATTATCAGCATCCTCCTCTCTAACAGTGAGGAGCTTATCTCTACCTTTGTCAGCAAAGGAGAGCCACAAGATTGCTGCCCACTGCTCCTGAGGGACCTTCTGTACCTTACAGGCCCTCTCTAATGCAGTTATCCATTTGTGGATATCATCCCACTCTGGTAGGGAGGGACAATCTTGCTCAGGTTCCTATGGTCATAGGACCTTTCCCTGTCTCTAGGGACATGGCTGCCACCATGGGACTCTAGTCCCAACTTTCTTCTCTCTCTAAGGAGATCTAGGGATTCCCTATCTAAAGCCAATTGCTTTTTTCTGATTTCCAGCTGAGTTTCCTCATACTGGACCAGTCTGGTTCTCCTCTCATGAGAGGATTCCCTCCTGTGAGAGGAGACAGAGCTCCCTATAGAGGTGCCAGAGTGGTTAGACTCCTTAGAAGGAGATCTAGACTTCCTGGGCACACTCTTAATCCTTCCTGGGGGGACAAAGAGGGTGTCATCTTGATCATCCTCATCATCATCCACAGGAGGGATTGGGTTTTCCAGGTCAGGGTCATTGTCACCCTCCTGGCCAGTTTCAGAGGGGGGCTGGGGGTATTGGTACCCCTGGCCTCGTCCTCTTCTTCTGCCCCACCCTCAGCTCCTACCCCTTCAGTCCCTACAGGCTTACTAAGGTCATAAGCCACCAACAACTCCTTGAGGTGTTGGGTGGTGGGGCTTTGGCCTGTCCTTATTTTTCTCAAGTTACATAAAGCTCTCAATTCCAAGAATGGGAGTGTATCATACTTGGAGGGTGGAAGCTCAATGGCTTCCTGCAAGGATTCTTTGGATCCTGCCCTTAAAGACATTACTAGTGTGGTGTGGTGTATGCACTACCTACTCTAGTGTGGCCTACTAAACTCTCTTGAGTTGTAGAAAGGGTTGTGCTATCCCTTAACACACAACTCTAAGTTCAGTAGAACTTACTGTATTCTAAGCTTAAATTATATGTACCTTAGGTACCTTTAGTGGTTTTCAGTTGATCAATTCAATTGAGATTATCTGGTAAAACAATAGCAAGCTGGAATCCCACACGCTGCACACCAATGTGAGAAGTTGGCCTGGTATATGCTGTCCACTAATTATAGTGGGCACCTTGCACCAGTCCAAACAACCCCTTATTGGAGATAGGTTAAAGACAACCTTATTGAAAGCTATCCTAGTGGTAGCTATGGAGAGCAGCCTTCAGGCTAAGTCTTGAAGGAATGTAAAGCAGCTTGTTTTACCAGTCTATAATCTCTTGAGTGACCAAATGAAAGAGCACTACACCAGGTATCTATTCAAAATATATGTATTTATTGCTAAACACACCCCTCTAGTCTCTTTATGAGGCTAGAGTTCGAAGTACATAAGTTATAAGTTATTAAATCACAGTAATAGCACAAATACACGTTTGGGCCCTAGGGGCGTACCAAACCATATACCAATAAAGTGGTATGCGAACCACGACTGAACTAGACACTAGGCCTAGAGCCTCTAGAAGTGCTTGGACCACAAGGAACCACCCAAGGTAGTGACACAGGGGACCTACGGGAGACGCGTGCAGTGTAAATACACAACCGCGATACGCCGTTGACTTCTATGGAGAAAGTCGGGATCGGGAAAATAGAGAAAAGGGACACTTAAAAGAGGACTAGGACAAAACCCTTTGAGATCTAGGACTTTGAAGAGTCTCTACCCACGGGAGCACCGGAGTACTCGTGTTACCTCACCCAGGGAAGCCGGGTGCATAGGTGCCTTTCGGGGTCGGGTTTCGTCGTCTATTCGAATGGCGATCTGCTGCAAAGTGCTGCTGGCGGCCAAGAGAAAAGTGTCCGGGTGGATCCAAGAGTGGATCGGAGTTCTGAAGAACCTGAAAGCAGAGGGGACAGAGTCTGGGTCACTAGCCAGTGACCAG
This sequence comes from Calotriton arnoldi, assembly GCA_963921515.1. NCBI lineage: Eukaryota > Metazoa > Chordata > Amphibia > Caudata > Salamandridae > Calotriton > Calotriton arnoldi. The sequence goes on from CAWUFW010006986.1 coordinate 770,815, forward strand.
GAAGGCGATGGACAGATGCCCACCGATGTCGAGTGCTTCAGGTGCGTTGACAGTCGTCTTGACTCTTCAGCCACGAGGTCCAGGAGGCGTTGTCGGCGACCAGGAGCAGGATTCGGGCTGGTACACAATGTTTGTCGAGTGCTGAGGTGTCGGCGACCGGATTGGACCCAACAAGCCTTGGCAACAGCAAGCCTCGGTGAAGATGTAGATCGTCGATGGTGCAGACCAGCAAGGTCTGTGGAACTCAACCAGCAAGGGTAAATGAGGGCAGGCCTGGAGCAACCAGGATGCCAAGTAAGAAAATAATTGGCCTTCGTTAAGGGCTACTAGCCAACGGGTAGCGACCGCGAAGGAGCCTCGTGACGCCGCACGTGGATCTGGCTTACAGGACACTCGTGGAGTGGGGGCCAGTGATCTTCGGTGCAGGTGGTGCTGGAGGCTAGGGCTACTCGGAGCCCAAAGTACGACTTCTTGGGAGACCCAGAAGAGGATGCACTTGCAAATGTGCTCGGTGTCCAGGGGTCACAGTCTCAAGTCACCCACGATAGCCACGGGCCTCAGCTTTGCTGGGGACTCAGGGTAGCCTCGGGGAAGTCTGAGAATCCACCTCTGGTGATGCGATGACTTCGGCGTCCGACGGGAGCTTCAGAAATGCGAACCGGACAGATGCTTCTTTGGTGCCTGCCAAGCAGGGGAGTCACTCCTTGACCCCAAGGGAGATTCTTCAGTCCTCTAATCGTGAGTAGAGCGTCGAAGGTCCAGGATTCAGTTTCAGAGTTTCGTCCAGTGATAATCTAAAGTCCTAAGGACTGGGTTCCTACCTTTATTCTAAAGATAGGGGTTGGACTACTCTGTGGCCCCACCTATGGGTGGGTCAGGGCAGAGGGGTGGCTACACCCCTTTCCCTTTGTCCAGTTCACGCCAAAGCAGGGGCTGCAAGCCCCTGATCCGGTTTGAACTGGGGTATGCACTGGGACACCAAATGTGCCCCCAGTGCAGGACTTCAAAGCACCCGAAAGTGCTCCCGCCCAGCCCCAATACACATTATCCTGTCTGGGGAGGTGGTCGCACCTCCCTGGGACAGGAAACCTATTGTCCAGGCCTCCCCTGCCGGAGTTTCGTCCAGCAGCAGGAGGCCAGACTCGTGTCTGTGGCAGCAGCATCCATTTTGTGATGCCAGGGCTCTGGAAAGAAGTTACCGGACTAGTCAGAGTTAACATGTCTTTCCCTCTAGAAGGGTGGAATGCTACCCCCGCCACCAGGATTGGCGGGGGGTAGTATTCCAAGATGTTTGACACCAAACACAACATGTTTAGGTGCAGCCATTCCAAAGTTAGCATTTTACCGCGAGGATATAATGCGCTTAAGAGTATATGGTCAGGCTGCACTACAAACAGCATCAGAGATGGTCTCCGAACGCTGCAGAGGGGCCCTGCTCATGCAGGGGCACCCTCTCACATAGGAACCACGCACTCTGCCTTTAGGATTGATAAGGCCTGCCTTAGGAGTGACTTATAGGTTTATATGTGTGTATGTATTTCGTGATATAGGTAACCTATATCATAGTAAGGGGTGCATGCACCACCTTACCCAGGCTGCAGTAGCAGACCTGTGGTGTCAGTTTGGATGGCCTTCCAGGGGTGGCATAATACATGCTGCAGCCCCTGGCAGGCCTCTGAGGTACCTATGCCCTTGGTACATAGTATACCATATACTAGGGACTTATAAGGGCACTCCAGATCCCAATCAGTGATGTGCCTAAGGCACATGGAAACCATTTTAGAGAGGAAGCAGCTAGGCTGGGGTTCTGATTAGCAGGGCCCCAGCCAGACTAATGTCGAAAAACAGTGAAGCATCAGCAAAAAGTGGGGGTACCCATGTGAAGCAGATCCTACTCTCCTACAGTGAACACCTCCTGGGTTATGGGTGCTTCATGGCTGGCCACTCCTCTAAAGATATGGTGAGAACACATACACAAGAAGGATGCATTAGAAGAAGTGTAGTCTTTATTTTAAGCACCAACCTGAGTATGGTCATCCAGGGACAGCCAGTGTCCTACTGACAAGCCATGGAACTTTCACACTCAAAGGAACACATAAGGCATATACATTGTATTCTGCCTTTGATGCCATAGCAACAGCGATTCGAAATTGCTGAAACGGCATGAAAGAGTATTCATCAATTTAGGTGGGCTGCCATGAGCCAAATAGAACTGCTATCTGTAGTTAAACCATGCTAATAACCAGAGGCCAGCTCATTCATAACAGTGGACATATCGTTTTTCCTTGTAGTGTTTCACAGTCCGGCCAAGAGCAGTTCACCAGGACACAGGAGTTCTACCATTTTTTGGAAATGAACCCACCTTTTTTTCCAGCATGCCAGCCTGGAAAGTAGTGAGCACACCATGAGACGTGTGGCGGTGAGGAGACCAAGGGGACCCTACAGGTCCCCCTGTTGCCTCAGGGCCTGGGGGTGCTTGCAGGGGGGCACATGGTGTGCCTCCTGTCTGTAGGCACCCCCTGTTCCTGCACAGCATGGACTTCACAGTCCATGCCATGCAGGAACGTGCTTTGGCGCTCCCATTGCGGTGCCTTTTAAAGCTCACATACAAGCCTTTTAAAGGGACTGCCATGGGACCGCCAAAGCAGGACAACCCGAACTGGATTCCACTCGGAATCCGGTGGGCGGTCTCAGTAAGGATTGGCGGTGTGGCAGTGGGGCGCTGGCGTGGCGGTCCACTGCCACACTGCCAAACTCGTAATAAGGCCCTTAGTCAGGTTTTTATCTGTGATGCACTGTGCAGCAGAACTAATAAAAGTTGCATGCTGCCAATTTCGCATTTCCCCGAGATATTTCACCCATTCGTAGGCTTAATTTGTCTACTGTGTTCTTTGTCTACGTTTTCCAGGACTTTGACTACTGTGTTTTTTAACCACTGGATTATGTGAATGAGCCAGATATATATTTGTGGCTATGTACTTTACGTATACCTGTGCAATATTTAAGTAGGATGTTCGCTCACAACAACTAAACTGTTTTTAATGTTCTTGTTCAGGGTCAGATGAGCACTTTTTTTTTATTTTGTATTGTTATTTTGCATGGCATGCTTAACTAAATTTTCGTTATAGGGCGGCACCCATTTTACTACTTTCGCACTCACTAGCCTTATCACTGACAGTCAGTATAAAATAAACAGATGTTAACAGTTGCAGCTGGAACCCCACAAACAGAACTGAAAGTATATATGGTAAATTCATGGATTGTTCTTTCAATTCACCTGTTGTGGAGACTTTAGCTGCCGGTTCATTACTGTGGAATTATCGAGCGCTTAGTTGAAGGGCAGCCATAAGGACACAATTCAAACACAAATATCTATTTCCTTGGCAAAATAAGACTGCATTTAATCCAGGGTTTTACATCACTCAAGATGAAGGTCGCATTGTAATGCACTTCTTCCGTTGACAGTTCTGAGAATGATCTTAGCTTTTAATGAAGTCAACGGAACTGCATATTAACAACTTCCTCAGTTGCTAATGTTTTCTTTCCACCGGTTTCTTCTTTTCTATGGGCATCTTTTATTTCTAGTTATATTGCCGCTCAGACATTTTTTATATTGGTGCAATGGTACATGCTGTTAAAATGAATTTCAGCAAAGCTTTTCAGGTCTGTCTGAAGCCTCTTATCTCCTGAGTTCACAAGCGGATTTGTATTATGTGAATTTTGGCCGGGATCACAAAAATAAAAATGTAAGCACAAGTAATTTGTTAATCGAAAAGCAACAACAGTCAAAGTGATTCACCCATTAAACTGAAATGAGTATTGACTCTTTTCCGTTTTATCTTTAGAACCGTATTTATTGTCTCGTTAAAATCCTCTCAAGAACGAATAAAGGACGTCCTGTTCAAACAGTCCTATGGATGCTCTTAGTCACTGCATCTCCATACAAATCTCCAATACATTATTCACCCCAAGCTCTCTAAAAAGAGCCACTTACTATTTCACATAGGAACGGTGAGAGTGTTGCATGATGGAAGCAATCTAGAAGGCTAAATGCAGTACATTATGAACAAGGCAAGTGAAAGTAAAAGTAGTTGTGAGTATAGGGTGACACAGTATAGAAGAAAGCCATTCCTGGCAGGTGACGTGTTTTTCTGGCATGTGACATATGTCGCAACTTATGTGGTATGTGTAACAACATGTCACAGATTTATTACATCCTGATGCATGCCTAACCTTGCAAAACTTCCCAAATTGTGCCAGTGGGTGATTTCCCACGAGATCCACTTTCAGTTAGGTAAAATAATGAAAAAAGCAAATGTTTAAAGGTGGAGTTTAAACCCTAAGTGAGATGATTGCAAATCAATGAAATTTATCACCATGCCAAATCTTTTATCGGTTTGAAGACTTGACTACATATTTTTTAAGCTATTGATATTGCTGTGGTCCTTCTTCTATTATCATACTGTTTTTTTAACATGCCACAATTTCACAATAGGTTTTCATGCCTTAAAAGTGAATAATCCTTGCCCTTTTCACTGTAGCACTGGCCCCACACGTGATTTTTCTGTCAGAATCTTTCTTTACAACTCATTCCACAAATTGAGGGTTTTCTTTCACAGCAAACCATGCCCCTCTCCCACATGCCACAGAATGTCAATAATTTCTGCCATGCTGTGATATGACCATTTATGCTGCAAATCCCTCAGAGAGTGACAGTGGGTGATTTCACTTGGGTAAAATAAGAAGAATAAGAATAAAATTAGAAGAATTAAAAAAAACAATTACAAATGTATAGCTACAGGTGGGATTTGAACCCTAGCCATTAACCAATGCTATTTACCACCAGACTTACTGCTTTACTGTATTAGGACTGTGCCTAAATGTCTTTTTAACACATATTTGCAATAGTCTTTCTTCTATTTCCGTGGTGATTTTCTTTTACATACCACAAATGCACAAGCGTGCTTTGCTTTTATGACTTATAAGCAAATAACCCTTCCTCTCTTTAATTGTGGCACTGCCCCCTTATTTCTGCCCTTTTCAGCCTCTCCCACAATAACTCAGTCCACCAATAAAGGGTTTTCCTTTACAGCAAAACATGCCCCCACCCCACCTGCAACAGCATGTCACCGATTTCTCGGACAGTGCTTGGCGGAACCTCCTACATCATGTAAAGGTACTACTTGTACGTTTTTAACAATAGTTTGAGACCTCCACTACTGTGGCAGATTGCCCCCCATGGAAAAGTACTGAAAATTATTAAAGTTTATTAGTCTTTAAATGAATGAAATATTAAAATTAATTTAATATAATTAATTAACCCCATAATTAATAAAATAATACGTTAAAGCACATTAACTTAAATGTGTATTAAAATTCTAATTAGCAATATTGATCGCTTTCATGTAGTGCTCTGTGTCAGATACATGGATTGCCTGTTTGTTATGTGGGAATGCTCTGAACATACAGCTGATGATTTTGTCAATGCTTTGAATGACAATGAGTTGCACCTTAGTTTCACTAGTACTACTAGCAGGAAAATTGTTGCCTTTTTTAATCTAAAGGTAATACTTTCTGATGACAAATTGGTAACACAACTGTTCCACAAAGCTACAGCAGGTAACAGCCTTTTACGCATCTATAGTGCACATCCCTCAAATTTAATTTATAATACATTGTATGGTCACTTGTTGTGTGAAAACAGGAATTGCAGCATCACAGAAGCCTTTGAAACAGGGAGTAAGATTATGACTAAACACTTTCTATGGAGGGCCTACAGCCATAGAACCATCAACCAGGGTATTGAAAAAATCACTCTGTCCCCAGACAAGATCTCATATAACTATCAAAGAAAATGTACACAAAACAAGATCTGAGAATAACATCAGGTTAATCACCATGTTTAACAGCAAAACCTCTCAAATTAAAAGTAGCATGCACAAGCACTGGTATGATCTAGATACTGAGAAAATTCTGACTGAATATGTGGGCAAATATCCTTGAATTACGCACAGGAAGAATACATCTCTCAAGGTTAGGCTTAGCAACAACATGGTAAGAGGCACTCACACTAATAGTGGTACATCTAAAGAGGGAGATAAGAATTGTGAAGCATGCAAAAACAGCTATAATGTGTCAAAATGTACCATTCCCACTCCAAACGGGGAATTTACTATAAATAAATTCTTGACTTATAATTCTGAGTACTGTCTAAACAGTCTGAAGTGCCATTATCAAAAGATGTATATAGGGAGCATACTACTTCCTCTGAAAAAGTGAGAACAATCTAACCAGAGATAAACAACAAAGCACTATTTTGAAACACACTATCAGTGAGTCCCAAAATAAGATGGGTCAACAGAGTTCTGAAATTGTGCAGATTGAAGTCTAAATACATTATACTCTTGTGACAAATTGGCTTAATTCAGACAAGGAAATATCTGTACAATTGGGAAAGTGCATTATATATATTATTTGCCATTTTTATCCCTCTGTGTGTGGCCTCATGGGTAGTAAATGACCATTCCTTGATTTTAACATCCTTTATTTATTTGCGTATCTACTGGCACACCAGGGAGGATATCTTACTTCTACAAATCATGGAGCTGTTCTCTGTTAACTTACAGCATTGCAAAGAGTACCTCTCCAACCATAGATCAAACGTGAGTCTTTCAAGCTCAGAAGTTACTTTTCTTAACTCCGAGTCTCATGAATTAGTATTCTTTCTCTTATTTATAGAGTTTTTCCCATTTTCTAAGTTAAAACATACACCTCTATTTCATTTGTGATATTTACAATAAACAGTGTAAACAAACATCAAGACATTTACATAGTACACAGACTAATGGTACAGTGTTTAGAGACAAAATTAATATAAAAACAAATCAATAGTCTGCTGAACAATTGGTACAGTGTTGAAACTAATGCATACACAAATCCACAAAGCTTGTCTGTCCTACTACACTTTAGGGTATTGGGACCTGTCAATTTCAAATCCTCGGTACTGTATACTTTCAAGGTCCTAGAGAGGTCAGAGTACATGTATAGAACTCTATGTCTACGCCCAATTAATAAAGCCCAGACTATACATTATTTAGTGTGATAATTCAATATGGTTGCTCTTGGCCTCGAAAACAAAATGCCGCCAACGCGTTTCAACCTTCATAATCGGACCTTAAGGTAGTTTGATTGAAGGTCTTCATCAGGGCAAAACAAACTTATGTAGGACACAGCAAATTTCATGGTGCAGAAGAAATAGGATTTTTTTAAATATATTTTCTCTCAATTAATTGCTACGCTGTATCTTGCTCTTCTTATTAAAGCGCTCGTTACATACCAGATATTTGTGTCTTTCTAAACCGGCAGTGGCAGGGGTCTGGTAGTAGCATCAGGCTCCCTCGTCACGTGCATGTCACTCTTGGACTTCTTGTCGCCTAAAATATCATGGTGTCTATAGTTGACACAGGGAGTGGTGAAGAGAAATTTGTTTTAATTTAGGTCTAGAGGACTCTTGAGTTACATTCAGATTAACTCAATGTACTTATCATGCGGTACTACAGGGGGCGTTGTCTTTATGGAATCGGTGTCGTGCGAGACTACCTTGTGCTTTGCGGGTAGCATCTAAAGTTGTATCAGAATGGTACCAAGGGTGGTTTAGGGCCTCGACATGTGCACAGTTACTTAAAGTCTAGGGTAAGGGCGAGGGAGCCTGCATATGGCGGACACCATGTATTACGTGACCTTAGTGGCGCATGAATTTCAGTGCATGGTTCTGAGGTTTTAAATCAAATTGTGGGTGAGTCATCATGCTGGCAAAGTATCAGACCTGTGTTAGAATTACAAGTAGCTTAATAGTGTGCGTGAGGACCATGCAGGGAGTCTCGTCATACGGCGTCTTTACCTTCATGCTTGCAGAGGACTCTTTCTCTTGCATAGTTCAAAATGCGCCCTGGAGCTCCAAGCTTATCCAGGATCGATTCTTCCAACAGGTGTTTAAGGGCGAAAGCGTTTTGAAGCAGTAGCGCTTCCGCATGGCACGTGATTCAAAACGTCTGACGTATTTCCTGTATTCTGGACGTAGCCTGACCTTGCCTGTCTTCGTGATGTCTGGGATGCTCCCTGGTCGTATTGGGAACTCGTAACTCGCAACTTGATATGTTTCAATACAGCATTGCCCTCGCAGTTATTGTGAGAAGTTGACTGTAGAGCGGCATGCTTTCTGCTCGTGAACTGTCCCTCAGATTCATCTGCTTTTTTTGGAATGCAGGGTTTCGACAGCCTACTATTGTACACAGTGCATGATCTCGTTTATTTCATTTAAACCATTTTCCGTGGTCCCCAGGTACATAATAGTTTTGGCTTCAAATCTGGATAGTAAAGTATCAATATTGCGGCCAGTCACATGTTTCAAGACTGTCCACTTGAAGTCGTTAGGGCCATGACCTTTGTCGTTGTAGCGTTGGACCGTGGGTGCATTTATTACTTGACATTTTATTCGATACCGGTGTTGGGTTATTCTTTTCTTCACTGGCTGTGTGGTTTTACCAATATAGGCCTTGAGACACGGACATAGGATACAGTATATAACGTTGTTTGTATTACAATTTGTGAATTCCTCATGTTTCACGTATTTATTACCGTAGTTAAATTGCATTCCTTCAATGGTATTTGCGCATGCCGCGCAATTGCCACAGCGCCGATGACCTTTAATGGGAGGCAATGCAAGCATTGTTCACATTGAAGGTGGAGATGTTTTCACTGTCTTCTTCGCACGTATTAATTTGTCTTTAATGCTTTTATTTTTCTTCAAAGCGAATACTGGTGTAACTTTAAGGCCTTCCAATCCTTTCACTGGGGCCGATTCCGATTCGGGCCGGAAATCTCTCCGACCGAGCCGGATCCGGAGAGATTTCCGACCGAGCCGTACTCCCGCAGTCCGACCGAGCGAGTACGATGCGGCCATATGCTGCCCGACTCGATTCGGTCGGACTCCCATTGAAGTCAATGGGAGCCGGTCGTACAACGCGTACACGGGCTCCCATTGACTCAATGGGTACGTCGCAAACAGGGGGGCCCCCTACAGTGGGTATGCGTCGGTGCGACTCGCACCGTACATGCATGTTTAGGGGGGACCCTTGGGTCCCCCCTGTGTGCGACGCATGCGGCTACGCGTGCAGGGGGTCCGACACGGACCCCGAAGTCTGGCTCCGACAGCTCTTTGGAGCCGGACGCTACGAGTCGGTCGGGCTGTTCGAAGCGCGCATCGTAATTGCTCGGTCGGGAAACGTCTCCATTGCGTGGTGCGAGCCGTGTCCGTACGAGTCGGTCGGAGCGGTTGGGACCTGGGAACGAGTCGGTCGGCGATTTCGCGTGCGCTCGCATCGTACTTGCTCGCTGGGACGACTGTACGAATCGGTCGGGAAAAAGGCCTCCGAATCGGATCCGGTAAAGCCGAATCCGATTCGGAGCCCTACCGGCCGAGATCGGAATCGGCCCCACTGTGTGCCAGTTTCTTTTTACAATTTTCTTCACTTCATTCGTGATCCCAGAGAAGGTGGTTATGCAGACCAATGGCATTTCTTTTGGCTTTTCTTTAGGGAACAATAAAGTATCTCTCAGAGTATACCACGCTCTTTTCATTGAACGCTTTAGCAATTTTCTAGGATAGTTTCTTTCGACCAGTTTGTTCAGGAGAGCTTTAGCATTGTAAAAGTAGTCATCCTTTTTGGTGCAATTGCGCCTAATTCTTAAAAACTGGCTGTATGGAAGGTTTTCACGCAGGTTCCGTTGGTGAAAGCTAGAAAAGTGCAGGAACGTGTTCCTATCTGTTTGTTTTGTGTAGAGGGTGGTATACAGGGTTCCATCGTCGTGCTTCACCAAAAGTTCTAGAAAGTTGATCTCATTATTGCTGGAGTTAAGTGAGAACTGGATGTCTGGGTTCTCTGTTAACTAAGCACCTTCTTCTTTTTTAGTTAATGATATTGGTAAAGTTCGGGTTATTTTTTGGGTATACTGCTGTTATGAGCATCTGAACCTTTTGACAGAAGGTCACACAGAATGCTAACCTTCACATCTATTCTTTGCAGAGTTTCATATTTTATGGAATCTGAACACTCAACGGATATTTTTCATTTGTGCTGCCCCGCGTTGATGGGCCTTAACAAGGGCAAACCCCGTCCTGGGTCACGTGTGTTCCAGTTCAGGGAGGACTTGGCCTGGCAGTTCAAGCTGGACTGCTCTGATCCATCACTTTTTTGTATACTTCTGTGTCTCACTGTTAGAAATTGGGTTATTGGTTAACTGGGGTGTGAACCCTGGTCAACAGCAACTACGATCCTAGTCCGGGTAAGGCACACAAATCCCCAAATTAAGTTGTACTCAGCCCCCAGGTAGGCTGGTACAGCGGAGTCAGATTTAACTTGGAGGCAATGTGTAAAGTATTTATGCAACACTTTAAACAGTAAAACTGTGAAAACCGCACACAAAAGGTATCCCACAGCAGGTTAGAAAACTAGGGCAAAATGTAATAAAGCCAAAATGACAAAAATCCAATCAGTAGAACCGGAGTTATGAATTTCTAAAGAATATCTTGTCAAGCAGGACCGGGTCAGAGTCAAATCTTCAGACCAACCGCGATGGAGCATGGGTCAGATACAGTCCAAGATTATTCCCGCTGATGGTTTACCTTCTAAGGTTTTGTGCCACGTGTCCGGCTCTCATTTTAGGGGGACGTGAGGACCGAGGAGAGCATCGCAGGCGGTGGAGGGTGTGGCGTGAGGAACAGGCCGGCTGTCGGGGACAGGTGGACTGGTGTTTCATGTTGGTGGTCCCTAGCGACTGGTCAATGCTGCTGTGGGAAGAGATGGGGCTCATGTTGATTTTCAGTGCGAGCAGCACAGTTCCTGTGTGAACAGGCCTGTTCACGATTGCGAACAGCCCAAAAGCTTAAATTTAAGAGCTCAAGAGCCACACCAAGGGTCCAGGACCAGAGAGGAACCACTTGAGCAACAGGACCTTACCTAAGACAGGTCCAGGAGCTGTTGGGAGCCTGGTATGTTCCTGAGGCCCAGATCAGGAGCCCAGCAGACAAGCCATTTGAGTCACTCTGGGGTCCTGGGTTCAGGATGGATCCCAGGTCCAGTTCTTCCTCCCCAGGCAAGAGGGCAGCAGCCAGCAGGTCAGCACAGCAAAGCAGGAGCTCCTTCAGAGTAGCAGTCCAGCAGAGTGACAGTCTTTTCAGCAGCATAGCAGTCCTTCTTCCTGGCCAAGTATCCATTGGTCCAAAAGTGTACTGTAGTGGCGGTGTCTAAGGTCCTTCTTTTATACGCAAATGCCCTAGTTCCGGAAGATGGGAGAAGCTTCCAGACAGTGTCTTTGAAGTGCATGGAATTCCCAAACTCCCCTGGTCTGGCTTCAAGCTGGTTGAAGTGACAATGCAGGGTATTAAACTCTTTGTGTGGAGACAGGGCCCTCGATGTCGCTGCAATTGGACCTCACACTGCAGACTTGCAGCATCTCGGAACCGATGCATCACTTCAGATGAGCAACGCATCTTCGGGGCGGATCCACGCAATGCTCTGCAATCTAGGATTTAAAGTACTCTGGTCAACGGGCCTAGCTGGGTCCCTGTAGCTAGTCGGCACTCCACTGTGGTTGGCCTGAACTTGGGACTTTGTCCCAGTCCGGCCTGATCAGATATCCATAGTTGACATTCTACTCTTTTAGTTGCTATTTTCTCTAATAACTTTAAAATTTAATATCTCTAGTTCTGCTAATTGGATTTTTGTCGTTTTGATCTTGTTTTATTCCTTTAAAAAATATTCTATCTTTCTAACTCTATTGTGGGCTCCTTTTGTGGTGTGTTTTCACTGTCTTACTGTTTGAAGTGTTGCATAAATACTTTACATGTTACCTCTAAATTAAGCCTGACTGCTCTGCGTCACGCTATCAGGGGTTGAGCACAGGTTAATTTGGGGTTTGCATGTGTTTTACCCTGACAAGGATTGTTGTTGATGCTTGACCAGAGTGTGGCATTCATATGTCATTTTATGTTATGCTATCTATGTAAGGTGGATTTGTAGAGCACTGCTTGTCACCCATGAGAGTATTCAGGTGCTGAGTAGGTGAGTATTGGTGTATAGAGAGTATGAGCCTGAATACAGGCAGTCTCAATGGTCCTGCAAGAACACTAATTGAATTACCAGGTCTTCTGCTTTTTGCAGAATTCATGAAGTGAGGAGGAGGCCCTGATGTATTGGGGGAGATCATTCCAGGATTTGGTGGCTTGGTAGGAGAATGATCGACCTCCTGTTCTACTTCTGTGGATGTGGCATGTGTATGCGAATGAGACTGATGCTGATCGAAGTTGTCTAGTCGGTTGGTGGAAGTAAATCCGGTGATTGAGGTATGTTGTCCCTTGTTGTGTAGTGACTTGAATGAACATGTGAGAAGTTTGAACTAACAGTGCTTCTGGATTGGGAGCCAGTGGAGCTCTCTGAGGAGTAATGTGGTGTGGTGTAGGTTTGGCACGGGAGTTCAAAGATGATTCTAGTTGCAGAGTTCTAGAAGGTTTGAAATCTATGAAGAAGATGGTTTGGGATTCCGGCATAGAGTTTGTGATTAGGGCCTGCATGATGGTACATCTGGTGTCCAGAGAGGACCCACTTGAAGATTTTATGGAACATATGGGGGATGTGGCAGCATGAGGTGGTGTTGGCGTTGACCTGGGACTTCATGGTGAGGTTGGTATGCAGGATGAGGCCTAAGTTCCTAGCATGGTCAGTTGGGGTGGGTACGGCCTCAAGATCATCAGGCCATCAGATGGAGTCCCAAGATGAGCTCGTATTCCTGAAGATCAGCACTTCAGTTTTGTCGGTGCTTAGCTAGAGGCAGTTTTCTTTCATGCTGTTCTTGCATTGTTTGAAGTTTGTCTTTCTGGTGAAAGTGTTGTCTGAGCAGGAAATAATGAGCTTGTTGTTGCCTGCGTAGAAGATGATGTTGATCCCATGCGATCTAAGGATGTTTTTCAGAGTAGACATGTACATGTTGAAAAGTGTGGGGCTGAGTGATGAAGCTCATGGAACTCCGCAGATGAGGTCCTTGGGTTCTGATGTGAACAGCGAGAGCCTGACACATTGATTTCTTCCAGAGAGGAGGAAAGCTATACATTTGAGTGCTGGTCCTTGAATTCCTGCTGCAAGTAGTCTGCAAGTAGTCTGGCGATGAGTGTGTGGTGGGAGAAGGTGTTGAAAGTGGAAAAGAGGTTGAGGAGGATGAGGGCCAAGGTATGTCCATGGTCAAGGATGGTCAAGGATGGTTTGTATGTCACCTGTGGCAGTGATGAGGGCTTTTTAGATGCTCTGGTTGTTTCAGAATCCTAATTGCAAGTCGTCCAAGAATTTGTGGCGTTCTAGGTGGTCAGAGAGTTGTTTTTTATGGCCTGCTCAATGTCTTTGGCTGGGAAGGGGAAAAGTGAGCAGGGTTGACAGTTGCTGAGTACTTTCCGTCAGCAGAGGGTTTTCTGAGGAGGGGGTAACTTTGTTTATTTTCAGCTATCTAAGAAGGTGGTTGTCTTGAGGGAGGTGTTGGTGATGGAAGTGAGTGAAATGCTGCTCGTGCTTTTCCCAGGTTGTAGATATGGTCGGGGTAGGAGTCTGTTTGAACCCCTGAGTAGACTGCCTTCATTTTAGCTGCAGTGTCCTAGATGGACAGAGGGTTCCAGTTCAGTTGGTAGTCTTTGGTTGATGAGAATAGCAGGCTGAGAACTCAATGGGGGCGTGGCTGAGGTTTGGAGTTGCTGTAGATCTTGGTGATTTTTTCGTGGAAGAAGTCAGAGGTTTAGGTTTAGGTTTAGGGGATTTATAAAGCCTGTGACTACCCTTGGGCATCTCAGCGCTGCAGTGATACAGGATAGGCAGATATTAGCACAAGGGATTAGGGGAAAAGCCATGTTTTAAGTATTTTTTTGAAGGACACTTCGTTTTCAATTAATCGGAGTTCTGGATCCATACTGTTCCACAATTTGGGTACCAGATGAGTGAATGACCTTCCGCCCCATCTGGCTCTCTTGAATCTAGTAGGATTCATCAGAAAGTTAGAGCTTGACCTAAGATGGCGACAGGGTAAGTAATGTGAGACCAACTTTTGGATCAGGGAGGGGCCTCTCCCATACATGGCCCGGTGAGCCAGGCTTAAGGACTTAAATTTGATCCTGGCTTGGACTGGAAGCCAATGAAGCTCCTTCAGTGAGGGTCTGGCTGAATAGTGTCTGGGTATATTCAACAGCAATCAGGCAGCTGCATTCTGTACGACTTGCAGTCTATTTGTAACATATTTAGGAGAGCCCAGAAAGAGAGAGTTGCCGTAGTCCAGCCTCGATACCACCAAGGCTTGCACTACAGTCTTCCTCGACTTCTCTGGGAGCAGGGCAATTATTTTTCTAATCATACGGAGTATCCCATAGCAGGTGTTTGAAAGTTTTCTGGCCTGGACCTCCATCGTCAAGTTCTGGTCCAGCCACCTGCCTAAGTTTTTTATGGCTATTTTAGGAGGGGGTGGCGGCCCCCAATTGGCTGGCCAGGGAATCTCCGAGCGAGGGCTAAAGTTGCAGCCCAGGATCATTAGCTCGGTTTTGTCCCCATTCAGTTTAAGGATGCAATCAGCCATCCAAGATTCTATTTTTTCCAGGCAAGGGACAAGTTGTCTGTGGTCTGAGTCAAGGGAGTCTGAGATTGAGACCACTCGTTGCGTGTCATCCGCATATGACACGGTGGAGAGGCCAAATTCCTGTATAATGTGGGCCAAGGGGCTGAGGTATATGTTAAAGAGTGTAGGACTTAGGGAGGATCCCTGAGGGACTCCCCAGGGGGCTGAGAGGGAGTCTGACGTGAATCCGGCCTCCTTGCATTGGAAGGATCTCTCACTCAGGAATGACGCAACCCATTGTTTGGCCATTCCTCTGATTCCAACATCCTCAAGCCTTTGGATAAGCACTGTGTGGTCTACCGTATCGAACGCCACGCTTAAATCCAAAAGTATTAGGGCCGCAGATCTCCTTGGTCTAGAATATATTTAAGTTTTTCAGTGACCACAAGCAATGCTGATTCCGTGCTGTGTTTTGGTCGGAATCCCATCTGGGTCTGATGTATGATGTTGTTGTCTTCTAGAAAACTGGAGATCGTGCTGTTCGCGTGTTTCTCTGCTATCTTGCCTAGGATAGGCAACAGGGATATTGGGCGATAATTGGCCAGAACTGCGGGGTCTAGTTGTGTTTTTTTTAGTAGGGGTTTGATAATGGCATGTTTCCACTCTTTGGGTACTTTTCCGTTTTCAAAGGAGAGATTGATTAGATTGGAAAGTTGGCTAAGAACAGCTTTCCCACCCTGGGCAAGAATGTGGGGTGGAGCCGGGTCTAACGGGGAACCTGATTTAATATTCTGTAATATGGAGCACCCCAGATCTTCACTCATTTTCGGAAAGGACAGGAGGGCAGGGCCGGCGGGGTGGGGAGGTCCTGCTCGTTCACTCTTCCTTGGGGAGTTTAAAGTGCTTTGGGGGTCCTCTGGGGTCCCTAATGTCTTGGTGGAATTAAGGTGGAGAGAATTGTAAATATATTCCACTTTGCTCTTAAAAAACGAGGCTAACCCATTGCATCTTTCTTTGGAGTATTGGGAGCTGTTTGTTCCATGGTCAATTGTGGTAAGAGATTTGACAATTTTAAAGAGCTCCTTAGAGGAGTTGGAGGACTTTGCTATTTTTTCTTCAAAGAAGGCTGCTTGTGCTTTCCTGATGCTCTTATGGTAGAGCTGTATGGCTAGTTTGTAAGCTATTTTGAGCTCTGGATTATAGGATTTCCTCCAGTCACGTTCTAGTTTCTTACAGCTCTTCTTTTGAGCGACCAGCGTAGGGCAGAACCAGGACGATCTATTCGAATTTGTTTGCATCAGTGGGCCTGGCTTCCTGAAGTTCCGATCAATGCAACTATTTATCCAAGTTAGCCAGTTGCCATGGGCCTCTTCCAGGTCTTTAGTATCTGGTGGGGTGGAGGACTCAAGATCAATGATCTAGGACTCAGGAACTTTTCTAGGCCATTTGCGCCCCACTACTATACGTTCTTTTTTTTGGTCACCTAGATGAGGTTTAAGGAGGCGCAACGGGATCATGGAATGATCTGTCCAAGGCATCCGCTTGGGTGCTAGCACCTCCAGTCTAGGGTCGTTTGAGAAAATGGGGTCTAGGAGATGGCCTTTTTCGTGAGTGGCGGACGTCACCAGTTGTGAGAGCTGTAGGGCTTCCAGATCAGCTAGGCATCTTCTAGCTGACAGGTCGTTGGGATCGTCCAGATGGATATTAAAGTCGCCTAACACTGTAAGGGCGCTTTTTCCTATTACCAAGCTCACCAGTATGTCAGGGGCGGCTTTTAAGAACTGTGTACAGGCGCCTGGAGGTCTGTAGATAAGTCTGCCTGAGAAGGAACACGACGGAGTAAGGGATAATCTGAAGGCAAAGGCCTCACATTTAGCGATGTAAAGAGGGGTGAAAGTACACCCTAGCTGTGTTTTACAAATAATTGCAATACCCCCTCCTACAGTTCCGCCTCTATCCAGGCGGAAAATTTCAAAGCCCTGGGGAAGGGCCTCTATAATCTCTGGGGTTGAACTTTCTCGAAGCCAGGTTTCAGTTAGAAACAGGACCTCCAATTCTTCTTCCTCTATTAAAAGTCTGATCTCCACCGCGTGCTTTGGAAGGGATCTACAGTTAATTAATCCCATCTTCCAAAATTTACGGTGGTCCGTCCTATTATCTAATCCCTGTACAATAGGCACCCTGGTCTTTCCTGTGAACCCACAGACCAAACAGCTCAAGGGCAGCTCTGCTCTCAGGGAGTGCAAACAGGGTGGACGAGCTACTATGTTCATAGCCAGAAGCTCTTTGTTTGTGTATGTGATAGGTTTTCCAGGAAGAATGGTGGTTTGGACAGGGTATCTGGCCCCTGGTCCCGGATGGTCGCGGACGGGCGCAGACGGGCTTGCCTTAGGCGCGCCTTTGGCGCGCCAGCGGCGCGCCCGCTGCGCGTCAGCGCCATCCCGAATTTAAGTGTGCCTCAGGCAGTGCTTTCTGTGAGGACTAGAGCGCCGACTTCCAAGATGGCTGTCGCCTAGTGGTCACCCGGAAGTGAGGTTGTTCTTGTGTAGAGGTGATGGTTTAGGTTGCGCTGTTGGATTGGTGAATTCCCTGACAGTGGTGAAAAGTTCCTTGCAGTTGTTGGAGCTAGATTCGATTCTCAGGATCATGGCCTTTTTCTTGGTATCTTTTACTTGATGATAATGTCTAATTGCGGCCCTGTAGTTGTTTCTTGCTGTGGTTCCATGGGCAGTTCTCAATTTCCTTTTGAGTTGCTTGCAAACTCTCTTGGATTTTCTAAGGTCAGAGTTGTATCAGCTAGCTCGTTTGTTGGATCTTTTGGGTTTGGTGTTTTTCAGGGCCGCCAGGGTATTGGCACATGTGGTGATCCAGTTTATCGAAGTTGTTTGTATGGTTGATGAGGTCGTTGGTGGAGTCTGGGTAGTTAAGTTGGAGGGTGTTGAGCCATTCCATTCTGTAACTTTCTTCCAGCAGCGGCTAGGGCTGTTGCTAGACTCTGTAGGAGTGGTTGATGGCCCTGTTATGTGAACGTAAATGATGGAGTTGTCCGTCCATATGAGTGGAGTGATGTGGCTAACTTTAGCCTTGTTGCTGGAGGAGAAGATGGACCCAGGGTGTATCTGGCGATGTAGGTAGGGCCTTCTATGAGCTGGGTGAGGCTGATGCTCTGTAGTTTTTTGAGCAAGTCTGAGGGGTTGTCGAAATGGAAGTTTAGATCACCTAGGAGTATGAAGTATTTCATGCCCATGGCGAGGGGTGTGGTGAGGTCTGTGAGGAGGTTGCTGAAATGGATGCGAGGTCCTGGGGCTGGTAGGTGTGGGTGCCTTTTATAATGGATTTACTGTCTGTCTGAAGCTTGAAGTGCATGTGTTCCACAAAAGAGGTTTCTGGGTCAATGTAAGAGATGCACTTGATACTCTGTGGATGATTGCAAGTCCTCCTCCTAGTTTATAGGGTCGGTCCTGGTGCAGGGATTTTGTATCCAGTAGAGATGACTGCAGTGATGTTCGGTGCCAATTTGGGATTGAGCCAGGTTTTGATGAGTAAGAGGAGGTCCAGTGTGTTGGAGTCGATGAGGTCCCTAATCTTGATGGAGTGCCAGCAGAGGGAGCGTGTGTTTAGGAGCATGCATGTGAGTGAGTGCTGCTGTGCGAGGTGGGTGTGTAGTGATGTGTGAGTGTGGTTCTTGAGTTCTGACTTGCGTATGTGTGTGGGCAGTGGGAGTGGGTGTGTGGATTAGGTGAGCTGAAATGCGAGCAGTCAAAAGGGCCCACCGTGTTATGCCGATTTGTACGGCACAGCTTATCACCCATGAAGGTATCGAGGTGCTGGAGCAGGAACGTAGAACGGGTGGTGCTCCTAGTTAAACAGCCAGGTCTTCAGTTTCTTGCGGAAGTTGAGAAGTGACGTGTTGAGGAAGTGCATTCCAGTTCTTGGCAGTGATGAAGGAGAAGGAGCGCACTCTTGACTTGCTTCTGTGAATGTGAGGGACCTGTGCGATGTGAGAGAGGTAAGGGGTGTAGTTGTCTGGAAGGTTGGTAGAGTCAAAGTCCGTCATTGAGGTATGCTGGTCCGGTGTTGTGGAGGGCTTTGTAGGTGTGGATGAGCAGTTTGAATTGCCAGTTTTTCTGGAACGGTAGCCAATGTAGTTCCAGAGGTAGGGAGTGATGTGCTTCTGGGGACATCTCGGATGAGTCTGACAGCATAGTTTGGATGGTCTGGAGTTTTTACATCAGCTGATTGGAGATCGGGATGTACAGCATGTTGCCATAGTCAAGTCTGCTGGTTATGAGGGCCTGCGTGACTGTGTTTCTTGTATACATGGGGAGCCATTTGAAAATCTTGCCAAGCATTCTGAGAATGAGGCGGCAGGATGCAGTCACAGCCTTGCCTTTTTTATTCATCATGATTTTGTTATCTAGGATGATACTGAAGTTTCTGGTGTGGTCTTTGGGGGTGAGCTTGGGGCCTAGTTTGGAAGGCCACCAGGAGCAGTCCCTGGGGAGCTTTTGTTTCCGAAGATCAGGTTGTCCATGTTGAGTTTAAGGCAGTTTTCTCTCATCCAGTTGGCCATGTTGGTCATGCAGGAGGTGAAGTTAGTCGTGGTGGTGTGGTTTGCATCAGTGAGGAAGAGGAGAAGCTGGATGTCCTCAGAATCTGGGATAATGTTCATGCCATGGGCGCTTATGATGTGGGTGATGGGTGCCATGTCCACGTTGAAAAGGATTGAGCTGCGGGATGAACAAAGAAAGGCTTCTTGTGGTCAGAGGTGTAAGGGGGAATCTGATTCATTGATATCTGTTGGAGAGGTAGGAGGCAATCAATTTTAGGGCAGGCCTTGAATTCCTGAGTCCCAGAGTCTGGAGATGAGGGTGACATGGGAGACAGTGTGGAAGGCCGCTGAGGGGTCTAACAGGATGTAAGCAGGTGTTTCACCTCTGTCCATGATGGACTGGATGTAGTGTGTTGCTGACAGGAATGCTGTTTCCAAGCTGTGGGTGCTGTGGAAGCCTGCCTGGGTGGAGTACAGGAGTTGGTGCTGTTCAAGATGGTCGGAGAGTTGCCTATTGATCACTTTCTCCAGGACATTGGATGAGAAAAGAAGGAGCGAGATGGGTATGTAGTTGCTTCTTGCAGGTTTGTCAAGGGTTTCTTTCAGAGAGCTGTGACTTTTGCAGTTTTCAGCTATCTAAGATGGTTCCGTTAAGAAAGGAGGAGTTGTACATGTGGTGAGGGCAGGGGTCTGTGTGGGACCCTGAATTGATGGTCTTCATAATTCCAATGATGCCTTCTGTGGTGAGTGGGCTCCAGTTCATTAGCTGGTGGGCTTTCCTGGTAGTTGATTCACAGGACTCCAAGAAGCTGCATTTCCAGGAGACAGTCTCAATGCACTAATAATTGATCCACAGGATTTCATTGTTCGACAGGTCAACTCAGGGGGCAGGCAGAAGTGCACTGTTGGTAATCTTTCATCTGGAAAGTACACACACACCAGTATGAATCTTTCAATAAGGTGAGACGTTGGGATTAAAAAGATGTTCAAAGGGTTGGTGCATGGGTTTGAATATTATAGAGAAATTGTAACCTAGGATTGGTTAGATCATCGTATTCCTTATCAATAAGTGGGCCAATCAAGGTAGGGGATGCAGTATGTACCTTATATATAAGGAAGGCCCAGGGGTAGAGAATTCAGTTAACACTAGAAGCTACCTTTGCTAACTTGTACAAGCATTCATTATTATGGGTTAGTTCAGTTGCCAATTGCAATATCAATGACTTGCAATTTTTGACTTTTCATTCTGTAGGATAACTAAAGTAAAAGTAAAAAATCACAGTATGCATCAAGAGGACAATTGCATAATTTGGATCTATTGATATTGAACATAAATGGTCTACACAATAAAATTAAATTAGGAGAAGTACAGCAAGCTATCAAGTGGCTAGCTCTGGAATTGGCTGTCCAACAGGAGACGCGTCCGTTTTGGTCTAGTTTTGCAAATTTAGGTAGTTATCGGTGTACAAAATTGATACAGGATGGCATCAGGAGAGCCAGAGGAGCTACCATTCTCATTTAAAAAAAATGTTCCCTTTTATAGTCTGGAATGCCCTCCAAGATAAATTGAAGAGGTACATTGTGGTTTCAGGGACCTTCCACAAACAACACTCGGATACTGGACTGGAGTTGGAATAAAGATGGCAGTACTGACCAAGATTGAAATGACATGCACAGAACTGAAACTGGATGCAGAAAATGCGGGGAAGCTAACTTGGTCAGCTGCACAGCTTAGGTGACACAAATTGATTGACAAGGCTTGAACAATGCTATATATGATGAGAAATGAATCAGATAGGCAGCAGGCAGGCATTAGAAGACCTACTCCCCCACAAGGCTACTTGCATAGCTTATGTATTCTCAGGCTGCTACTTTAAAATATACAGTCTGTTACCAATGGAGAGCAAAGAAGATACCATGGAGTTTGTTGTTTGTTTAGGATCTCCCAAAGCATAAAACAAAAGAGAGATTCTCGAACAGAAGCTCTCCGTAGGGGACCTCATGAAATCTCTAGAAGGCATGCAATCAGGGAAGACCTCAGCCCCTAATGACCTCTGTTAGACCTGTCAGCCTTAGGGTGGCCTTCCCTCAAACGTTTTGCCTGCTTCTCTTCATGTTTGCTTAAATCTGTTTTTGTTGGCCTTAGGACTGTGCACTTTACCACTGCTAACCAGTGCTAAAATGCTTGTGCTAACCCTTCTAAACATGTTTAAATTGGTTTTCACCTGGTTGACATAATTAATTTAGTTTTAAGTCCTTTGAACAGTGGTATACCATACAACCAGGGTCTGTAAATTAAATGCTACTAGTGGGCCTGCAGCCCTTGTGCCATCCAATTAAGTAGCTCCTTAAAACATGTCCCAGGCCAGCCATTGCAGCCCGAATGCAGTTATAAACTACCAATTTGACTTGCCAATATAACCTCCATGCCAAATGTTAAACTCCCCTTTTATTTCATATACGTTACCCCTAAGGTAGGCCCTAGGTAGCCCATAGGGCAGGGTGCAATGTAATTAAAAGGTTAGACATGTACTTATAAGTTTTACATGCACTGGCAGTGAAAAACTCCTACATTCATTTTTCCCTACTGTGAGGCATATCTGTCTCATGGGAAACCATTGGGTTGCCGTGTTACGTTTAATAAGTGCTAACTTTTGATTGGGAACAGATAAGCGTTTCAGGTTTGGTATTTATGAAATTATAATAAAAAAATCCTCTTTAATGGTAAAGTCGGTTTTAGAATTACAATTTCAAAAATGGCATTTTTAGAAAGTTGGGCATTTTCCTGCCCTTAGCCATTTGGTGCCTGCAGCCTCCCCTGAGTCACATGACTGCGTATAACTGACAGTTCGACTTTGTGAATTCCTCTTACATATTCACACATTAGAGGGATGAGATGTGCATGAATGTTACATCTGTTGGCAGGATGAAGGGAGGGCGGAGCTGGGCACAGCACCACTTGCAGCTGAATAGGCTGTGCTCTGCCTTCACACAAAAGGCTTGTCACCTCCACATTGTCTTTGCAGCAGCTTGGAGCTAAGGCAGGGGAGTTAAGAAATTCCAAGCACTTCAAAGAAAAACTTCTCGAACTTTCTCCCAGCTTCAAAGAAGGCATGAGGTATAAAAATAGGGCCCTCAGACCTACTCTTCATTTCGCTTTCTGGACTTGCGGAAGGACTCTCAGAGGACTGCCTATTGCTTTGACCTGCTGTATACGCCACAAGACTGCTTTGGTGCACCTGGAAGGACTTCTTTGCTTCCTGGAGCCTGCCTTGAACCGTCAGATGCCAGCCCTGCTGCTTGAGCCCTGCTTCTTCACCTGAACCCAGGACTACCAGAGTAACTCCCAGGACTAGTTTGGTGGCCTCTTGTTTAGAGCCACAGGGACATAACAGGTTCCCATCATCTTGAAACCACACCTCGATCCAGCCTGAGTGAGTCTTGAACCCCAAAGTGGTGTCCCATCAGTCCTGGACCCTTGGTTGTGGTGTTAAAAGTGCCCAAATAGCCAAAACTTGGGACTTAGAAAATGTTTGTATAAAAACTGCTCCGAGAACTGAGGGAAGACCAAGACAAACCTGCTCGTCGACCCACCTAAGGTGCATCGTTGGTCTTCCTGACTTTGCAGCTGCTCCCTCTACTTTCTTCTCTGCAGCAGCAAATCCTGTTTACTGGTCTTTCGTAAAAGCGGTATCCGAGCTCCTGGAACTGCCTTTGGCTACAGCCTCCTGCCTCGTCCCACTAGGGATTTTCGACTTCCCAAAAAGTGACTAAGACCTAACGTAGAAATCTTCACAGCAACTTCATTTAAAGGGCCCCTAATAGCGACACTCCCTCCTTGGACATTTCCTGCAGCCTTCGTCTGCTCAACTTTACCTTCTCAGAACTTTTCTTCAAAATCTAAGTCAGAAGTTAAGTGCCGATCGGTCCCAATCTACTTATTGCATCCGAAACACGCTCCTTTGCGGCTGGCCATATTTTTTTACTTTGACCCAGACTCGCGTGACTCGAAGTCCGTGGTTGGTGCTATCATCTTTTAGGCACTGGTTTTTACTAAAAACTTTAAAAATTCATAACTCTTGTTCAAGTGGTTGGATTCTTGTTGCTTTGGTGTAAAATAATTTATTAAAATTTACTCTAGTTTTCTAAATTGGTGTAGGATTTTTCTTGTGTTGTTCTTTCATTTTATTACTGTTTGTGTGCTGCATAAATACATTCCACATTCCACCAAGTGCACCTCCTATAGGCCTTTCATCCTAATAAACATAGAGACTGCAGTTTTCACTAAGACTCTGGTGATCAGATTGGGGAAGGTGATCATGTCCCTTGCTCATCCTGACCAGAGCAGCTTTGTATCTGCACAATTAGCTAGGCACAATATTAGGAGGGTATAACATGATACGGATGGCATGTATTCATTTGTTGGACTGGGCAGACCATGTTATTTTTAACAGTGAATGACTAACTATTTGGTGATAGAAATGGCATAGCCTTTCAGGAAGAAAATGATTTGTCCAAAGAAATTCCTCCCCGAGGGCATACTTTAAGGCCACACACCGCCCCTCTCCCACACAAGTAGTAGGGGTATATTTATCAAAAGTCATGCAGTGCAGCACAGCAAGTCACCTTTCTGCACTGCAATGTGTGACAGGGAAAGGGAAGGAATGAGCCCTTTTGGCTGCCTAGCTCCAATGCAGGCATCCATACACCATTGTGCAAGGGTGCCTGTGTTGCATACAGAATTATTTATGTGCAGAAATTGCCACCTTCCTGCAGAAAAACAACCTGAGAGGCATATTTCTCTTTCTGTGTGCTTCAGAATGCAGCACACATAGAACGAGGAAGTAATAGGGAGAAATTAAGATATTTCTCCTTGTTACACCTCTCCTGTGAAGGTTTTCTCATTTTGGTGCATTCCCATGTCTACCAGTTCTTGTAAATCTGTGAATGCATCAAAAACGATGGGTGCTGCATAGGAACACCCACGCAACGCCCATAGAATGCCTTCCTAGGGCAGAGTAAGGCAAAGCTGCGATTTGTGCTGCATTGCCTTACTCCAGATTTATGGAACCACTAAGGGCCACGCTGAGTGGCCTTGCATGGCTTCATAAATCTAACTTTAGGTTTGCGTCGCTCTTGCACCACATTGCGTGGTGCAAGAGCGAGGCAAACCACCTCATAAATAGGCCCCTTAAGGTCCAGTTGGCAAGGGGCACTAAGCAGATTGGGATGGGTGGGAGAATATCCCTGTGGTTGGGTAACTGGCTAGCACAAGTAACAGCATTGCCAAATTCTGCTCTTGAGACTTGATTGTCATTTACAAAATTAGGGATATTTGTTGGCATACCTCACAACAAAATCTGATCTCCTCAATTACTAACTTTATAAAAACCTACAAATAAGACACACTCCTAGGGCATACCTTCTGTGCATATGCATGGGCACTGTTCCTGATTTCAGTCCCCTGAGGTAAAACTAACTATCAAAACTTTTAGTACCAAAAGAATATTGCAAATTTACATACCCCTAATTGAAAACACCCCATCCTCTTTGTGCCATTGAAAGAAACATGGGAAACTGATAATGGGTCCCTGTTGGAAGAAGAGTGGATAGAGTCCAACATGGTTCCCTGGGAAGTGGCAATCTCAGTGAAATTCCGTAAAAATCCAATAGAACTATATTCGTAGGATATACTGCATCCTCAGTGCTTCTTGCTCATGCATGGGGAAACCTGCGATTTCCTGTGCACTAAATGGGCATGCCCAGTCATACAAAAGTACTGGGAAGGAATTGTGCCCAAGATGTCAAATGTAGTGAACATCCAGTTAGCTCTAGATCCCCTAGCAACATAATTGGAACTGATGGAAAACCTTGATCTTGCAAATGGTACAAAAAAGCTAAAAATCTGGGCTTTTTGTTTTTAAGCAGGGAGCTGGCCAGACACTGGAGATTAATTAATGCTGCATGGATTCAGGAATGATTGTGGAGTATGGCTCACTTATCACTAATCAGGGCATCGATATTACAAATACAGGGATATCCGCATAAATATAAGATAATATGGCGTCCATTGTGGAGATATTGCATTTTAAAAGCACAAGGTACCAGGCATGTAAATATGCCTCAGCCACACAATATTTTACATTAACACATTTCCCGTATCGCCCACAGAATTGAAACACATTAGCTGATTTCATAATACTAAATCGTAAGGTGGAATATGTTATGAATTTGAAACAGTGAAAGATGTTCATTACATTCAGCTCACCAAAC
Organism: Calotriton arnoldi; assembly: GCA_963921515.1. NCBI lineage: Eukaryota > Metazoa > Chordata > Amphibia > Caudata > Salamandridae > Calotriton > Calotriton arnoldi. The sequence continues at coordinate 796,283 of CAWUFW010006986.1, forward strand.
TTAAGGCCATGATTTAGATCTTGGCAGATCTGTCCCCGCTGTCACTCTTTTGACGGTGTCACCACCCGCCTAGTTGGTGGTCTGCCCACTCAATTTAGATGTTAATGGGTCATTGGACCAAAGACCCAGTGCCTCCGACTCCGCTAGGAAGTTTCACCCGTGTCAACGGCATTATAAGCAGAAGCGGCTGTCAGCGGGAGTCCAGCCAAGATTACAGCTGGGCCAATCACAATGTACTTTTCCATCGAGGAAACTGTGGCAGGGATTCCTCCTACTTTGAGTTGGCGGAATCGAAGGAAATGAGGTAGAAACGTACCCTTTTTTCTGTGTCCCACTTACGTTTTCAGCTTGAACTCCATTGTCCAGGTCCTCCCTTTGCTGCTACTACATGACCACAACGCTAATCAATTCCGTTGTCACTAGGATCTAAGGTAAGGTTCTTTTACACTGATATTGTTAAGAATAGTGTATTGACAATTGCTTTAGTTTTAATGTATTTTTACATTGCCCTTACATACATTTTACAAATTAGCAAGGTAAAATGAACACACCTGTATTGGTACTTAAATAAAATGTTATTGTGGTGTTTGTGGGTGTTGTGCTTGTGGTGCCTGTGGGTGTGCATTCAATAGTGTGAGTGTGTTGTTTGTGTGCTATGCAATATGTAAGTAAGGGTTCATAACACATTACCTACATATATTTTAGAAGCAAACACAACATATATGTGTACTGACACATAAATCAGTAGTACTTACCAGTCTCCACTCCACCAGGGACCCAATCTGTCAGCAAACCGCCCCTAGGGCAACACTGCACAGAAAGCTACAGTTGGTTCTGTCTGGTAAGAACAATTTCTTCAAAGTTCATGAGCTTAATTACAAAACATACATTTTGGCTTGTAGCAATAATGCTTAAATGGTTAAAAGTCAAAAGTATTTTTATGCATTTTTTAATGAGGCTGTCAACAATTCAATTAAAGATTGGAGTGACATTAAATATAGTGAAAAAAGTGCTCAGTGACATGGGTGAAATAAGTGTCATTTATACATGGGTGAGACAAACATATAATATATGTACAATTTATACAAGAGAGAAATATATTAAAATGGTCAGTATAGCAAGGAATCAAGTGTCTCTGGTAGATTGCACAATTGCTTGCTAATTTAGAACCAGAAGACCTGATGGAACTGAACCACAAACGAACGTCGACGTTTCGACCCTGACGTAAGCGTTATTTAAGAAAGCGTCATGGCGGGTCTTCTTCAGGACAAGGTGAAAAGGGAAGACAGCCTAAAATGAAATGAATTCATATGTATCAGGCAAGTTAAAGCTATGAAAAAACTAAAAGGTTTGAAGGTGGTACCTATATCATGATACTCACCTATTCATGGGATAATTATCCTATAGCTGCCTTAAAGGATGCCGGAGACTGACCGGTAATCTGAAGATATTAAAACGGGGGGGGAAATACATTACTCCCGGCATGGTTAAATTAAGGGGAGGCAATGTATTGCAAAGAAAAGAATTATAGTCTTACCTGAAGGATTCAGGAAGACTCCAACATGTGTAACATTTCAAAATGAATCTGGAGGTTAGAGCCGTTTTAGATCTAAAAGTGAAAATTCTAAATGAAATAAGCGCAGGCTGCCATGAGTGAACAAGGTATTTCAGGGCCGGATGAAGGCCACGTCTCACCTGATTTAATTATATTGATTCTTGTGGGGTAGGGCTGCTGTAGTAATCAGTCTGCCCTAATATTTTGTTTTATAGTACTCCGCGCCCGGTCCATACAATTCTAACTGAATCCTGTAGGACAAGATTAATAAAAGTGGACTTAGGAGGCTGATGCGAAAGTCATAGAAAAATCAGCACCGGGCTGATGCGCAGAGCATCTGCCTACCTGGGATTGGGATTTCCCTCGAGTCGTGTCTAGCAGTCTCAAATGTGTCTGCTAGAGTGCCGGTAAAAAAGGAAACAACCCGGTAAGCCTGACGTCAACCTGACGTACAGGGAAACGTGCACGATGCTTCGCAGCAGCTGGATGCTGTCTCAACTGCCTGCAATGCTAGGGGGGACTTTGTATGTAATTCCTGTTGTGCGTTTGGAAAACACAGTGCGCATTGGAAAATCGCTTTAAAAAAAAGGGGCATGGTGTCAATTACTAGTGCTATCTTAATAAATAATCATGTTTCTGATCTGATGTCTAAAGCATTTTGGAAAAACAAAAGTGCGCATTAAAACACAGTGCGCAATGGAAATTCGCTTGAAAGAAGTCATGATGTCAATTTATTGTGCAACCTTAATAAATAATCATATTTCTGATCTGATGTCTAAAGCATTTTTGGAAAGACAACAGTGCGCATTAAACCTTGCTTATGGAGGAACATAAGCAGGGGGCGTGGCCAAGATGGCGGATAGAGCGGACGCAGAGCCCTGAGCTCCGCTCTATGCCCGCCGGCAAAATCCTGTTTTCTCCTCGCCTGGCCGGAGATTCTTGTCTGTGATCGCTGCGGGAGATGACTGGCACCCGCTGGAGGGAAAAATCGGCGCTCATCGGCGCCCCGTGAGCCCGCTGCGGGCTCCGATCTCTGCCTACCTGACCGCGGGTGCCCCCGAGGCCTGGAGCAGCGCGAGAAGACAGAGGCACCTCGGCGCGGGCCGTGACTCGGCCGCGCGGTGCCCGAATTTACCACCTCCTTCACATCAGGGGGCCTGGAGTGCCTGAGGCCTGGGGTGCTGTGTCCTGTGCCCTTGCGACGCCACCTGTGACCCCCTCTGGCCTGCATGAACCTCCGTGGCTGAGACAGCCATCCTGAGACGAGGGGCCTGTGGTGACTGGGCCCCTGGGCACAGCGGTGAGGGGGTGCGGACCCGTCTCCCCCTCCCCCATTTGGGGGCTAGGAGCGCTGTGCCCCGAGAACCTGGCGGGAGCTGTCCACGGCTCCAGGTTCCTGATGGACTGACCATCCGGGACCACCATATTGTGTTTGGCGAACGGAGGCGGCCGGGCCCCTTGGGGTGCGGTTACAACATTGCTACATCTGGCGGGTGAGCGAGCGACGTCCCTTGACAGCGGTGAGTGGACCTCCGTGGCCCCTTTCCTCCTCTATACTCCTTGCGACCTCTACGGACTGTGGGTGTGCTGCGAGTGCGCAGCTTGAACCGCGTCGCCCGCCCTGTGGTGAGTGAAACCCCGGTGGATTGTTTCGGTTGCGGGGGACCCCCTGGAGCTCGGGTGTTTGGCTGTGGATAGCCTCGCCCACAGGGTGCGGCTGGGAGTATATCCCTGAGCCCTGGCTGGTGGACCGGAAGCGGCGCACTGGAGCGGAGCCTGCGGGTGTGACGACCCGAGGGGTGAGTGCCCTTGCGGGGTAGGCATATCCCGGTGTGCCATAAGTGGATGCGCGGAGTGCATCTGGGGACGACGGTGGCTGCCTGAGCAAACTACGGCTGGGGCGGTGTCTCTGATCCTGCAGTGGGAACAATCCTATGTTAGTCCTGCGTCCCTTTGTGCCCCGCAGGGCGTGAGTGAGAACATCCTGTAGCTTGGGTGATCTATCTTGCGCACCTTCTTCCCCTTGCTTCGACTCCTGACTGCTCCTGACCTCTGAGGGTGCACGCCCGCCATTGCCTGCCCTGTGGGCGCACAGGGGCGACATCATGGGCAAGCCCAGACCGGACAGATCCCAGGCACAACCTCTGGAGGTGGAGCCGGCGTCCTCGGAGCGCAGGACCGTGGATCCCCCAGGGACATCCGGCCAGGGAGACCACACTGATCAAACGCACCGCTTTGATGAAATACTAGCGGCGATTCTGGATATCAAAACCACCTTGGGCTCTAAAATTGACTCTCTTAGTATCGACATGGGATACTTACGAGAAGATCATAAGAAGCTTAAGGGTCGGGTCGACGAAAATGAGTCCGCCTTGGCATCCATGCGGCCTACGGTGGCTGCGACGACTTCTCAGCTGCGAACCCTCCAACAGGAGGTGGACTACCTTCAGGCCCGCGTGGACGAACAGGAAGGGCGCTCACGACGCAACAACGTGAGAATCGTGGGCCTGCCCGAACGGACGGAGGGGCCCAGCACGGAACTGTTCCTGGAAGACTGGTTCGCACGTGAGGTCCTACAGGGCAACATGTCTAAGTTCTTCTCTATTGAGAGGGCTCATAGGGTCCCGGGGGGCTCCCCGCGCCCTGGCGCACCTCCTAGACCAGTGGTGGCCAGATTCTTCAATTACCGTGACAGGGATCACGTGCTGCAGATCACCAGGACCAAGGGCCCCTGGCAAATCGAAAATGCGACAGTCCACATCTACCCGGATTATACCCTGACTGTGCAACGCCGCCGATCCTCATTTTTGGAGGTCAAAAAATGCTTGCGAGATCATGATGTTCAATACTCCTTGCAATACCCGGCACGCCTGCGTATTCGCCATAAGGAGGGCACGGTCTTTTGCGACACGCCGAACGATGCCTGGGCTTGGGTCGACCAACAGGGTTTGGCGCACGACCCTCCTGTGATGCAGTCGAATTCTGCACGACCATGGAACGTGGTGCCAGCACGTGGAGGCCGGGGCGGGAACAGGTCGCGCCGCCCAACAAAGACGCAGGCCACGCGTGAAAGAGCACAGGTCATCAAGACGGTGGAACAACTGGGCTCCCCTTCATCCTCCTCCAGACGGGACTCGGACTCTGATGCACAAATGGACCGCACACTGCGGCTTACGGACTCACAGATTGAGGCAATGGCAGGGACAGACCCGGTCCTTACCCCGCAAACAGCAGCTGACCTAGGTTGAAATTACTGCGCCTGGAACTTGTTTCTCTGTTGAAGTGACCGGACAGCTGGTGTATGCCTGATGATTGCCAGGATGATCCACGGGAGGCGGCACGGACATTACATACAGTCTTCACACCACCTTCCCCACCGAGTGATAAGTAGCTGATACAGCACACTATTTCATTATTTATCTTTTGTTGTATGCTTTAATTGTTGTGTTATTAGATTTGCAGTTTAGTGCGAATGGCCCATTGTCCATTGACAACCAGGCCTGGGGTGGGAAGTTGGGATGTTTTTGATGTCATTCTTTCTTTTCTTTTATGTTTGCAATTCACGAGCCCTGGTGCCGATATACCCCTGTGTCCGGTAGTCTGGGACCGTGTGTGTGGTGATGGGAATGCGGTCTGCCACGTGAGGGGGGGATCCTCGCAAAATTTCATTATACACCTACATAAATGGCTAGCGGGGATTATTCTTTATTGACCTGGAATGTGAGGGGGCTGGTGGGATGCGCCAAGCGCCACAAAGTGTACCAATACCTGTGTAGCTACAAGGTTACGTTTGCGCTACTCCAAGAGACGCACCTCACGACACAGACGTTGGCGTCGCTCCGCAAACGATGGCGGGGCATGGTCCTGGGCACGACGTATTCGGGTTACCCTAGGGGGGCGCTTATCTGGGTGGCACCTGGGACTCCTCTCCAAATTACACACTCCAGGGTGGACGTGCAGGGTCGCTATGTCACCATGGAGGGTGTGCTGAACGGTTCCCCCCTGGCGCTGGTTTCCCTGTATGCCCTGAACTCGGGCCAACCCAATTTCCTGCGGCTGCTCACACCCTTGCTGCTTACGGACCCCACGGTCCCTACATACTGGGGGGGCGATTTCAATGGGGTGTGGGATCTTGCCTCGGATTGCTCCCGCCCACCTCTCTCTGGGGCGCAGTCCATTACACTGGCGCATCACATGCGGGAATGGGCGCTGCAACTGCAGGTCCACGATGTCTGGCGCAGATTACATCCGCGGATGCGCATATACTCTCACTACTCGACTCTGCACGATTTACACACACGGATTGATATGGTGTTTTGTTCGGATAATGCACTGCATAGTGTGGTGCATGCTGCGTATTTGGCACGCGTGCTTTCTGACCATACACCCTTACAATTGAGCCTGACCTGGGGCGCGCAACGCCCTACGATCTCGACATGGCGTCTGCCGGGGGCGGCGCTGGCTGACTCCTCCTACCGGGCCACTTTACTGGAGTCCATTACCAATTACTTTGCGGAGAACGAGGGGACTGCGTCATCGGTGGGGGTGGAGTGGGAGGCCTTCAAGTCTCTACTTAGAGGTCATGCAATCAAGACCACGTATGGGGCTCGCACAACCCTCACTGTGGCACTAGATGTGCACGAGTCCGAGATCCAGAGTTATAAGCGGTGAATTCCGGCGGATCCCCTGCTTGCCCCCTTACTCGCCCAGGCGCGACTGGCGTACAGGCAGGCGATGAATGACCTGTGTGCCTTAGATTATAGAACATATTTGGCGTGCAGGCATAGCGAGGGAGACAAGGCTGGGAATCTCCTGGTGTGGCTCCTCCGATCCGATACTACCCAGCCTCCCATTACTGCTGTATACACGAGTGCTGGGACTCTAGTGAATACGCAGGCAGCTATCAATCTCTCCTTCCATGAGTACTACACCACGTTGTACGCAGCTCCGGCACCACTTGACCCTGATCGTATTCAGGAGTTTTTGGAGGTGGTCCGGCTCCCGCAGATCGTCCCGGCTCACAGGGCCGCTCTGGAACAGCCCATTGTGCTTGATGAGATCACGGATGCCATCCGGCAGCTAGCGGCGGGCAAGACGCCGGGGACGGACGGGTGGGCGGCAGAATTTTATCGTACCTTCTCTGCACAGCTAGCGCCTAGGCTGGCCAAGGTGTATGCCGAGGCCTTTGAGGCGGGTGAGTTACCGCCAACTATGAGAGAGGCGACGCTGGTTGTGCTGCCAAAACCAGGGCGAGATCCCATTATCATGGCCTCCTACTGCCCCCTGTCGATGCTTAATGTCGATTATAAGATCCTGGGGAAATTACTAGCTAATCGGCTCCTTGTTACTGTCCCTCTGCTGGTCCATGAGGACCAGAATGGTTTCATTCCAGGGCGCAATACGGGGTTGAATTTGCGGCGGTTGTCTGCGCTCCTGGAGTGGGCGCGGGGTGGGGAGGAGCGGCCCTGGATCGCCTCGCTCGACATAGAAAGGCGTTTGACACCTTAAGCTGGGCTTACCTCGAGCGACCCTGATAGGGTTTGGCATGGGTCCCCATTTCCTACAGTGGGTGCGATTGTTATACAGTGGTCCGCGGGCCAGGGTGAAAACAGGTCGCACTTATTCGCCGCTCCTGTCGATAGCGAGGGGGACGCGGCAGGGCTGCCCCCTGCCCCGATCCTTTTTGCTCTGGCCATGGAGCCATTGGCGTGCAGGTTGCGGCTGCGGGTGCGATATTGGGGTATACGGGTTGATCAGCGATGGCATATCGCCTCGCTATATGCCGATGACGCGTTGATTTACATTCGTGGCGAGGCCGTGATCCTGCAGTCCGTCATGGCTCTTTTAAATGTACACGCGACCATCTCTGGACTCCAGGTTAATTGGGCAAAATCGGTGGTGTTCCCGATGACATCAATGACTCCGGCACAGAGGCGGCTAGCGCCACTTACCCCGCTGCAATGGGCGTTCGACACCTTCAAATATCTGGGGGTGCAGATGTACCACATGGGATCGGACACGATCGACGGGAACCTAGGCCGAGCCATTACGCGAGTGCGCACGACCCTCTCGTTTTGGACGATTCTCCCCTTGTCTCCAATGGGTCGGGTAGCAATATCTAAGATGTTAGTTCTCCCCCGTCTCTTATATTTTTTCTGTGTACTCCCATATCGTTTACCCCGAAAACTTTTCCGAGACCTGGAGTCATTGCTGGTGTCGCTGGTATGGGGTGCTTCCCGGGTTCGGGTGGCCCTCCACAAGTTATACTTACCATTGTCGGATGGTGGCCTGGGCGTGCCCAATTATGAGCGATACTACGCGGCGGCGCAATTACAGTGGCCAATGCGGTGGCTCGCCAAAGGTAGCCTCACTGAGTTGGTCTCTGGCGCTGTGTCCTGGGATATTTCAACGCTCCTAGAGTGGCTATCCGGAACTGCTACGCAAACCCAGATACGACAGGGCAATTTATTGATGACTGCAGCCCGACGACACTGGGCTAGATACGTGGTGCCCAAGGGCCAGCCGCCGCCTTACGCCCCTAGTCTACCTCTGGAGCTGCTCCCTGGCACGTATTCCTGCCATGGACGCCCGGAACTGGGGGCATGGAGGGAGAGTGGACTGGACACATGGGGGGATATGTTTGCGGATTCGCAGCTCCTGACGTTTGAGGGCCTAGTGGAAACGTATGACGTGCCACAGGGCCCCTTCCTACTCTATGCCCTACTGAGTCGCCTGTCCTTGCAGTCCTGGGGTGCGGACAGAGGGGAACCTGTTATTTCACACTTGCTACATACCTTGCTCACACACGGCCACGGGTGTCAAGCCATCACAGCCATATACATTTCCATTAGATTGGACGATCCCCCTCCATTGACTACCTTGCGAGCGTATTGGGATGGCGAGCTCTCTATTACCCTGTCGGATAAACAATGGCAACAATGTCTTACTTACCCCAAAATTATTTCGACCAACGCCAGAGTGAAATACACTCAATTTAACTTTCTCCACCATACGTATCTCACCCCTCATAGATTGGCACGTATGTACCCTACCACCATGGACGTCTGCCCTAGATGTAGAACTCAGGCTGCTACTTTTACTCACATGGTCTGGACTTGCACTACCATTTGCGTATTCTGGCTAGAGGTGGCTGCAGTGCTTACGGCAGCAGCGGATGCGCGAGTGGAGGTGGAACCCCTCCATTTCCTGTTGGGAGCTACAAGGCGTAATTCGGCTCGTAAGAGTATGAATAAATTCTTGGACGTCGCTTTGGGCCTGGCTAAACGGAGGATTGCCATGGCCTGGAAGGCACAGGCGGGCCCCGAGATCGCTGTGTGGCTACTGGACCTGCGAAGGGCACTGGTTTCGGAATGTATGAATCAACGCGAGGCTGTGGCGCGGGCGCCGCTCCCCTCGCATCAATTACCTGCACAGTGGCAAGAATTTTTAACGGCGATCGAGGCCAGAGTTGCTGAGGGCGCTCCTCCCCTCTGAACCCCCCTTCACACACATCGTGGGGAGACCCCCCCGCTTGCCCTGCTGCCCCCTCCCCGGCCCACTCGCGCCTGCTCCTGCCCCCCCTCCTCCCCCGTCCATTTACTCTTAAGGTTTCTTCCTGAGGTGCTTGACATGACCGCACACACTCCATCATGTCCCTATGATACTATCTATTGTTTATGTTATATTTCTTATGCACCAGACCAGCACTTGTGATCGTACTGGGCTTTATATATACATAGAGATCGGCTTTTGTTTTATTATTTGGGCCACATGTGAATTTCTTTTTGTTCTCTTTTTTGTTTTTTTTTGTTTTCGTTTGTGGTGCCTTTTGTGTCCGAAATTATATTGTCTTCTTCAGGGATGTACGATATGTAATGGGCCTGGACACATCGAGCAATGCCTGATTCTCCTTTTTGATATTTCTATTGTACATTTATCTATGGTTGATTGTGTGGCGCTGCGGAGTGAAGCAGTGAGCCGCCCAGCCCAGTAGGTACGGGAATGCTGAATGATATTGAATCTCCTTCTGCCCCTACCTAATGCCATTCGATTTTGTTATTGATCTGTATTATTTATTGTATACCCTGATCATTATGCACATGTTTTGGATGTCATTTTGTTAAAATCAATAAAAATCATTTATTAAAAAAAAAATGGAGGAACATAAGCATAAGGTATTCAATAACCAAGGTAGAAGCAAGGTATTCAATAACCATGTTTTGTGGAAGAACATCAGCATAAGGTATTCAATAACCAAGATAGAAAAATATATTTCTAAATTGAGACAGACCTGCAGTGTGAAGCCTGGGGAGGCGAACCATGAGGCTTTTACATGGGGAATTGCTGGTCCGGATGGTGGACCATACATATTCGAAGACGTTACAAAACAACAGCATATTTACAAGTGTTAAAAAGAATAGAGCCACTTTTCTTACATGTAGGGTAGAACATATTATACGGACGATTGGAAATACAAGACCCAATCTTAAATAACCTCACTATATTAACATTGTCCATGGCATTACAAAACAGTTAACATGTTTTGAATAGTTGAGTGAGATTTACCATTGGAAGTATAGCAATTATGACAATCCAAACGGAAACATCTATCGTGTCATGTTGTGCATTATTGGAACGTCCATGCATGTGAAGGACATAAGGCTGCAAATGTCGCTAAATGGGGGGAGTGGACAGAGACAGTTCAGGGTATCAGTACATATGGGTCAACATGTGTCAGCCATTCTGTAGTTGGCCCATCTGTCTGAAAGTCTCCTCCATTTCATTTAGTCCGTTCCCAACTGTGTCCAAGGAGTGTATCCACCTACACTCCTTGAGGTTCAGGGTCGTGCCAATATTACCCCCTCTGGGGTGAGGGCGGATTTTCTCCAGCACCCACCATCTGAGGCTGTCAGGCGAGTGGCCTTGGTTGTTGAAGTGTTCGACTAGGGGAGCTCCCTGTACTTTACATTTAAGTCTGCTGAGGTGTTGCAAGATTCTAGCCTTCACCTTCTGAGTAGTCATACAACTTACTACACGGACACTTGATGGCATATATTAAATTTGCACTGTTGCAGTTCATGTGCTGTGAGAGTTGTATGTCCTGTTCTTGTGTGTGAACGAGGTACCCTCAATGGTTAGGATACAGGCTTTGCAATGTCCACATTTATAATTTCCAAAAAGGGGTGGTAAGTTCAACTGACTCCTAATGTCCTAGGACAACACCAGCACAAGGGGGACATCTGAATAGGCTCGGCTCAAACCCGCCAACCTGGTGGTGACGGAGTACTGTTAGCCAACAGACGAGTCTGCCGCCTCAACAACGGTGTGCTGCTTACGTAATGGGAAACAGTCTGTTGATGTGGACAGTGATTCAGCCAGCACACATCTAAATACAGCAGGCAGGATACCGTCAGCTTGGTGGAATACTTGGATACTCCGCTGCTGAGGGACGACGCGAGTCCTGCCAAGATCTAAATCTGGCACTTATTATTTACCTGTTTTATGGGTGTATATACATTTAAAAGCCAATACAATATTTTATATGAAAAAAGAAGACAATCATGAATCTTCTACTGGAAACACTGTCTACTGATCCCAAATCTGCTCAAAAAGTCACTGACCCTTTTAAAGTTAGGCACTACCTTCAATTACATACAGAAAATCTGATTTGGTCATTTCATTCCACTCAATGACCTCACTCCTTGGGACTGGGAGAATACTATTTATGGTGTTTGAGGATTGACTATGTTATCTTCTGCAAAAGAGTAGGCATATTGATCCAGTTGAATGCTCTCATCTTGTTTCACGCTGTGAGCTAATCAATTACATTAAAAAAGTTAGTAAATGTTTACCTGGGTCTCCATAACTGAATGTAGGAAGTTGGTCTGTTTTCTATACAATTGTGTATATCAGTGTATGTATTGACTTGTGGAGTTGTACAGAGTAGTAAAAGTGGTTTTCAGTTGCTACATGTTCCCACTATTTGATATGTTTAGAACAATTAGCTTTGAGTATGATTGCAATGTGAATGACACAAAGGTCTAACTCATCTGAGACAGACTATGTAGAGGTTTATGTGATGTCATAGATGCATTTGCTTCATCTCAGTGCTGGCAAGTAAGCTTCCCCCTATTCTTTGAGAAAAACATCATACCTCAAACCAAGATAATAAACAAGCTTTGCCAATTACAATATGTCTGGCTAATGTATGAAAGTGACTTTGTCACTGATTGGTGTAGATACTCAAGTCATAATGCATGAACTCTGTCACTCATCCTTGCACTCATGCACCCATTCATTAAACCACTTATTCATCCTTCCAGTCACCCTATGACACAACCTCAATAAAACACACACTACTTCTACAACATATGCAAGATAAATTAAAAGTAGACAAAAGAAAGCACGGCACGCATAAGTTTGCAGTAACAAAGCTAAACATGCCAGCAGGTGTACCTCTTGCAAAGGTATTGTAAATAGTCTACCAGTGTTTAAAGTTCAAGTATGGCCACCATATTTAGAACCAATGTGTTGGCCATTTTGGAATGGTAAAATAAAGATTCTTTACAGAAAACAGCATTCCATATTGATCTCCTGATTTAGAGGACGCTGGAATGTGGATTGAGGAGCATTGCAAAGGAAATGAGTGGCAAGTAAGCAACCCATCAGCACTGCCTGGATAGCTGTAGTGTCCTCTTGAGAAACATTAAAATAAAAGGAAGAGAAGCAAAGAAATGAAAGGGGAACTATAAAAGGAGGTCACTCAAAACTAAAGGACTGGCCAACCAGCCATTATACTGAAGGGAACTCAGGAGCATATTTATGAAAAAGTAACTGAGCGCTACATTACAGGGGAAGGACAGGACTGTGCCGTATTTATCACAATCCAGCACAGTCCTGCCATTTCCCAGTGCTAACGCACAATGGGCTGCCTAGCGCCAACGGAGGCACCCTTGCAAGGGTGACTGTGTTGCATGCAGGATTGTTTTGGTGCAGGAAGGGACAACGTCCTGCACAAAAACAATCTGCTGAGGCATTGTCCTCTATCTATGGGTGCTGCAGAATGCAGCACACATAGAAAGAAGAAGTAATGAGGAGAAATAAAGATATTTCTCCTCATTATGCTTCCCTGGGAAGGCGTAGCATTTTGGTCTATTCCCAGGTCTCCCAGTTATGGTAAATCTGGGAATGCATCAAAATGCACTGGAACACCCATGCAATGCCCATGGAATGCCTCCCTGGGGCAGAGTAGTGCAACACAGTTCTTTGCGCTGCGTTATTTCACTCCAAATTTATCAAGTCACGTAAAGTGCTAACATACCTTCTTACAAAAAACGGCTGCAATTAGAGAGTGTGACATTTCAACTCTGAAGCATGAGGGTTTGAGGAGAAATACACAACCCAAACGCTCAATTAAGATTTAATATATGGTACAGAAATAAACTCTACATAAATAAAGACAAAACAATCAGAGGTCAAGAACAGGGAACTTGTGGTCACAGCAATTAAAAGTGCAAATAGTTTGGGTCTACTGCATTGCATTGTTGCAGGAATTCAGAGTCAACCTCACCAAGTCAACCTCACCAATAAATACATTTGAACAAACATGGGACCAGAACTTTTCTATCGTTCATTGCTATACCCAATAATCACACTTAAATGTGTGTTCAATGTGGGAACCAACTAACACAGTGAACATGAACATGCTCAAGCCAAGCCAGGAGCTATATTTTCACTGCTATTAATCACAATTTGGGTTGCAGACCATTCTGCTAAGATGGTGAAAATGTTCCTAGGTATTCTTCACCATCACACCAAACAGTCCTATTTTCAATCTACATTTACAGTAAAAAAAACTCTTGGCAGTTCTACTAGACTAGTCAGCTTGCCTATTCTTTTCAGGATTACATGGCCCAAATACACCACCGCCTAGTAACTCAAAAGCATTGGCTGCCACATATATGCAGAAAACACCCAGATTCAAGTCGAGTTTAGGATTTGTCTGAACACATGTCCTGCAACTGCTACACCAAGCCTATCTTTGCCTGAATGAATTAAAGATAACCTTCCCATTGCTCAGTGAGTGTCAACGCAAAATTGAGTTTTATTTGGCACAGTCAACTCGTTGTTACAGCCATTACAGGAAATGATTAATCTCGGAGTTCTCATTTATTGATCCCTATCCTTCATCCACCAGGTGAACAAATACATACAGAATGAAAGATGCAACACACTCATAGTCCATTGATAGCTTTTCTTGCAGCAGCCCAGTGTTGCATTAGTAAAAGTCTTTACATATTAAAAGTCTGTTTTCTAATCAGATCAAGGTCATTTAGCCTGAGAACAAGCAATAAACTTTTCCACAAATAGTTAGGTCTGTCTCAATTTTTGGTAGCCTGGCCAATCAGAAAAGATTATTCTTTTAAAAGTATGACGTGGTATGAGGCAACAGTAATTGGAACAAATGTGCTGTTAAAGGATTCAAGTTCCAGCAAAATGCTTTGGAAGAATGTACAATGTATTGACTGGAGACCAAGACAATTATGAAAGAAAGCAGTGATATATTCCAGTGTGTAAAGCAATAGAACTGCCGATACCTCCACCTATCGGCGCTTTTGCCAGCGGCAGCATGTGTCGCCTATCACAAATTCCAAACACACCAATCCTCAATTCAGAAAGGAAGCGGCATACCAACTGCAGTGCAATTGTTTAATGTGAAGGCCAACAAACACGACGTGTTTCAGCTTTGTCAAGTAAAAACATTGTGCACCCCGAGATATAGAAATAAAAATCGTGTTTACAGACATAGAAGCAATACTACACATGGGTTATCAGCCCTGCCAAGTTTCACACATCTGGCGTTACACTGACGCATTTTAAGTCACATTACTGCAAGTAAAAAGATTGTCACGGAAATCAGCTTACTAAAAAGCTGAGTGTGTTACCTGTTTTCATGCTTTGTAGAATCCGATGTTTCGCAGGGTTACAGTGACACAAAACAGGCGGCGCACAACAGCCAATGGGTGTTCTGTTATGCTTTGATGGGACCAGGCTGGTTTACCCTGATTAGACTGTGTTTTGTTTGCATTATGTAGTGCAGGCTGACCTGGCTACCCCCCCGCAATCCGCACTAATTGGTCAGTAGTAGGGCAAACATGCATGCAGCCGTACGGCCTGCCCACCACAACGAAGTTTACAACTGCCAGCAGGGTTGGATTGGGAAGGCGGGCAGTCGGGCATTGGGCGATGGGCCGGTGCCTCAGGGTCACCTGGGGGCCAGTTTTTAGTGGGCCTCTGTAACCGGCACAGAGACTTAGGGGCATATTATCAACAACCGGCGATAAATATCGCTAAGCGCACTTATTGCTAGGATATTTATCGCCGGCGATCGATGATTTTTATCACTGAGATAGCGTGCTATTAGCAACGCTTATCTCAGAATCGATAAAATTCCTGGCGCAAGCCGCCAAATGTCCGATTATTGCTGGAAATCCAGCGATAATCGCACGACATTTGGCGATAGCTTGTTGATAGGGCTGGGCATACTTAACCATGATATCCACCTTCCATTGGATATCATGGCTAAGTCAAACTAAAAGCATGCGTAAGGAAAGTAGCGTTAACCAAGGTTAGCGCTACTTTTCTCATCGCTATGCTTGTTGGGGATTCCCTTGATAATTGGAGAAATGTCGGTTAACGACATTTCTCCAGTTATTTTGGGACGGAACGCCCACTTTGCATCTCATTAGAGATGCAAAGGTGGCGTTATGGAAAAGGGCGATAGGGCAAGGATTCACGCGATAGCGTGGCCTTGCTAATCCAGCGATAAAATTATCGCCGCTTTTCGTCTGAAAACAGACGCTAAAGCGGCGATAATTTCTTATCGCCGGCTTGATGATATGCCCCTTAATTTATTCCCCAGTCCCCGTCAGGCCACTATAATGTGGCGCCAGCATCATGAGCACTCCCCTGCCATGGAAGTGCTCATGATGCTGGCGCCACATTACAGTAAACTGAGGCTGGGGTCCAAGTGTTGCTTTAGCCTTTGGGCTATTCTCACCTCTGCGCCATGCCTCATGTGACCTGGCCTGCCAGAAGCAATGTTATCCCCCGCTGGGCCATAGCGTTTAGGCCATGATGGGTGTGGGGAGGGTGGTAGTATGCAGGGGCCTCGCTGGGGGAGGAAAGTGATTTTGCACCATTTGGCCATTCTCACCTAAGTCCCCTCGAGCAGCAGTGGCAGTGTGCTTTGCTTGACCCCTCCCCTGCTAGGTCATCGCCCTGGGGCTATAGACAGCTGGGGAGGGGCGTGTAAGAGAAGTGGCCTCTTTAGAGGCCAGGTGTTGTCACCTCGGCCCAGTGTCTTTTAGGCCTTGTTGGGGAGGGGCCAGAGGAGGATTGCATAAAATTGGATGTTGCATTGTGGTTAGAACTGCCGACCTTGTAACCAGGTTCGAGTCCTGGCGTCAGCTCAACAACATGTGATTCTGAGCAAATCACTTAATCTCCATACCTAAAATAGGAATGAATTGTGTAATGTACATTGCTCTAATGCCTTAGGGCTGAGTTCACAATATATAAAACTACAAAAAATGAATTTACCAAAAATAACCGTCCAGATTCCAATGAGACTAACAGATGGTGATCCATAAAAGGGACGATCTGCGAATGTGGGCCACTTTTTTGGGAGTGCCCGGGCCTAATTGTGATCCCAATCCGACCCTGACTGCCAGGCGATCTGTGCAGTGTTAGTGCTGATAAAGGAAGAAGTTCAGCAGCCTCCTTGTGTGAACAGACAGTGACAGGGACTAAATAGGCTCCAGTCAGCGCAGGCAGAATGTTTTCAATTTCAAATTCCTGCCACAGTCAGCCTGGGCCACCAGGAACTGCTGCTACTGGAATTAATTGTTCCTGTGTGTGTGTGTGGGGGGGGGGGCATCACCGGCGGTTATGTTCAGTCACAATTCGAGGAGGTGCCAAAGGCCCAAAGGCTCTGAAGACAGCGTGCCACGCCATGCCCTGTTCATCATGCCTTCAATCTACTGCTGCTGCTTAGATGCAACCCAGTACTCTATGGTATACAGAGAGGAGCACTGTACTAGGTCACTGTACTAGCCTGCCCTCTTGGAACTGGCAAGTGTCTCCAGCACATCACAGTGAGCAGCCGTGTGCATTAAGAGTGACTCCACACACTGCAGCTACAGCGAATAGGCCGATCAGCAGAAGTTATTTTCCCAGCATTGTCAGTGACTCTGTTGGTAATGTGGAGTTTAATGAACCTGCTGGGCAGAGATCAGAGATTTGTCCAGCTCAAGATGACTCGCCAGTAGCGCAGAAGGCCAATGTGCCTGCTGAAAAGAACGTGTATCATGCACATCACAGGACCTAATTTTACTAAAGAGGTTAGTTTGGGTAGAAATGCATTTTTATTAGTAAAACCAGCCCCAACCACTGTGGTACGTTTTAAATCCTGAGTTTGTGCTTCTTCAGACCAAACACTTAAAATATACTACATAGTTACAAAATTGTTTTACAGTACGATCAGTTTACAAGGGCTCTAATTTACTGCCCTTCGATTTCAGGTGCTTTGCAGCAGTTTCAAAATCTTCTTACAGTTTCACGTTGCTCAAATTGGTCCATTTTCTGATATTAATATGTTTCCCTCGTCTCTCATAGTCGGAGAATGTCACTTATAATTACACTGAAAATATGAAAATGTCACACACAGGCAATTTGAAACCTTGTGAGCTATGCGTAATGGCCAAATTAGTAGCTCCGTCCTTTCATGTAACATCAAATGATACATAACATCACAATAAATATCAATGTATATGTTAAAATAATTTGCAATTCAAAATTATCGGTACGCCATAATCCAAACTTCATATCAATAGATATTGAGAGTGAAAGAAATAAAAGAAATACTCTGCATATCATAGTTATCGAGCACAATATCACCTCCATTTGTTCGAAGCACCTACCATTACAACACATTTTTTTCCAAAGCATACCCTGCAGCACATCTCCATAGAAAAACAGTAAAAATGCCTTTCCAATGCATACAATCACAACGCATACTATTACAATGCATGATATTACAACGCATCTTACTAAACCTACCAAATATACTTTTTAATCCCCACCCTAAAATACAGGATAAAATAAAAAAAATATTTACAAAACACAAAGGTCTTAATTGCAAAACATTTCCAGAGGTAAAGTAGTCCTAAAAAGCTGATTTCCAAATAGAAAATACTGTACTGGCATTTGGAAACGAAGGGGCATATTCTCAAGAACGTTTGATAACTACTGCAAAAGTTGCTTAACGCAACTCTTCACATCGCAGTCCATCGCGGGAAAATAACACTGTGTCAACATGGTATTCCCAACCCTGCGGCACCATGCGATAGTAGCAGGACAAAGCGCCAAATGACCGCCGAAAAATTAACGCAACGCCTAAAAATGCGAAACACGAACGCGAAAAACCTGCGATGCCCCAAATCGCGATACAAAAATCAGCGACAACCAGCGACAGGCCTGCAATTCCCACGCGTCATGCGGGAAAATGCACTATAAAAGCAACCAAAAAACACACCAAAACAAAATCAAACTGCGTAGCACTCATGGATGCACCCGGACCGAGTGCAGAGGACAACCCGAACCCCACAAGCCCCACGGAGGACCAGCCAGGAACCCCGTTTCCGGGGAAGGGCAAGGAGAAGAGGAAGAGGAAGACGGGATTCAGTCCGCAGGAAGACCGGATCATCATCACGGAGGTGATAGAACACTACCAACAACTGTACGTCACCTCCACTGCGTCATTGGCAACACAAACAGAAATATGGCAGTCCATCGTCACCAACATGAATGCAGTCGGAGTGTCGAGGAGGTCAATGGAGGAGGTCAAGAGGCGCTGGCATGAAGTGCACAGCCAAACCAAACAGAAACTTGCTGCCAAGAGGAAGGCAGCAAAGGCGACTGGAGGTGGGAGTCCTGTGCCACAGGAGGAGCTGGATGAGATGGAGGAAATGGTGGCCACAGTCATCAGTGTGGAGACGGTGCAAGGAGTTGGGGGTCTGGATACAGCTCTATATGACCTGACCCAACAGCAACAGGGTGAGTAACGACCAGGGACTGGGGGGACGGGGGGAGATGGGCACAATGGCACACATGCACAATCATGTGCAGCACACTGCACAACCACAATGAGCGTGGAACATGTCCCTGATACCCTTGGCATACTGCAGCACACATAGAAACACCAAGTAGGCCCCCGTCCACAATGTGCACAAATGGGCCCCCCTCCATATCACCAATGCCACAACCTACCCATGCACATGTGCTGAATCCAGAAAAGCAGCGGCTCTGTGAGCCACACTGACAATGCAAGTGACACTGCATGACAGATAGCATGGCTGAAGTCACAATACATGACATGGTGCACGAGACGACATTGAGGTGGCTGAGTGTGGACCACATCCGTAAAGGAGCAGGTCACACTCTGACACATCCACGTGCACCTACAACCCATGACGTCAAAAACACATCTGCAGACAACCAATGCACAAGAGTACAAAATTTGTCCAGGGGCACAAATGACCCAAGTCGCAAACATCCCAGCACCCAAAAAGCACACAAGTCAAAGGCACACAGACTCAAAGTGATAAGGGTCCGCCAAAGCAGAGCTGCAGGGGCGAATCGCCAACAATGCAGCACACACACATAGCAATGACAGTACATCAACATTGAAGACAATGTGGCACAAAGTGCAACCCCTACACCACAGGACAGAGGACACAACTGGTGCCGCTCGTGCGTAGAAACTGGCCAATCACATCTGGCACTGCATGACACTGTGAGATGACAATGTACGAGTACAACCACACATCCGTCATGTAGTTGAAATGTCCACTGTCTCCCATCAAATAGCCAGCCTCACCAAAACAGTCACAATGTACATTGTTATGCAGTCTGAATGTAAACATCTACAATGCGTCAACATACATGGAACACACTGTTAACCTGCATCTCCCCTTTACTTTGCAGAGGGACAATCAACACCCCCCTGCAGAGCAGACCACACATCTCTTCAGTGATGATGAAGAGGACACCCTGCACATTTGCCCAGACACACTCCAACGGCTCGTGGACAGCCTCCGCACCCCACCTCCAGGAGCAGGGCAGCCCAGCTGCATCGCAGTGATGCCACACCCTGCACAGACCACACAGCAGGAAGCACACACCACCACAGCTGTCTCCCAGGACCCCCACCAACAACACATGGAATTCCAACGCCGTGTGTTAGGGTGCCAGGAGAAGATGGCTGATCAGCTGCGGGTGGGGTTTGACCTCATGGCAGCCAAACTCGATGCCATACATGGGTGCCTGAGTCCCATCAGGGAGCACACAAGAACTGTCTAGTCAGACAGGCTCCAGCGATGGCAGCACAGAGTTGGCACAGATGCGGAGGACAATGGAGACCATGGAGCCAATGCAGGCTGGAAGTATGGCTGCCACGGCTGAACACCAGCGATATGTATCTGGGATCTTCCATGCCCTGCAGATCCTCATCTTGCCATTGCTGCCACTGAACCTGTACCAGATGACTGCTGCAGGAACCTCAACACACACATCTCCACCCCCTGACTTGTCAGTGGCACACAGTGATGCAGCCCTATCACCTTCGCACCCTGATGCGTCAGTGGCACACAGTGACGCAGCTATAACCCCACCACACACACCTGACACACCAGACACAGAAGACGTCTCAGAGGAGTAAGATGTGGAGGGTAATGACTGTGTGAGGAAGGAGGTAGAAGCATCTGTCCCCGCCATATGGCCTGTCCCTGCCTGGTTCTGCTCTCTGCATCATGCCCTGGAACAACACCTCCCACTGTCTCCCGAAACACTCTGCGACATTCACCTGGACCCCGACATGGACTGCCATATCTGCTCTGGTACCAATGACACAGCAATACGGCTGCGGACTGAACTCTTCCTCTTCAGATTAACTTTGCATTCCCCCTTGGACTCTGGTTGGCCCACCACTGGGCAACCATGTTATGTGGGCTTGAAATGGCCATGTACTGCTCCAGCTCCGACACTCCCCAGAATGTGAATAAAACATTCCAAATCACACAGATGTGTCATGTCTATGTTCACTCACGTATAAAAGTCTGGAGGGATGTAGGGACATTGATTTCACTAAAAGGTCCACCCTGGTAAGTGTCATCAATGCATCAATGCACATGTTTGACCCTGACCCACATGGCCAATTAGATGACTGTGAAGGTGTGAACTAGCTGTGGCCTCATTGCACATGAACAACAATCTCGTTACCCCCCAACGTAGCCCCATGTCCATGTTTGAAATAGGGATGTGCGTAGAAATGTCATATTCGGTAGCAGTCCTGAAGTGGCGTCCCCCATCACATGTGACAACAGAACGTCTCTTCGCATACCTACTCACACACATCTGTGTGGACACAGTCTGTTCTGTTGGATAACCTTGATCTACGTGGCAAGAGGTTGGACACCATACTCACATTGCTGGAGACACGTAAGAACACAGGTCTGTCAGCAACTATCCCAACCACAATGTCTGGCTCACAGAGGTGGAGCTGCCAATAGGGACTCACCCCCAAATCACAAGCGTCAGTCAATCCCTCCCTGTGTATGGACAATGCACATGTAGGCACATGATTTGTCATTATAATCAACACGCATCACAGTTGTACACTAGTGAAGTTGCGTAGACTTTATTGGCATGTGTGTGTCAGTACGGGCAGGGCAAGGGCCACAACATGCAGACCAATGTTTAAGACACTTACAGGCAGCTTAGGAACATGTCGAGGTGCAAGTAATGGGGTGGCAAAAGTGAACACAAATCATTACGGATGTCAATGGTCTCAGCCCACCTTGCCTTGCTGGACGAGTCATGTGATGTTTGGCGTCTGCTCATTGGCCCGTGTCAGGGGACACGACTCACAGCCCATGGAATCTGCATAGTGCTGTAGCACTGGACTGCGCTGTCTGTGTGCTCTGCTGACAGTGAGCAGGTGAAAGGATCCTACAAGGTCACATGTCGTACTACATTGCCATGTGTGTACTCTCCCCCCAGCAGTTTCTCTGATTTTTGAATGTTGCCAAACGACGCTGTGCAGCTCCGCCCATGGGACTGAATCACCTTGCACAGGTGTGTGTACACACGCGTAGGTACACGCACATGCATTCTGAGTCCAGGCGAAGGCAGACATGTCCACTGTTGGGGTGGGATATGTGACCATTCCTCCAAGATGCTACAAGGTGTGGGGACCTGTGCTGTGGGTGACAATCAGTTGTGGCTGCAGGAACGTAGTTACTCGTCCATGAATGCAAGCGCTGCTTCATGGGCAATCTGTTCCAGGAGTACATCATTGTCGAGGTCAAGGAACACGATGGCGAGCCAATCCATTACCTGGTCTGGGCAGCTGTGCTCCGTCCACGCCGTTTCACCAATCCGCAACACAGCCCAATAGGGGAGCGCCTCGATGTGGTCACTGCACACGAGGAGTTGTGCAATCTCCCATGCCCAACTGCCTGCACATACGCCAAATATCAGGGCATCCCATGCACGGGTATCACGGTTACACTCCTGTTCGTGGGCCAACAGGGGGCGCACACACGTGTCATTATCCAGTTCAGCTACCGTTCTGTTGGATAGGCAGACATCCATGGGCCACTCGAATGTGCATGATCGACAGTGGAACCAGGGCTGGACGCAGGTGACGTACGCAAGACGGAAACTCAGACGGTAACTGATGTGCAACACTGCCAGTGGCAGTGATCCCAACAGATGCAGCATTCGTGCACAGTACAGTTCCACGTGACAGGGGTTGTGCATGTGCCCGGGATTGCCAGCCATTGCCATTCGTGGTCTCGTAGCACCGGCACTCTTCTGACAGGCGGCAGTTATGTGGATGATATGCCACTACTCGGAGCAATGAGTCGTATTTGTGTGCAACGTTTGGGCATATGGGTTGTTTTTTACTTATGTGTCCGGAGCATCCCATGCAGGTGTACCTCAAGCAGGGACAAGTGTGTGTGGGGAGTGGACACGTTGGTCTTTCATTCGCGCAGTTTGTGGTGTGGGAGTCGTCAAGATCTGGTATGGTATCTCTCGCAGGGAGTGCCAGCCGCATTCAAGACCAAGGTCGGGGGTTCAGGTGTCCTTCAGCCTTGTGTATTGAGACAAAGGAGCTTTCATTCCTAATGTTAGTCTGACTACTGCTTGCATTTTTAAAATGTGATGTGGCCTTCGCGTTGCAATTGATGCCAGGCTTTGACTTAGTGTGCACTAATAGCGATACACCCACAACAGTTGGCATGTATGAGCCAAGAGCCCGATTGGCCTTGCGCTCCTTGTACAATCTCTCTCTTTCTCTCTCTTTCGCTCGCTCTCTCTGTCCTTTGATGAGCGCATGACACACCTTCTTATCTGGAATTTCTTTTTGCAGGCTGTGACTTACAGATTGTCCTGAGAGGACCCGCCATGACTCTTCAAAATAGTTGTTTTGTGTTTATTCTGATTGACACAAATTATTTGCAAATTCTGAGATGAATGTATGATTCTCATTTTTCTGACAACACATGTATGTTGGGTGTTGTAATTGTGCGACATCAGGCACATTGTTTTATTTATGATTTCGTAACGTTGATGTGACATCTTTGTCCGGGGGTGGGTGGGGGGTGCCGGGAGTGGGGCCCGGGGGGGGTCCTGGGGGTGATGGCGGTGGGTGTTGTTGCCCTATTGGGGCTCCGGGATGCATGGTGAGTGGCTCCATGGCATCTGTTGTTCTTCATGTGTGGCTCTGGGCTGGGCTCCCTTTGATGGTGCAGGTTGTCGTCTGACTTTGCACCAGGTCAGAGCAGGTGTTAGATTCATGCTGCTAACGCGCCTTATCGCATGTTTTGAGATCTTATCGCCGATGTGGCTGGTCGTTGGGAATGTTGAGGTGTGGTGTTGTTGCGGATTTTTGCTCGCGAACGCCTACTCTGCATCTCATTAGCAATAGTTGCCGGGGTCATCTTTGGCAATGATTTTTGCGGCTGCTATCGCAGGTAAACTGGTGTTATGGGCTGTTGGCACCAGCTTCTGAATGGGGCGGTAATTTTATTGCGACTTTGGCTGCGATAAAGTGCCGTTAACTAGGCGATAGTTCTTTGAGAATATGCCCCGAAGTGTGTTCATTCCAAATACACCAACACTGATGTTCATCCTCTATTTTCACTCTACCAGTACAGCAAAGGTCTACACAAAATGGCTGTCATTCTAAAAAGCAACAAATAGAACTCTTTTTTTCACAACACATAAAAAACATACATTCTATCACATTCTGAACCACGGGTAAAAATACATTCCACAACATATTTTCTTTTATATTTTTGAAAACTCGTGAAAACGTATAAATTCAGCCAACCACCATTTTGTGATTAGTGGTACACTGATGTCCATGGTGACCACACTCTGCTAAGGTACGAGGAGAAAAACAGCAATTTCCTAGACAGACACTGCCACCTATTGACTCAAGCAAGTGAAACGTAAACAAAAACACACTTAATAAGAACACCAATAATTTCCAAACCCAAAATTAATGTTAAATATCGTATAAATTCACAGATTTTGAACGTAAAAAAACAGCCTTATGATTGAAGTACATTACCTGGAGGCAAACCACTGTAAGTTTTAATTACATATATTTTTTTAACAAAAAAAAAAACCTTTTTCCTCTGGGAAGGTGTTGGTCAGTGGTGGGGGGGCAAATTTACTATTCCAACACCACTGGGTGCTGGCCTCAGGGAAGCTGCTGGTCAGTGGTGGGGGGAAAAATTACTATTCCAAAACCACCAGGTGCTGGCCTCAGGGAAGATGCTAGATGGTGGCGGGGGACATGACTACTATTCCAGCTCCACCGGGTGCTGGCCTCAGGGAAGGTGCTGGTCAGTGCTGAGGGGGAAAATTACTATTCCAACACCACCGAGTGCTGGCCTCAGGGAAGGTGTTTGTCAGTGGTGGGGGGCAAAATTACTATTCCAAGTCTACCTGGTGTTGATCTCAGGGAAGGTGCTGGTCCGTGATGGGGGGCAAAATTACTATTCCAACTCTACCGGGTGCTGGCGTCAGAGAAGGTGCTGGTCAGTGGTGGGGGGGTTCAAAATTTCTATTCTAACTCCACCAGGTGCTAGCCTCAGGGAAGGTGCTGGTCAGTGGTGGGGAGCAAAATTACTTTTCCAGCTCCACCGGGTGCTGGCCTCAGGGAAGGTGCTCGTGAGTTGCAGGCCATGAAATGTCACACATTTATAGTAAAACATACAGACACTATCTTTTTTTCACAAGACTTGCAATTGACCCATCAAAAAGGACCAAACAAAACATCATCTGGACTCACATCCATCAACACCAGCACTTGCAGAAAAAACAGAAAGACCTTGACAGGTAAAATGTTTGCAAAACCTAATTTTTCAACCCAAACAAACCATAAAATGTCTTCTAAGCAACCACCAAAAAACACAAACAACCATCAGTTTAACAAAAAGTAAGCAAAAAATTTGAAAAAAGGTGGTTCTGTAGATAACAATCAATTTGGATAGCTCTATTTATGTCAATGTTTCCTTGCAGGCTAACCTAACCACCCCCACAAGGAAGTAATCCAACTCTACAATATCTACTAGAAGAAGACCTGAACCACCAGAAGACCAAAGAAACTTACAAAGGTAAAGAAGACAGACATAAACAATTTAGAAAACCTGTCTTTCTTTTCACAGACGTCAACCTCAAATCACAGTGCAAAATCATAGTTACCAAAGTCCAGCAATAGGATAAAGAACATGTTCTTAGAAAAATCAATAGGCAGTCAAGAAATAATAACCACATTTTCTTTACAGGTTTTATCTAATAAACATTTCCATTTGTAAACACTCTAACACAAAATTACTTTTTCTACCCTGCTTTATAGACAAAAACAACATGGCATCAGGAAGAGAGGCAACCTACATCAAATCTAACAGAGGCAATCGCCTGCTAAAGTACAGTGACTACCTTTATTGTAAGAAGAGACTAACTGAGCCCAGGAATCATTGGATGTGTGTACAGTACTATGCATCCCATTGCACAGGCAGAGTGGTTACTCTTGGTAACATTGTTGAAAAAAACCCCAAGCCTAACCACTCTGCCTCTGCAATGGAGATTGAGGCAAGAGAGAACATCCTACACATCAAAACTTTGGCATCCACTTCTATTGAACCCTGTGGCTCCATTTTGAGTGAGTTATTCCAAAACATTCCTATGCATATAGCAAATTCTATGCCCACAATTCTGAATCTGTGCAGAATTATACAAAGAAAAAACAACCCACAACGAATAACACCCCAGAACTACTCAAACATTAACATTCACCCTGAACTTATTATACCCTTTAGAAATGAAACTTTTCTTGTGCAAGACACAAAAATCCTCAGAAAATTATATTGGGCCACATGTGTGAAGCCTTTTTGAGTTCGCAAACAGTCCGATTCGCAGAATCGGCCCATTTGCGAACGCAAAAAAGGCTTTTCACATGCATCAAACCCAAATTGCGATCGGGTAACCTGTTACCGAATCGCAAATTGGGTTTTGTGATTCGGTATTAGGAAGGGGCATGTTAAGGGCGTCCCTTCCTAACACCAAATCGCATCGGTGTGTATGAATGTTTTGTGACCGAAATGCGGTCACAAAACATTTGCATTTTACCACCTACAGAGAAAGAGGTTTTTAGATGCAGATCCTTTGAAGCCTGCAGATACAGCAGGAATCAAGATTTGTTTATATTACCTACAGGCAAGATCCAGCAAATATCAAAATATATCACATGCACAAAGTTGTAACTATGTAAAAGGATTTTGGAGCACGAGTAGGCCATTAAGAATGTGAACTAATCCTACCCAGTGGCAAGACATATCTTCCAGAAACATGGTAGTAACAGTGATCTATTGTACTTTTATGGTTTGGATAGAATTTTGAAATCCATCAGAGGTGGGGATCATGAAAAGCAGTTAAGGATTCTAGAATCTCGTCTCATCATTGATGTCAATACCAAAAGTCCCAATAGTTTGAACAGTGATGAAGAGTTATCTGTACACATTGGTAAATGAATAATAAGTGTAGTGTCTTGTAAATAAAAGAATGATGGAACTTTTATAGTTCCCACTGTACATCGTAGGCCAGTGGCATAAGCGTTGAAGAGATGAGTTGAAGGCAGGCTTAGAATGTTGAGTTCTGACTTATACGCAGTGGAGTAAAGATGTATACAACTACTCTCCGTGTGTGGCATGGTTATTGATGAGTACCTGGCTGGCAGGAAGCTACAACTGGCAATGAGATAAGGGATACAAAACCCATACACTGAAAGAGCTCTTCCAAAGAGTTTGCCGTGGTCCTCAGTGTATGACACAGTCGAAGTACAGAAATGATGCTGGCACCGTTGGAGTCTCAGCTGAATGCCAGCTTGTGTAAAACACTTAAAGATAAAGAAAGTGGCATTGAAAGTCTACGTGTTGGTGGCCAGGAACTGAATAAAAAGGCTCCTTATAAAAGGTACTGCACCGTTATGCAAATTAATGACATACACTATAAGGAGTAAGAACGAGAAAGGCGGATACAACCAGGTAACGAAAGCAGTGCACAGACATAGTTCAGTACAAGTCAAACTGAAATTCATGTGCTATGAAACAGAGATTAACCAGGTGTTTGTGAAGAACGATTTAAGCACAACGCCAACCAAATATCATAACACTATCTGCTTTCATGGACTAGTAGAATGTAAGGTTTATCTACTTACCAAAACCATTAACGAATCAGCATGCCAAAATGTGCTGTGGAGCGGCCCCAGGAAGAGAGCCAGGGATTGTGCTAGTGGTGGTGTACCTGAATGAAGTGGCCCGCAACCAAAGCTGCAAATTGGAGCTCAGAGCAACTCCTTAGACCGCTATCAAGTAAAGAGCTCTGATGGAGATCCAGGGCGAGATCCAAGCTCCAAAAGTTGTTAAGGCTGACCCCGAAGCCAGTAAGACACAAATTGCTAGAAATCTGGTTGATCAAGTTCCACCAGGAGCGCCTGAGAGAACACTAATGTCCACCAATGTTTATATGGCTGCTGCATTCTTAAAACCACCATCTGCAGTTCATACATCAAAGAAACACAATTTTGACAATAGATCGACTGCGTGGATAGAGACTTTTGAAGATTTCGTAGATGCAACAGATGAAAAATTGATTAAAAGATTATAAAGTATCTGAAGAACATGCCAGTTGAAGGTGTGAAAGAAGCCATGAAAAAGATACCACAAGAAGGTGAAGTGACGTATGATCAACTCAAAACAGCCTTGAATGTCAAATTTAATCCAGTGCCAAATGTGGATTGTGAAAGATACATATTCAGTCAAGTACGCCAGAGACCATGCAAAACCATTGATGAGTTTGTTGAGACACTGGGGGGCAGATTTACAAGCCCCTCACGCCACCGGTGCGTCACTATTTGTGACGTACCGGTGGCGCATTTTACTGCTCCATATTTACAAGGACAGGAAAAGCCACCCTGCAAGACTTTTCCTGTCCTTGTAAATATGGCCCCTTGGCACGCAGCACTTTGAGTGAAAGGGGTGTTCCATGGGTGTCGCTGTGGGTGTTCCCACGCAACACCCATGGAACCTGACACATTTCCAGATTTACGAGGAATCGTAAATCTGGAAATGCGTGTGAATGCTACACCTCCCCAGCGGAGGCTTAGGGAGGCACAACGAGGAGAAATGTATTTATTTCTCCTAGTTTTCTTTCCTCTTTCTATGCGTGCTACATTCTGCAGCACACATAGAAAGAGGAAATCACCTCTAATCAGTGCTTAATTTGTTAAATATGAAGTGCAGGTGCTCAAATGTTTGTTGGAGGGATAGGGGCTAACTTCACAGGGAGTGTTGACCCCGCCCCGCCGACTCCATCTGGTGAAATATAGGCAAATTATGCTACTACGCGAGCCGTTTCCACCATCCCGACATCTATGAAGGTAAGGCCCTCACAGGGCTCGAGTAGCACTTATTCGGTTCTCCTGGATACATCAGGGTAAATGGATCTTACCTCAATAAAGGTCTGGTTTAGCAATTCGATGTTTTGTCCCTCCTATAACTTCTATTCTATATGTAATCAACATAGTAAACTCTTCCAAAAATGTTTGCAGTTTTTTATAGCGCCAACTCGACACGACGGTATTGGAGCGCCTTACATGAGTACCAGTTCCCCATTCTAATGGTGTCAAACGACTTCACAATTGACTTGTTATTGGTTACATTGCTGGCTCTCAGCTGAGAGGCCAAATATTGTATGAACTTATTGGGTATATTGGGGGGGTTTGCAGAAGATGCACTCCTGGAGTGTACAGAATGGGCTAGAACGCCCCAGAGCATTACATTAAACATCTCATAGATTGCAGAATTTTAATGGCTCCAATGTATCTATTTTTCAGAATGTAAGGACATGCACAGGTTGATCCGTGCACAGTAAATGTAGACTACCTCACCAACAGATGTGATAATAATTAGTCTCTTATATACTGCTACACTGGGCTGGCCCTAATTGGGATTGACCAGGACAGCGCCCTGGGCAGAACGAACATTTTATATTTGCTTTGGAGGTAGGGGGTCATTGCGGTGTGAGGAAGATGGGAGGAGGGCACATGGTTGACGGGGTGCTGCTAACAATTACGCTGAGGAACATTAAGGGCTGATTACGTAGTCTTTAACGGGCCCGATTGAGATCAAGTGGGATGGACGAGCTGCTGTTTGTATGACATTAGGTCAAGCAGCTCCCTGCGGCGCCCCTCGAAATACTAGGCCAGCTGCCCATGCCCGGCTCTGGTGCTACATATTGCACTTAAGCCGTTTTTCTAAGCGCTTCAAATAGGAGATGTTATTATTAGAATATTAGTCAATGTAATTGTACTCGATTTACCCACCTCAGATGGATGAAAGGCTTAAACGGTCTTGCTGGAATTCAAACTGGTGGCATGCAGACGCCGCACGTTTCAGCAGTGAGCGTTCTACTCACCGTGTCTGAGCCTCCCTGGCGTAGCGCAGCCACCCTCCCTCACACACAACAGAAACAGGTGTTTTTTCTTTTGCAGGCATCTTCTTAAATCTGCATGAATTGGCCGATCGCAGATTACAGGTTTATGTTAAGCCTGCCTATGTCAGACACAAATGTGTAAATATGGATTAGGGCAAGTATAGCCCTGGGAGCACTCACAGCGCGCAGGCACACTGGAAGGGGCACGAGGACAACAGAAAGGCCGTGAAAGCTCCCACACACACTGGCCACGTACGTACCTCTTCAGATTACAACATACTTTACAGCACGACTACAGCATTCTGTTGACGGGTAGGGGGCGAATAGCTTCAATACGGCCAGACACAAACTAAGGTGCTTGTTAGAGTCCCCTAAATCAATTTCTTGCTGAAACGCTGGTGCAGCCTCAGTTGATTTGTTTTTAGTTCAGGTATGTCCAATGTAGGTCCAAGGGGGCTGGGTAATGGCAGATTTTCAGAATAAAACTGCCTCTTTCAAATTGGTTCCATTTAGAAAACGACTTGCAGATGTATCTCATGTGGAAACCCGACACCCCGAATTTAGTCAAAAGTGAGGAGAAAAGGCAAAATGCATCCAAGATTTAGTTTGAATTTGTGACGAATGCCTAAACGCATATTATTTCCCCGTAAATTAAAGACCAACTTTAAGGGTGAGGACCTTCTACTGTGTACCCGAATTAGGTCATATTGCGTAATTGCGGGCTATTGGAATGAAGTAAGCTGATGTATGGATTGGACCCCCTTGTAATTCCGATGAGTCAGGGCCCGCCCCCTACCCCACCAAGCTCCCCCAAAAACTCTGCGTTCTTTGGGCAACTAACTTGGACTTAGGCAAACCAGGGCCCGAGGGCCGGCCAGGCATTAGGCATTGATTATGATGGCATGGCATGCTAGTTGCAGTGTGTGTTTAGCAGCGCTGCGCTAGGTAACTAACTTTATTAACTTGTGATAGTACTACTTACTGTGGTGGGCGGCCGGCCGGCACAGGGACTACTCGGGACACGACGACGGCGATGCACACACACAGCCTGCAGTGCACTGCCTCAGTGATTAGGCAGTTGGCAGTACTACTGGCCACTGATCGATGCCCCGACGTCAACACGTCGCCACGGTCCGGTCGTCGGGTGGGGCGACTTCGATGACTTGTCACTCGTCGTGGTGGCAGTGGCACTCAGGTGGTGTCGTCGTGCTGCGTGGTGCGGTGGTTATGCTGGGGCGTGGCAAACTGGCAATGTGGGAAGAAAATCTGCGCACGTTGCCGCCCGCCAGCCGCACAGCCCCTACCCCATCATAACCAAAAATCCAGCCCAAATTTCGGCCCGCCCACCCACAGGCAAGTTAATAGTGGCACTGCCTGGCAACACTGAAGCACTAAGGCAAGGCCACGTCCCGTGGGCCGCCGTGGCGCGTAGCGCAGTGCGCGCGCCGCCATTATTATATTTAAATTTCTTTGATTAGAATGTCATTATGTCAATGAATGAATTACGCCGGCGCCAGCGGATTACTGCGTCGTTCTTAATTGGGATACATTGTGGAAATACTTAAAGTATTAATTTGCTGCGTATGCCGTATTCGGACATTTTTCTTTGCGTGTGTGTACTGTGTTCTAGCGTACATATAATTCAGTGGAGGAATAGATGATAGCTGTATACGGTACCTTCTTATGTCACTGACTGCGCAAAGTGCGCAGGTTCCGTTTTTTGAATCACGTTTCGGTTTCATTTTGAACAAGGCAGCACGGGCCTGGGCCTGCAGCTACTGCACAAAAGGGTAAATTGAAAAATGTGATGCATGGATGTGCGTCACTGCGTGCGCAGCAGATGCGTAGACCCGGCCCTGTCAATTAAGTGCCGGTGCTAAGCACCGGCAAGCACCGGCACAAATTAAGCCCTGCCTCTAATGATTGTTTATGTACAGGAAGGGTTCCCTTCCTGCACATAAACAATCATTGAACAATGACGTTTTTCAACTTCTATGTGTGCTAATGCAGCACACATAGAAGTTGAAAAACGGCATTTCAGATTGTTTTTGTGCAGGAAGGGAACCCTTCTGAACAAAATCAATCTCCCCACGACGCAGGCATCCTTGCACCATGGTGCAAGGGTGCCTGCGCCGGCGCATGGCAGCAGTTTGTGCGCCAGCGCAGGGGAAGCATAGGGATGCGACATATTGTTGTAATTATGTTGCATCCCTGTGCTTTGAAAGTGACTCAGTGTGGCGCAGCCAAATGGCTTGCGTTCTGCACTGAGTCACTTTCTTGTAAATCTGCCCCTCAATGTTCTGGTGAAGCACTGTAAAATCAATTAATTTAATGAAGAGGTGGCTACCCGCCTCAGAGAAATTGATGAATGTCTGTCGGATTCCTCTCTACGACGAATGCTGAAAGAAACTCTGAACTTAGAACTAGTCCACAAGGCTGCCCAAGCTGAAGAGCATGCTGACCATCATACAACTGACATGGAGGCCGGAGGCGCACAAAGTGCGTCAGTCATGAGCATGAAAGCAAGCCAAAATACAAGGCTGAGGCGATATCTCCTCAAAAAAAGAAAATGTGCTACAGATGTGGACTGTCGTTTCCTTACAAAGGTAAATGTCCCACCATTTAACAGATATGTTTCGGCTGTGGTAAATCAAACTATTTCATGACATATCAGTTTCCAGTTAAAACGACAATGGCAATTGTGCAATGTCGATTTTACTTCAAAAAGGCATGCACCTGTGGGACTAGTCGAATGTGAGGAAAAATCTAAAGTAAAGAAAAATCAATACGAAAAAGCACCAAAAACATTCAAACATTGTCTGAAGATGTAAACGGGTGTTAGATAGCATTCATAATTGACAGCGATGCATAGATAAATATAATGCCTGCAGAGAAGTATCACTAATTGTCTCCATTACCACAGCTTACGAAGTCAAAGACTAAAGTATATACGTGGACTGCCTCAAAGCCCTTAAAGAGTCAAGGATCATATGTAGCCATGATGGAACACAAGAGAACTGTGGTACAAGCGCTTATTCATGTACTTCAAGGCACAGCTTGAAATGCCTGTCTGTTGAGTTTCAACACTGCTGCTGATATGGGTCTGATATCAGTGAACTACAATATGAATGCTCATCATGAAATAGTAAATCAATTTCCTTCACTATTTCATGTGTTAGGAAAACTCAAAACATTGAAAGTAACGTTACACATAAATGAGGATGTTCAAAGACACAGACACAGACACAGACAAAAAAGCTGTTGAAAAGGAACTTAATTGTTTGCTTAAACTTGACATGATTGAACGCTCCACTGGTCCGACACCATGTGTTTCTCCCATTGTAATACTGCCTATAAGAGACAGTGAAGGAGCTGTACACATTAGTGTTCACATGCATCAGTCCAACAAGGCAATTGAGCGAGAAAGACATCCTGGTCTTAACATTGCTGATATGATAACTCAAATGAATGGTGCAAAGATATTCTTTCGGTATGATCTAAATAAAGGATATCACCAATTGGAGCTTGAAAAAAATCCAGGTACATTACAATCTTTTTTACCCATATTGGTTTGTTTCACCGCAAGCAATTGAGTTTTGGTATATCCTCTCTACAGAACTTCTCCATGACGTCATTTGATGTGTCATACAATCTGTAGTAAATGCATTTAACTATAGTAATGACATATTGGTTTTTGGAGCTACAAATAAAGAGCATGACAAAGCTCTCATGCAAGTATGCCATTTGCTGAGCGATGCAGGCTTCAGTCTGAATGCTGACAAATGTGAATCTCAAAAGAAAAGCTTGAAATCTTTTGCCATGTCTTTTCCGCTGATGGTATGAAACCTGATACAGCTAAATTACAAGCGTAGTCTACTGCAAATACCCCTAAAAACATTTCTATGTAACAATCATTTCTTAGAATGGCCAGTTACTATCCTAGATACATATCAGACTTTGCTACGGTCACTGCACCATTACAAGAACTAACGAAAAAGAATGTGTCTTTTTATTGGTCATGTGAATGGGAGAGGAGCTTCCAAAAAATCAAACAAGCTATTGAGAGTGCCACTGTTATGGCCTACTTTGAACCCAAACTTCAAACAGAGGTTGTAGTTGATGCTAGCCCTGTTGGGTTAAGTGCAGTCCTTTCACAGCACAAGGGACAGGCAAATGCCCGGAGACATATTGTGGCATACGCCACTAAAAGCCTGTCAGAAACTGAACGTGCTTACTCGCAACATGAAAAAGAAAGTTTGATAGTGGATTGTTGGGCTTGCGAATATTTCCATGTGTTTCTCTATGGAAAGCCCTTCACAGTATTGACTGATCATTAAGTATTGTTGACAATATTCGGCAATCCCAGAGCCAAATTGCCTTCTAGAATTGAACGTTGGGGTTAGAGTTTACCAGAATACAACTACACGATTCTTCATTGTCCAGGAAAGATCAGAATCCTGCTGATTCCCTGATACCCCTTCTAAGACAGTGGAGGCTTACATCAATTTTATAATGAAATTGAACACACCAGCTGCCATGTTGCTAGAACAAATTTTCACTGCCACGAGCCAAGATAGTGACGTGTTAAAGTTAAAAGATATTATTGTTCATCAATCGTGGAATCAGCACTCTATAATGACAGTGATTATTTGAAGTTCAAAAATGTAAGAGACAAACTTTCAGTGACTCAAGAAGGCCTCATTCTGTGAGGTACATGAATTGTTATTTCTGAGAGTCGCCGACAACAAGTAATCGATGTTGCCCATGAGGGTCATCAAGGAATAGTTGCCACTAAGAGAGCTCTCCATGTTCAAGTCTGGTTTCTGTATCTTAACAAAAGGGTTGAAAGAGAATTGAAGACTTGTCACAAATGCAACTGTTTTTTGTCTCAAGCACTTTTTGAACATGTCAGAATTGTCTCATCATGCTTGGGAGAAAATTGCTATTGATTTCTTTAGTCCTCTGGATAATGGACATTATCTTCTAGTTATTGTTGATGAATACACATGCTTTCCCTTGGTAGAAGACCTTTCATCCACTACACATGAAAAGGTTATTCAAAAGTTAGATGGCATCTTTGCGACATTGGGTGTACCTACAATCTTAAAATCTGAATACTGCCCACCTTTTAATAGTCGAGAATTCAAAGACTTTTCATATCACCTCAAAATAAAGCACCAAAGAAACACTCCTCTTTGGCCCCAGGACAATTGTCTGCTAGAACGTTTCATGAGTACTCTAAAGAAAGCTGCTCAGTGTGCTGCATTGTAGACGCTAAACCGAAAAGTTGTTTTGAACATTACTCTTCGAGTTTACCGTTTAATCACTCAGTCAATGACAAGGGAAGCCCTGGAACTCTCATGCTTGGAAGAGCCATGACAACCAAGATGCCACATGTACCAACCTCAGATCCAAGAATAAGGAAGACATCCATGCTATGGACTTTGGTTGCAAACAGAAGATGAAAATATATGCTGACAAACGATATCATGTAAAAAATGTCACCTTTACAACAGGAGATCGGCTGCTTGTTGTCAGATGACATAGAAAAAGAAAGTCTGATGCTCCTTTTGAGGATGAATCCTTTACCATCACTAACACTAAAGAACACAAGGTGACTGCCCAACATCCTGGGAAGTCCCTTACAAGAGATTCCTTTCATTTTCAACAACATCAATGTCATTGTAGAGACTGGGTCCCGACAGACTGTTGATGGCTCTGTGTCTGCAGATAATTCCACCTCACCTGTGCAGATCACTGACACTTTGACTGCCAGTTCCCGGTTTCCAGCGACCCGATCAGGACGTGTGATTCAGGCGCCACAACGCTTAATTGAAGAATTGTAATTGCCTGTATATCTATGATTATCTGTGTATTTATTCATGTATTTATTTTGTATACTTACTTATTAATTTACTTAGTTATATATTTTTAAAAAAATACAAATTTTTATTTAACTAAGCAGGAGATGTAGTGTCTTGTAAATAAAAGAATGCTGAACTCTTTTGGTTCCCTCTGTAGACCGTAGTCATGTGACATAAGCATTGGAGAGATGAGTTGAAGGCAGGATTAGAATGTTGAGTTCCACCTTACATGCAGTGGAATAAAGATGTGTACAACTACTCTCCATGTGTGGTTATTGGCAAGTACCTGGACTCGCAGTACACTACAATGAGGAGGTCATTGTGTACCGAGTCAGTTAGATGCCTTTAAAGTCATCAAGTGGCTTTGTATTAACACACCTTTAATAGATTTTGGCTTTCTAAAGGTTATAGAAGGATATTGACCTACCTCAATATCTATAACAGGATCAGCAGTTAAAAGACCCCAATGTTTTTGGATGATATTTCTCAACCTTTGCAATTTTCTATTATAAATTGTAATGAATCTGATGACATCTTTTTTCTTTGTATTCAATGTCTATTTTGGTGTCCTGAAAGAGTACAACCTCTTGTATGACATTCTGCATTTTTTGTTTAGCCAGGATATCTCCGATGAGCAAACCATTGTAAAATGTTGCTCTTTTAAAAATCCCTTTTTCTATACTACAACTGTGATGTGCTCAAAGGAACTCCCCATTGGGGATGCTCCATTTGACTATCTCAGGATGATGGCTGTCAGCATGTAGGACACTATCGCCTGCTATTTGTTTCCTATGTAATGATGTCACTATTTTGTTGTTCTCCACATGCACAGAAATGGTCAAGTATTCAGTATATTGCTTACTCATTTTATATGTAAATGGCAGATTAAGATTGTTCTGTCCCAGTGTATCAATGAACTCCCTAGCCTCAGAAATGTCGCCATCCCATATAAGGAAGAAACCAGTGATGTACTTAATTCATATTGGTATATGTTTAATGCATCGTTCATTGTCTTCGGTCTAGACCATGTGCTCCTCCCCCCAGCCTCTGAAAAGATTTGCGAAGCTAGGTGGGGAAGCAGGTGCCCATGGCAGCTCTGGAACATTAGCCATGCAATGTGTCCTCCAAAAGAAATATATTCTGCTCTAGACAGTATGTCATCATGGCACGCAGTTTCTGAGTATGATTATACAAAGTAATAGGTCTGCTGCAGAAGAGAAACATGCACGATGTTACTCCTATATCCTGTTTGAGGGATATATACAGGGAACAAACTTCTAGAGTTATCACAGTGTAAATTTACTCCCACTGAATATCATGTATCCTTCATAATAAATCAGTACTGTCATGACAGTATTAATGAAGACTCTTGACAAATGGAGACAGGAAATTATCTGAAAAAATAGCTATATTCTCAAGCAGACCTCCGTTGGATGATAAAATGGGCCTGCCTGGAGGCTTTGAGGGATGTTTGTAAATCTTACGTAGCAAATACAGGCAGGGTACTTTTGGCTTTTCTACCTTTAAAAATTGGTAGTAATCTCTATTTAAGAGACCAGACTCATGCCACTCCCACAAAATATCATGATAATCAGGGATTGAACGGTTGTATGTTTCACAATCTGCAACCTCATAACAACTGCGGTCACTCAACTGTCTCAATGCTTCCTTACTATAGTCATTTGTGTTCATTATCACTATATTTACACTCTTATCAGAGGGCTGTATGACTATTTCAGGATCATCCATTACATTTTGTATGGCAAGTCTCTGCTCAGAACTAAAATTGACCCCAAAATATGAATCTTTGGTGTTACATAATTTCACAATCTAATGTATCATGACACTATGAAATGCTTCAATGTTATTGTATGCCACAGTCAGGTGAAATTTAGACTTTGATTTGAAGCCATTTTGTGTGGTTGCATCAACTGTGAAACCAGCATCTTTCAATAAATTAACAGTGAAATTAGAGACACCCCTATTGCCACTATGATCTAATTCATTGAGACACAGAATAGAATCAACTTAATCCAATTAAAAATCATTTACATTAACATTATACATCACATCAGATTTCCATTGAGGAACTGGGACCAACCAACCAACCGATCTGCTGATGGTGCATCGCCAGTGGGCTTCACTTCACCACAGCTCCTACTGCATTCTTTTCTGCAACAAGTTCTTTTCAGTGAGACCCACACCTACCGGCATATAATGACATCGAACGCCCCTCAGAACAGCCTGCATTTTTGTTCTGCTGAGGAAATCAAACTTCCAGAAAAGCGCCTAAGTCCAGAGGTAGAAATTTTCACTGGGCCCACTGTCGAGCAGCTTCTAATCAACGTAGGTGAATTCCTTAGTGCGAACCTCAGACTTTTCCTGCTCAGAGCTTTTACCGCCTTTGTGGATGGCTACATCGAGACCTCCTCCACCATCAACCAGTTGTCAATGAGCCTGTGTTCAAATCCAGCCTGTAGGCTTGCTTCACTGACATTCTACCTTTTCTAAAATTTTCAAAGTGTCAAGGTAACTTTACAACTGGGACAAATCTGACCCAAGTAGCCGACCCACTCTTCATCATGCTCAGTTTTAAATCTTACCCTTGTCCTAATCTAGCACAACTAGTTGCCCATGGTTGGTGCTGTTCATATTCAAAACTTTAAACACTCATACCTCCCCCTTATTTGATTTTTGTCTTTTTGGTGTCATTTAGCTCATGAAATTATTCTTTATGTTTATAAATTAGAGTGGAATTTTTTGTGTTGTGTTTTCAACATTTTAACTGTTTTCATAATTCTAAAAGCTTTACACATTTTCTTAAGTTAAGCTTGTCTGCTCTGTGTCATATCTACCAGGGGTTGGGCTCATGTATTACTGAAACCTTTACTGGAGCTAACAAGCATGGTAAAATGATTACTTGTGGTGGATTAAAATCCACCCAAGCTAATAGTTCACTTTCTCAGATTGGTGATTTATTCAGGAGAAAGGAAGATAGCTTACAACACAGCTACTGTGAAGGTGGGATAAAACTGATGCAAACGTCAGGTTGCAAGTAGCAATTTACCATGGAATAAATGATAGACAATGAAGAGTTTGGAATTTTGCGAGCAATGTATGAAACCTTACACCGGCAAAAAAGGAGTTGATAACCCTTTAGAGCTGCCTTTTGTGTGCTTTTGGTCTTTAAGATATCTGCCTTTGACTTTCAAAGTGTTCACATTGCCGTTTTGCCGGCTGAAGTTCAGAGTGCAGAGGTCAGGGGAGAGTTGTTTGCTTTGGTGAGATTGCTTCTTACTGAGTGTGGGTAATGGATTTCATACATACACAATCCAGTGGTTAACTTGCTGGGCTGCTACAATATGGTCTGAAAATGTAATGAGCGATGCATCAGAGAGGTTCCAGAAGTTCTTTCCTGTACAAATTGAGACTAGACTCTTTTGGGGGCAGAGATCATATGATTATTTAGGTAGTTGAATCTGGAAGAGTAAGATACCAAAAATTATGTTGCATAGTGGTCTATTCATACTAGGACAAAGGGTTTAAAGGTATGATGACTTTTAAGGTGGTAAATAAAGGGTCTAGTATGTGGCCTGTCTTGTGGGTGAGGACTGAAACAAACTGGGTGAGTCCTAAACTATGAAGCTACTCTAGGAGAGCAATGGTATTGGTATTAGAGGAATTGTCTAAATGGAAGCTGAGATCTTCCAGAATTCATAAATTGTCATATTTTACTTTGTAAGGTGAGAGATGGTGAACTAACATGTTGCTAAATGTGAGTTGTGGTCCCAAATGTCTATGAATTAGTGCTCTAGAAAAGAATCGGAGATGCTGGGGCTGAAGCTTAGGTTAAACATCACGCATTCTGCCCGAGTAAAGATAGCATTGTAAAAAAGCATACATGTAAAGGTAGATTTCAAAATAATAGCCAAACTTATGAATAGCAGAGGCTATTTCGGGAGAGGATGCATCACTGAGTCAAGTTTTTGTGAGAAACTTGGAATTGGGTTTGTGAGAACTGATGAAGTTGAAAATACCTCAATGGTGTTTGGGTAGTGATCAAGTGTTAATCAAAAAGCATTTAGCAGTTCATTCTGAGGTGTTTTTGATTAGAGGTTGGAGCAGAAGAGACTCAAAGCGAGGAAGGGATGTGGTGATGAAGCTAAAAACTGGATAGCTGCAGCAAATGAAGGATTTCATAACTTAATTTATGGGTATAGGGCTAACTTCAGAATTGTTTCCTTTGTGGTTGAGAGAGTGCAGTAAAGCTGAATAATAAGTTAGGCGATTTCAACAGTGAACAGGTTGATGGCCAGGATCTCGGGCGCGGGTGTGCCTTGAGTGTGAACAGGCAAAGATGTGCTTTTTGCCTGTGTCAGTTAAAAAGTAGCGGTAATCAAAGAGAGGGAGTAACAATTTTATCTGTGTGTACACTCCACTACCCAACTATTGAACCACATTAAAAGAGAGAGGCCCCACTGTAGCTTTTTGTGGTGCCTCTTACTGCTTGCCACATGAAGATTTTTAAAACGCTTTTCATCCACAAGGGTCACCAGTGGCATGCTTCATCATCGAATCCTCACCCAAATACGATCTTGCTTAGCCAAGTGGTTAAGGTCTGAGGCTCTTACTGTGAAAAATAAAGGTTCAAACCCTCTTCTCTATATTGTCGTATGTCTGTTTTGATGATTTGTGCATTACAAAGAGTTAAATTAGTAAATTTAATGGAGACTGACAGTTATAAATTAGGCCAGGGGCTTGGCTGGTGATTTTTAGAGTGCTGCCCTAATATCCATATGAGGGCCGGGAGGAATAAAATACAAGACTGAATCCCAGTCAACAGCTAAGCTCCCTTAGTGTTCGTACTATCAAGGAAATCATCAACAATTTAAAGCAAGAGTGTGAAAGTTAAAACATTAAATACATAAAACACAATGCAGAGTGACCCTCAGACTGCAGTTGTGGAGCCAGGGATCTCCACTCTCCAAGAAATATAAAGAAACTAAGGAGAATATGAATCCCTAGGAGTATCCAGGGAGCAGTCGAATAAGCAGGGAGCAGTGTGAGTCTTAGAATAACATCTTTTTTTTTTTGTTGCAGCGCTTAAACATGACAGAGGTTCTTAATACTTTCATTTTCGATTATTCTTCAAGTGTCTGCATTTTCGGATTTTTAAGTTGAATGGATTTATGTAGATGCTTTTTATTTAATGGTATTTTTGTGCTAATTTGTCCACCATCCACTGAACACGAGCACTACTTTTTTAACGAAAAGGCAATAGACAATTGCATTTAACAATTAATCATTTTGAAAAATGAACCTCTTACTTTTTCATGGGATGGTCTATGATTAAGCACACTTATTATGTGCCTCGATTGGTCCTTTCAATTTCAAACATAGTTTAAAGACGGCTCACATTGTTTACTTTCACTATTTAAATTGTTTGTTGAAGAGTGGTCATTATATTTGTTTATTAACTTACAGCATCCTAAATGATTTCTTTTCAAATGTATTCTGTGTTTGCTTGCAAGCTATGAATTTTGTTCTAACTCGTCTCTAGAAAATGTTTAGACGTGCAGTCCACAGTATGTTATTTCTCCCAAGTGGTTATCTATTAACAGGGTCAAAACATCACCAGAACTTCCTCAAATTACTCTTGGCTCAAAAATTGAAAAATCTTCTGAGGGTTTTTCTTTGTGCACCTAGCTAGTCGAACTGGATTATTAATGGTCGTGCTTTCCCTCTGCTACCACTGTTCTAAAAGCACTGGAAGCAATCAGAAACACTTAGATGCTTTCTCTGCCGCCTTAAGTGCCACATCAGTCAACATGACACAACATGGGACAAATAATTGCCCTCTAAATGTGTGTTAGTGCTGTTTTTATTTTGTACACTGGTATAGGGATTCCTTACCTTGTTCCGTCTATTGCTGGTTTCCCTGGTGCTACAGGGTGATATTGCATAATGGTGCCACAGATGAGACCAAAGCAAGGAATAGCGATATTTATCGCTAACCGCGCTTAGCGCGACTTTGGTTAACGCCGCCTATCGCTGGAAAATATCGCTGAGATAACACCCTATTAACAAGGTTTATCTCCATTGCGATAAAATTTCCAGCGATAGCGGTAAAATGTGAGAATATCGCTGGAAAAGCAGCGATATTCTCGCATTATCGCTAAGGTGGATTCAGCATTAGAATCCACCTCCTATACCTTAAACAGGTAAGTCATCCTCACTAGCAGGAGATAAAATATAGCGATAAACGCGCTTAGCGCGAATTATTTTATCGCTTCGCCTGCCTTGCTAATAGGGGGTAGTGGGATTTGCGACTGTTTTCAGTCGCTTTTAGTAGGGAACGCCTTCCTTGCATGTCATTAGCGATAATTATCGCTGACATGCAAGGCGATGGTTAACGCGGCCTCTAACGCCTGAAAGCTGTCGCTAACGCCTGTTAGCGACAGCTTGCTAATAGGGCGATAAAATTATCGCCGCTTTAGCGGCAAAAAGTGCCGCTAAAGCGGCGATAAAGCCCTTGATAATATGCCCCCAAATTTTAAATGAAGCTGAAACCTACTTTTCCAGGAACTTTTTCCACATTTTGATTTTTTTTTGTAGAACATGGTATTCATATAATACAAAATGTCTTGTGCATGCTAATACACATATGTTGCCATTTAGTTTATTACATTTATATTTTCTATAG
Organism: Calotriton arnoldi; assembly: GCA_963921515.1. NCBI lineage: Eukaryota > Metazoa > Chordata > Amphibia > Caudata > Salamandridae > Calotriton > Calotriton arnoldi. Next base: position 838,533 of record CAWUFW010006986.1, read on the forward strand.
AACAAAACGAATTTAAAATTGGAGTTTGTTGAACATGTTTTTCAAATACCTCTAATTTCGTTTTATGGATGAGAGACAAACTGTGAAAAAAGTGTATTGAGCTTGTTGAGAAAACGTCACCTATCACACTTTTGCCTGAAATGAAAACCTGAGTCACAAAAGAGCTGTGTCTTTTTATGGAAAAAAAAAAATTGCCAAAATTTAGGTTGATTGTATATTGTACTGTAATTGTACTGTAATTGCATTTATATAGCGCTTACTATCCCTGAAGAGGCGTCAAAGCGCTTTTTCGGCGAGTAGTAAAGGATTAGTGGTGAATTAGTATAGTGAAATATGAAAGTCATTTGAGTGGTGGATATGTTAGTCAGTTATTTGGATTCAGAAGGATAGTGGAGGGATAGAAGAGGGAAAAAGGCTTGCATTTATATAGCGCTTGCTAACCCTGATGGGGTGTTGAAGCGCTTTTTTGGTGAGTAGCACGCTACTCCAGAGCCTATAAAGGATTAGTGATGAATTAGTGTTAGACTTGGTTTTTTCAGCGGGTTTACCCCCAGACTTTTTGCTTTTTGGCCTCCGGGTTTTGACCCTTTTTTTGTTGGTTTTAGAACTCTGGCCACTTTACTACTGCTATTCAATGCTAAAGTGCATATACTCTATGTGTAAATTGTTATTATGGATTGGTGTTTCCATAATTGGCTTATTTTATTTACTACTAAGTCCATAGTACAGTGCACTGTGTGTGCCAGGGCCTGTAAATCAAATGCTGCTAGTGGGCCTGCAGCCTAATTATGCCACCCACATAAGCAGCCCTTTAAAGGGTTCTCAAACCTGCCACTGCAGTGTCTATGAGCAGATGTGACTGTCATGTCGACTTGTCAAGTGCATCCACTTGCCAGGCCATAACCTTCCCTTTTCTTACATGTAAGACACCCCTAAGGTAGGCCCACTGTACCCTGTGGGCAGGGTGCAGTGTATGTGAACGCTAGGACATGTACTGGTGTGTGTGACATGTCCTGATAGTGAAATACAGAGTATTTAGTTTTTCATTATTGAAAGGCTATCTGTCCCATAGGATAGAATGGGGAATACTTTGTAACATCTTACAAGTATAACTTCCTATTGGGACAAGATAGAACGATTTAGTTTAGCATGCCTGAACTCAGAATATAAAAATGCATCTTTTAGTAAAGATGATTTTTATATTGTGTGTTTGGGAAATACCACTTTTAGAAAGCGGGTATTTTTTTGCTTAGCCATCCTGTGTGCCTCTGCTGGGTTGTGGATTGACTGTATGGCTTTATAGTGACAGGGGCTGGAGATGCACATTCTCTCAGACAGCCACTTGGGGGGTTTGATGTGTGTGCTGCCTTTCCTTAATGAGTCAGGGCTGGGCTGAATAGACCTGGGCTGCGTTTAGAGTAGTGGGAGGAACTTAACTAGCACCTGAATAGGCCTGTTCTGCATTTAGAGTGGTGGGAGGAGATTTCCCTTGCACCTGACTAGGCTCTGTCTCCCTTGCACAATGCTGTCTCCACCTCCTGCTGGGAAGCTGGACCAGAGAGGACAGAACTGGTTTGAGCTGGGCACAGACACTCCCTGCCCAAAATAACAAGGAGAATCTGAGTATAAATATTGGGGCCCACACTCCAGAACTTTAGATGACTGCTGAATTAAGAAACCTGCCAGGAAGAAGAGCTGGAAAAGCTGTCAGGAGGAACTGCCACTTTGCTGCATGCTCTTTTGTGTTGGCCTGCTGCTTGCTGCTTCTGTCTTGTGCAGGGGAAGGACTAGATTGTACTTTCATCATTTTGCTGTTAGTGTTTTCTCCAAGGGCTTGAAGTAGAGCTTTCCTCCTGTTGGAAGTCTCAGGGAGATGAAAGACTTCAGAGAACTCACTGGAATCAAGGAACCTGCCAAGAAGAAAAGCTGGAAGAACTGGCAGGAGGAGTACTGTCCTTTTGCTGTGTTGTTGCTTTGTTGGGTTGCCCTGCAGTTGCTGCTTCTGTGTTGGGCAGGGAAAGGACTGAACTGAACTTTCTTTACTTGTGCTGAGTATCTCTAAGGGCTTGAAGAAGAGCTTGCCTCCTGTTCTGAAGTTTCAGGGACAGCAAAGACTTCACCGACCGCTGGGTACCACCTCTGGAACCATGGTTCCAGTTGCTACAGAGGGTGGAAAACCGCTGACTCCGTCAACGAGTCCGTCGCTGGCTCTGTGTCCTGAAGGCTCCACAGAGGGCACCGTCTGCATCTCGCACCACAACACTGGTCTCACTGACGACGACGACCGCTGCCGCCGCCACCGAGCCACTGCTTGCACCGTAACCTGTGGGCACCGCACTCCGCAATGCCTCGCTTGACTTCTCAACCCTGGTATCACGGAAGCGTCGCTGCACGCTGACTGCGACTTCCATAACCGCATCGTGGCTTGGGGGCACCACTTGTAAGTCTCACAACGCACCGGCCGTCCCACACCACAGTCAGGACCGACCGATGACAGCTCCCTGCAACCGGCTCTGTCGCCTGCACAGTGATCTGTCAGCACTGCTTCGAGCACCACCATCAATCCGCAACCCAGCCCTAGTCTCACTGACGCCGCTGGATGACCATCACCAAGCTACTGCCTGCACCTCGACTTGAGGACACCGCACGCTGCACTGCTCCGCTTCACACTGTGATGGTTGCCATGACCAGCCCGCACCAATGTGTTGGCCGCAACACAAAAGGTACTGTTTACAAGTCTGCCGACACCCCGACCGACGCGGTCAGACGGAACTGTTGGATTCTGCTGTTTTCAGTACCGCGGTAGCAACGGACGGAGCTACCGACTTCAAGGAACTGCGTTTTTAAAGTATTCTTGCAAAGCGCACGTTTTTAAGTACTGTATGTTGGATTTTTATTGTTTTGGTCTTGTATTAAGTAAATCAAATATTGTATATTTTTCTAAACTGGTGTGGTGTCCTTATGTAGCTTTTTCACTGTATTACTGTTGGTTATGTGCAAATGCTTTACACACTGCCTCTGAGATAAACCTGCTCGTGTCAAGCTACCAAGGGGGTGAGCAGGGGTTATTTCAGTAGTGTACCCCCCTTATCCTGACTATAAGGAAGGGTCCCTATTTGGACAAAGGTACCTACCTCTGCCAACTAGAGACCCCCATTTCTAACAATTAGTATAGTGAAATATGAAAGTAATTTGAGTGGTGGATATGTTAGTCAGTTATTTGGATGAGAAGGATAGCGGAGGGATAGAAGAGGGAAAATGTTTGCATTTATATAACGCTTGCCAACCCTGATGGGGTGTTGAAGCACTTTTTTGGAGAGTAGAACGTTACTCCGGAACCCATAAAGGATTAGTGGTGAATTAGTATAGTGAAACATGAAATTAATTTGAGAGGTGGACATGGTAGTCTGTTATTTAGATTGAAAGGATAGTGGAGAGATAGAAGAGGGGAAGATTTAGACATTATTTTAGTTTATATTGGAGGTCATAGCAGCATAGGGATGAGTAAAAGGGATGGGGAGGTGGAAGAGTCAGAGGGAAGGGTTTAAAATGGCTTGTTTTGGGGGATTGGAATAGTAAAAGAGGTATGAGATGATGCAAGGGGGTAGAGTAAGGAATAGTCAAGAAAGGGTTATTTTGGGTATCATAGTAGTGGTATGGGGTTTGGGATGAATAAGAGAGTGGAGGTAGAGTATATATTGATAGAGGTATAGGGTGAGAAATAGGGAAGTGCATTGGAAAGAGTAGTAAAAAGAGGTTTAAGATGAGTCAGAGAGTTGAGGTAGAGGATATATTGAGAGAGGTATGGGGTTAGAAATAGGGTAGTGCATTAGATATGCTGAATTAAAAGAAAAGTAAAAATACATAAATCCATAAGTACATGGAAGGTATATAGATGCATAAACGAAATAAGTATATGTAAATTAAAGTGCAATAAATAAACTCCGGCTTTCAAGTGTTGTTGTACTTACAATTAATGTTATTTTTTTAATATATATATTGATTTTTTTGTAAATCAATAGTGAAGTTATTGAAGATAGATAGTTGTGATAAAAGATTTACTTATGTATGCAGTCTCTTATATACATGTTAAAAACAGAATAATATCAGTAATATGTACATTTGTTTTGCAGAACTAATGTATATCTTTATACATTTAAAAAAAAAACATAATTTTTCTACACGTTTATACAATGCAATACACATATGTAGGTACATATCTATACTACAAATAAATGCTTATATACAGAGGGATATGCTGTATATTTCTGTTTGCGTATGGTGCTTATGTGGGGAAGAGCCAATTCTTGAGTAGTTTTCTGAAGAGAAGGTGGTTATCCATGGATCTTATGTTGGGGGGTAAAGAGTTCCATAGTTTGGCTGCTTGAACAGAGAAGAATGTGCCACCCATGTTTTTTTCTTGTTTCTTGGGATTTTGAGGCGAGATGCCACTCTAAAGCGGAGGTTCTTCTGTTGAATGTGCTTGGTGATTTTATTCCTGATGAAGAGTGGTCCGGTTCCATGTATTGCATTGTGGGTGATATAAAGCAGCTTGAACGTGGATATTCTGGCAACCAGTAACCAATGCAGGGCTTTCAAGGCAGGGGAGATGTGGGCTTGTGGCTTTATATGTTTGAGTAGTCTGGCAGCCGAGTTCTGAATCCATTGTAGTCTTTTCATGGTCGTTAAAGGTGATCCATCATAGAGGCTATCGACGTAATTGAGTTTGGACAGACCAAGAGAGATGGTAGCTTGGACCTTGTGTGTAAATCCCAACTGGGGGAAGATTCGTCGCAGAGTTTTTATAGTAACAAAGCTTGATCTTGCTAGTTTGTCCACTTGGGCATTCATCGAAAGCTTGGAGTCCACGGTCATTCTGAGGGTTCTTCCTTCCTTCGATACGTTAGGCGGTGTTCCCAGATCATCAGGCCAGGTGGGGAGCGGGTCATAATGTTTCCAATCGCCACACATGAGTATTTCCGTTTTGGAAGCATTCAATTTGAGATGGCTCCACGTCATCCTTTGATCCATGGCTCTGAAACAACTGAAAATTGGTGAGTTTCCAATGTCTTTGTGGCATTCCAGTTGAAGAAGTATTTGCGTGTTATCTGCATAGTTATAGCGCGTGAGGTGAAATTGATTGATCAGTGCTGGCAATGACTTCATGTAGATGTTGAAAAGCATGGGCGCGATGATAGAGCCTTCAGGGACCCCTGCTTTTGTGGAGTATGGTTTGGACGAGAAAGGTAGGGTATGGATGACATTAGTTCTGTTGCGAAGGTAGGATGCAATCCAGTTTAGAGCAGCCCCTTCTATGCCGGCTTCGTAGAGTCTTTGTATCAGAGTGTCTTGGTCAACTGTGTGAAAGGCAGCCGAGAGGTCCAAGAGAAGTAACACAGTAGCCCCGTTGTGGTCAACTGTGTTCTTCAGGTCTTCGCAGATGGCAAGGAGGGCAGATTCTGTGCCTCTTCCTGGACAGAATCCCATTTGGAAGTCTGAAAGTATGGCATTCTCTTCAATTAATTGTGACATCTGGGCAAATGCTGCTCTTTCTATCAGTTTGCCCAGGAAAGGTACATTTGTAATCGGTCTGTAGTTGTCAAGGTTCAGCGGGTCCAAGTTTATTTTCTTCAGTAATGGGCGTATGTATGACTTTTTGAGTTCTTCTGAAAATATTCTGGTAATTAAGGAGTTGTTGATGATTCTTCTTACTGGAGTGGCAGCAGAGGTTGTTAGAAGAATTGTCTTGAAGGCTTGCGGTGGACACGGGTCAGAAGGGCTGCCGGCAGGCCTGCTTGCTTTGACAAGGGGCATAAATTCATCGTGTGAAATGTGTTGGAAGGAACAGAGAGGCTGGGTTAGAGCATTCTTGGATTGTTGTTTTGTAAAAGGGTCAGCGCTGGTGCTTTGTTTTAAGTATAAGTCCAACGTTTCTGCTTTGGCCATGTAATGATTTGCCAGTTTATCTGTGAAATCTTGAGTAACGGTATGAGCTTCTTCTAGGCAATTTGGTTTATGAAATTAATTGAGTTTTTTATAGAATTCTGCATTTTGAATTCTGTCTGAATAGTATCATTTCTTCGTTTTTTTGATAGCTGACTTGTAAAGAATTTTGTAGGCGAAGTTTGTCTTGATTGGCGTTTGTTTTGGGCCAGGCACGTTGCAGTTTTCACATTTTTTGTTTTATGTCTTTTATCTCTGTATTTCTCCAAGGTGCTTGTTTTCTTTTGTTCTGTTGTGTGGGTTTTAGTGGTATCAAGATATCAAAAGCTTCATGTAGCCACTCATACAGGTTTTGAACAGAATGTATTGTTTCTAGCTCTGTACTGGATGTTAGTTGTGTTTCTAAGTGTTCCAAATTGAGTTTGTTCCACGGTCAATAGGTGGATGCACGTAAGATGATTTTAGGTGTGTCACTTAGTGTTGTTTTATATTGGAAAGCAAGCAAATGGTGGTCTGACCTTGTGACCGGAGTTATAGTTTGAAAGGTAACTAGTTTGGTATTCTAGGATACTAGGATGTGTCCAGCATTGTGTGTGGGTTTGTGGACGATCTGATGCAGGTTCAGTGCGTAGGCCAGCGAGGATTGTTTTTGGCATATTGGGTTTGTCAAACCAAATGTTGAGGTCACCCAGAATGCATAGGTTGGAGTGTAGTGTTATCAGGTTTGAAACCGTGTCTAGAAGTGAGTCTGGGAATGTCACATTGCTGAGTGGAGGTCTGTAAAGGAGTAGGAAGTTACAGGAGGAAGACGGTGTAGGATTGACTCTGGTGAAAAGAGCCTCACAATTTTTTATGGAGAAGTCGTCAACTTAAGTGATATGTTATGTTTTCCTGAACACCACAGCTACGTGACCTCCTTTTTTGACTATACGATTTTGTGTGATTGTTTGATAGCCTAGAGGAAAGGCTTCATGCAGGACTGGAGCCATATCATCTCCCAACCATGATTCAGTTATGAATAGTATGTCTGGTTTTGCGCCAGTGAGAAGTTCGTAGATTTGATGTTTGTTTTTACAGAGTGATCAAGCATTTATTAGTAGACAGTTTAGAGAATGTGCTTTGGCGATAGTGTGACTTTGCTTTGTAGAAGAGTGAGCAGTATTTTGTGGGCTTGTAACTGGTGTGTCCTTAGTGCTGGTTTTAGATGCATGAGGATAGCAATAGTGTAGCTGTTCTGTATTGTGTTCCTCGTCCAGCAGGCTAAGAAGGCCCTTTGATGGGTCTGCATGTGTAGGTGGTGGAGACGGTGTTCGAGAGTGAGTTGATGTGCTGTGTTGTTTTTGTGGTGTAAACTTGTTATGCAGTAGACATGGAGAAGTGAAGTTGTGAGGTGTAGCACGCTGCTTATATTGTTTGCGTGTGTTTAGGGCAGAAGGTGTATGAGTTAGGGGTGGTGGTGCAGCATGTGCGTCATGTAGTAAGGTTCTAAATTGTCCAATGGATGAGAGGCGGTTAGAAGAGAGATGCTGTGTTGCTTTATGTGTGTTAGGTATGGTGGAAGAGAGAAAGCTTGGCATTGGAGTTTGTTCATTTGTGTAGTTTGAAAGGTGGCTGTTTGTTTGTATTTTGTAATGGTAAATATTATGAGGTATTGTGCTTGAGAGATTTTGTTGTGCTGGTGTGCATGATATGTTTTGTTTTTGAGGAGTAGTGAAAAGAGGTGCTGACGTACTTGTTTTATGAGATGGATTTGTTTGTATAGTATTGTTTGTGAATGGAAGTTGTAAGGTAAAGGGGTGGTGATGTGTTTGTGGGTAGAATGTTTGCTGCGTGTAAGAAGAGATGAAGTAGAGTTAAGAGTGTTTGTCTTAGACTTTTGTTAGAAATGGCGCTTCTAGTTGGCTAGGGTATGCAGCTAAGCCAGGCATAATCCACCACTCTAATTAGGGCAAAGAAGTTACACACCTAAGATAACCCCTGCTCACCCCCTTGGTAGCTTGGCAGAGCAGTCAGGCTTAACCCAGAGGCAATGTGTAAAGCATTTGTGCAGCACACTCACACACACACCAGTGACACACTAGGTACACTACAAAAAGAGACTCCACACACGGTTATATAAAAATATCCTTTGTATTATTCACAAAAACACATTAGACCATAATCACATAAATGACTGTGCCACTAGGCACTTGTCATGATGTCATATAGATTCCTAAATCACTTGGCCAATCGGGCCACTATCATAACATTACAATTGAGTGCAAACAAGTAAACACTTGTAAGTTGCACCAACATGTGATGAGAACATCACCTTACACCATCACTGTACATATCCTGCAGGTCCTGGAAAAGTACTTGTTATTATGACCAGTAAAAGGCATCAACAACTGTCAAACATCCATATCAGGGCCCATATGTGCAGTATGTGAGGTAGAAACACTTAAGGCTTACCAGCATAACAGTAGACAACACTAAGAGCGGCACCTGCGCTCTTATTACAGGTTAAGCAGTAGTTCTATTCCTCTCCCGGTAGGCTTCTGGGCCACCTGCCTGCCTATACCAGGAAATGCGATTATAGTCGGGGATTTCTTCCCCTCAGGGATCGGGGCCTCCAGCGAGGTTCCACCCCTTGATGCCAGTCAAGACAATGCCCCCCAACAGAAGGTAAGAGTGCAGCTGCCCACGACCATGCGGTGCAGCTGCGACAATGACTGGAATGAGTAGGAGACCTGCCCCGGTCTCCTGCGGTGGCTTTAAGTGGGGTTGGGACCTTCATTCCACCCAATCGTAAGGCAGTCCTACCCGGAGTTAGGCCCTCTGGCAGAAGACTGCCGCTTTGCTGAGAGCCCTCTTTTAGCTCTCGAGAGTGGAAGGCACGGGCGCAGGCTCCTTGACATGGAGCTTGATCTGCCGGTTCTTTGTGGCTGGGGCTGCGTCTCCGCTTCAGTCGGTTGCCAGGTAACCTCCCGCTCACCTCACGGCCGTCGAGAGCATAGAGAGGGAGAATGCTACTTCCCCTCAGCTCTCCCCTCCCGCTCCTCCAGGACCCTTGGGATAAGGCAGTGCTGCATGCACTGCCTGGATACTCTAGGGCCTCCCTCTGCACGCTTTCCCTTCAATGAAGGGGAAATCACCGTGCCCATCCTGCGCTCACCTCACGCGCTTTGTTTGCAAGAGCTATGGGCATAGCAGCCCTCCACATGGGCTGTGAGGTAAAACCAGATGAGGAAACCAGCGCTCACCCTGCGCTGTTCTCAAGTCCCACAGAGCAGGCCACAAAAGCCCTGGGAGATCACTGGGGGCCCGAGCAGGAAGCAGGCCCAGGCCAGCACACAGGCCAAGTCCAGATGGCGGTCCCCTGGCAGCACAGCAATCCACTGGGGCAGCATACAAAAGCAGCAGCATTTGGTTACCACTCCGCGCAGTGTCTTTTTTCTTCATGGGGTCAAAGCCCCTGTATTTATAGTGCAACAGTCTTTCTTCTGGGGGCACTTAAAACACATATTAGAAGTTCACAACACCCCCATTCACATTTTAAGCCCTGGCCCCAGATACACCACAGGAGGGCAGAGGCAGCATTGTAGAAGGCAGGCACAGCCTTATTCAGGTGCAGGTGCAACTCCTCCCCCCACTCTAAATGCAGACCAGGCTTATTCATGTGCAAGGGAAACTCCTGCCGCTACTCTAAATTCATCCAAGGTCTATTCAGCCTAGCGCTGAGTCACCCAAGAAAGGCAGGACACACCTCAACCCCCCTTGTGACTGTCTAGAGTGAATGCACATCCCCTCTCTCCTGTCAGTCAAAACCAGACGGTGAATACACATCCAGGCTGGGCACAAAGACACATACGTACACAGAAACGCCCACTTCTAAAAGTGGCATTTCTAAAATAGTAATGATAAATCTGCTTTCACCAATAAGCAGAATTTGTCACTACTATTCCAAACATACCAAACATGGTCACGCTACCCCTCTCATGTCAGAAATTACCACTGAAGCACATGTCAGGAAATCCCCAATGAAAACCTATGAGAGGGCAGCCTCACAGCAGTGAGAAACCAAATAGGCAGTTTGTCACTACCAGGACATGCCACACAGTTAAGACACATGTCTTACCTTTTACCTACACAGCACCTTGCATATAAGGCTAGCAAGAGCCTACCTTAGGGGTGATTGAGATGTAGTACAAGGGGAGTTTCAGATGTGGCAAGCACTTTGCATGCCACGTCACTGCAGCAGTAAACTGCACACACAGGCCCTGCAGTGGCAGAGGCCTGAGACAGGTTTGAAAGGCTACTTTGGTAGGTGGGGCAAGTAGCGCTGCAAGCCCCTTAGTAGCATTTAATTTGCAGGCCCTGGGTATATGGGATACCACTGTACAAGGGACTTACAGGTAAATTAAATATGCCAAACAGGTGTAGACAAATCTTACCAAGTTTACAAGAGAGAGCACATGCACTTTAGCACTAATCAGCAGTGGTAAAGTGCCCAGAGTCATAAAACCAACAACAACAGGTCAGAAAAAATACAAGAGGAAGGCAAAACGTTCTGGGATGATCCTGATAAAAGGGCCAAGTCCAACAACTTGTTTGCTGCAAGAGGTAATATATGTGGGGTAGTGGAGTGCAAGTGTTGTGTGGTTGTGTTGTTGTGGTAGAAAGAAGAGGAGGGTGTTGGTTGGAGAAATGATGCAAGGCTGCGTATAGGTTTGTTAGTGACAACAAGGGTTCTGTTAGGAGTAATTAGAGTGGGGAATGTGTGTTTGGATGGGATATAGTTAAGCATGGTGTGGATTTGGGTTGTGTTAGTGATCAGTGTATTGGTTAGTGGTATAGGATAGAGTTGTGTACTGTTTGGTTTGTAGGTGATGGTAAAAATGTGTAGTAGCTGGGATAGAAGGGTGTATAGATGTGGTTTGTGTGGTTTAGTAGTGGGTGCTGATACATTGAACTGTGCATAGGGTTAGTGTTAGATTTGGGGGTCTCTAGTTGGCAGAGGTAGGTACCTTTGACCAAATAGGGACCCTTGCGTCTAGTCAGGGTAAGGGGGTACACTCCTGAAATAACCCCTGCTCACCCCCTTGGTAGCGTGGCACGAGCAGACAGGCTTAGTTCAGAGGCAGTGTGTAAAGCATTTGTGAACACATACAGTAATCCAGTGACAACACTACAAATGGACACCACACAGGTTGTATTATAAAAATAAGTATCTTTTATATAGATTTACCACAAGACCATAAACGACAAAAATAATCCACAATACTGTACTTTAAAGATGATAGAATTAGCTTGAGTCTCTTAAAATGGAAATGCGACACTTTGCGTTCAATGTACCTGAGATGCGTAACGCGATACAACAAAAAGTGGTGCAGGGAAGGTGATGCGTTGGTTCCTTACACGCTTCTGTGACGATGCGACAAGCAGCGCCGTGATGCGACGAAGATCTGGTGCAAAGAAACAAAGTGGCGTCTTCTTGATGTTGCGACAACGAAGGGGTGATGCGTGCACGCCCGACGGCCGTGCGGCGATTTCGATGAATCTTCGGAGCCGCGACAGGCCCTGCGACACGCTTCCCTGGTGATGCAACAGCGTCTGATGCGAGGTCGAAGATCTTCTCCTGGGATGCGGGGCGCCTCGTGTTGCGATGCATCGGCGTCTGATGCGAGGTCGATGCTCTGCCCCGGGGATGCGACGGCGTCTGATGCGACGGCAACACTATTCTCCGGTGCTGCGAGGCGCTTCAAAGGATGCGAGGGTGTCAGCGGCGCGCTTATTCGGGGATGCGCCGGCGTCTGATGCGACGTCGACACTCTTCTCCGGGGATGCGAGAAGCAGCGGCTGCGGCGACACGCTTCTTCGTCTTGCGTCGCGCTTCCAGCTCCCAGCGACATGCAAGTGTGTCAGAAGGTCCAAATTCCCCGCTAGGGAATACAGGAGAGCTGGTGGGTGAAGTCTGTTGTCCCTGAGACTTCAGCAGGAGGCAAGCTCTGAAATCAAGCCCTTGGAGATCCTTCACAAGTTGATGAAAGTACACACAAAGTTCCCTTCTCCTTTCTTTGGCAGTCAGGCAACCACTGCAGGCAGATCCCTCTAGCTTAGGGATAGTCTTCTCCTCAGTTTCTTCTTGGTTCCGCTCCTCAGCAAAGGTTTCTTCTTGTTTCCCAAAAGTGATCTAATTTCCTAGGGGTCTGGGTCCCCTTTTTATACACCTTTCTCTTTGTTCTCTGAAGGCAGAGAGGCCTTTGCCTAGTCCAAAACCAGTTCTGGTCAGTCCTGGAGCACTTTGTTTACAGGACTCCTTCTTTGCTTTCAGAATGTGGGGCAGAGTGCTCAGCCGCCCGGCAGGAGGTGGAGCCAGCATTGTGGAAGGCAGGCACAGCCCTATTCAGACCCAGGTGCAACTCCTCCCTCCACTCTGGATGCAGATCTCTCTATTCAGCCATGTGCTGACTCACCCTGTCTCCTGGAGTCCCCCAGCCCCTGTCACTCACAAACCCAGACAAGGAATACACAACCTAGCAGAGGCAGGCTTGGATAGTTAGGCAAGAAAATACCTACTTCCTAAAAGTGGTATTTTCAAACACAGAATGTTAAAACCAACTTCACTAAAAGATGTATTTTATCATCCTGAGTTCAGGCATACTAAATTCGTTTTTCTACCATGTTCCCTGGGTCAGTTAGGATTATCAGCTGTAATAATCAAACTGCCCATTCTGGCCTATGGGGAGCAGGTAGCCTTGCAATAGTGAAAAACGAAAATGGCTGTAATTCACTATTAGGACATGCCACACACACCAGGGCATGTCCTACCTTATACTTACAATGCACCCTGCCCTAGGGCCTTCTTTAGGGGTGACCAACATGCAGTAAAGGGAAGGTTTAGGGACTGGTAAGTGGGTGCACTCACCAAGTCGACATGGCAGCCCTAGGCTGCACACAGGCTCTGCAATGGCAGGCCTGAGACACACTTTACAAGCTGCTTCTGTGGGTGGCACAACCAGTGCTGCAAGCCCACCAGCAGCATTGGATTTACCAGCCCTGGACACACTCAGTGCACTGTACTAGGGACTGACAAGTAAACCAATCATCCAATCATGGAGTCACTAATACATAACACAATTTACAATAGGGAGAGCATATGCACTATAGCACTGATCAGCAGTGGTAAAGTGCCCAAAGTCATAAAACAGCCAACAACAGGTCAGAAAAAAATATAGGAGGAAGGCAAAAAGTTTAGGGATGACCCTGCAAAAAGGGCCAAGTCCAACAGTTAGGCTGTAGTAAATGAGTGGAGTACATTTGTTGTGAGTGTGTTAATCTGGTTGTGGATGGGGTAGGGTGCGTGTTGGTGTATGTGGATTTGGACAGCATTTCTGGCCCTGGTCCCAACCAGTCTCGAACAGGCTCAAACAGGCAACTGTCCTTGTCCTCTCAGCTCTAAGCCTCGCCGCCCGGGCTGAGAAGCCCTAAGCCCTAAGCTTAAATAGCCCTAGTAATCAGGTGACCCCTTTGGCCAATGGGAAACCTAATCCCAACCCTAACCAGTCACAATTCTAGCCCTAAGCCCTACAACCAATAGTACACCAGCCACTTACAGCCAATCATAGCCCTAGTCCCAGCAGCCAATCAGGCATGAAACCCTAAACCCTACGTCCAATAAAAAACCTAACCCCATTCCTAGTCTCTGCCCTCACCGCAGCCCTAATCCCAGCAGCCAATCAGACATGAAACCCTAAACTCTACATCCAATAGAAAGCCTAACCTCAGCCCTAGTCCTAACTCTAGTCACGGTATATGTAAATTTCTTTTAATAATGTCAATATTTGGTATATCTTATGTAGCTTTTATCCCCTCCCACCAGTACTCCTTTCTTCGTTTAAATTTTTATCATTTCTATTTCTATTTGTTGAGTATATAATGTAATACAATCTGGTATATTTTCCTGCAATTAAAATTCCTTTTTTGGCATCACGTTGAACACTTGCAATATTTACCATGCATGATTTTGTGAATTCTTAAAAAAAAAATTTAACACAGACATTGAAGTAGTCTTCATTACATGACCTCTATAACGTGCCTTGCATAAAGGTATAGGTAGAGTTCAATGTCATGCAGCAGACTGCAAGGTTCAATAGGCAATCCTAAAGGTACAATCTCTTCAGCAGTTCAAGTGTGCTGTATCTTCAGCAGTCTAATGGCAACAGTATTAATAACAATAACAGTCATCACATCAAATATTAATAATCATAGTAATGTTAATCAACAGAGACTGACACTGGACCCAGGACCACCGGAAGATCTAATTGAGGAGGAGAGATGAGAATCAGTGGGATCAGCTTCTCAATGCCTAATGTAGTCTTCTGCCCCCATCAAAACCAGACTCACCTGTAGTAATAGTGAAGGATGGACCCATCATCAAAAATGTATCCAATATCCGTTGGGTGTGAGGCACCAGGCTGTCTCTCCCTGGTGCAGCCATTCCAGCAGTGTCCCCAGGTGCCCCCTCAATTGGGGACACCTCATGGGTGGTCATATGGGAATACTCAGCCCCGTCCTGAGCTTTAGAAGGAGAGGGGGGCAGGAGACAACTTTCTGCCCCCTCAAACCACTGCGAGTACTGGTGCTGCCATTCACCCCTTTGCCAGTCAACAAGCACTTCCTCTATGGCTTCAGTGAAGTCTAGGAACCATGAGAGTGAACTGCTCCCAGTCATCCCCCCTTTTAGGAACCCCATTCACAGGCATCCCCTTTAAATTTAAAGTTCTTGCTCCCCACGCTATAGCCTCAGAACCTTCCTCCTCTGAGACACCTCAGGGGTTTCATAGGAGTAAAACCAGGCTTCCAGCCCGCAACAATATATCGGGTGGTAGGGCAGGCCTGCAAACAAGTGGAGCCTGAAGGACACAGCCGGCAACAAAGTAACTCCCGCTCCACTGCACGCCTTGTTCTGCCTCTGTAGCAGTTCAGGAGCGAGACCATAGGACCACCGACCATCAGCCTCCCAATGGCAGCCAAACCAGGGATCTGTGCTCAGCCAGTTTGCGCTGGCAGCGTCCGCCTGCCGGGACCCAATAGGGCCACCATGAATGCCAGTGAAACGCAGTCAACACCTTCATTGCAGCCGGCTCTGAATCCTCAATGCTGGTAGCCGAAGTGAAGCCCGAAACACCACAGAAGGCCGGCAAACCATCAAAGGGCCCCTCAAACAAGGTACAAGTCAAGCGGAGGGCTAGGTGGATTGGGGGATGTCCTCCCAAATTTAACACAGTTTATAGGAACTCCAGGACTCGGGGCACGGAGCCGCAATATTGGTTTCAGCCGCAAAACGCCATCTTAGTTTCCCACAAGAAATACATTATTTTCTAAAGATCATACAGATTTACAGTGAGCACATATGCTAGGAAGTACATACATATTAATAGTTTTAGCAGGACTGAAAGAGAGCTTGAGAGCTTATAGCACCTAAGGACATATACTAATAATGGGTGCAATTTAATAAATTGTGAAATTAGTCTTTATTTGAGTCTATGTTATTGGATTTTTAAAAAACTTACAGGAATAATGCAACTTGGTAAAGAGTAGTCTTCAAAACAAACGTGCCCCTTATGCCTTTGCAGATGCTCCATGCAATTTGTTAAGCATTTTCATGATGGATGGCTGTAACACATAAATGGTGATATTATTATCAATGTTCTGTTGATGTTACCCTTTCAAATGTGTGAAGATCTTATGCAACTACAATTCTCATTAAGGTCTGCCTAATTTTTGTTTAGGACAGAAATGTCAATTTTATCTAAGTGAAACTGAAACCTTGTGACATATCTGTTGAGTGAAAGTTGTATGATGTAAGAATTACCTTTCACACCCAAACATCTACACACAGAAACATTTAGTAATGAATTGCCACACTTGATTCAGTATGTAATGCACTGCAATCAGAAAAATTGAAAGATCTTCAGAGCGGGTCCTACAATTTGGAGTCCAGTTGGAGATTCATGAATGAGTAAAGGGATATTTTGTTAAGAATGAAGGTGCCTTTCTTTAATTTAGGTGGAGCTCAGGAATGAATTGACTGACAGTTGCTAGTCAACGGAAGGATTTACTGACAATCAAACTGGCTCAAGAGCACCTCTCCGAATAATAAAACTTAATCTTTCACACAGTTGCAGTAAATCAGACTCATGAGCCATTTTGCAAAGAAACTGTTCTATCTATTGATATTTCAATGTTCCTATCAATGGAAATGTAACCTTCAAGCCATAGATGTTGGTTATCTTTAATTCTCTCACTCTAAGTCATGCGAGAATAGCCTACCTTTGCTGAGCATATACATGATTGTAGACACCACAAAGATTTATAGAAAATACAAGCTTATTTTAACTTCTTATCTTCTTTATTAAATAGATATTTGTGAAGACTTACAGAATAGTGGTGTGTGAATTTATGTTGAGTAAAACAACTATGCTGCACATCCAGATAGTTTTACAGACAAATATGGATGTCAGAATGTGTAATTGAAGTTGGTTTTGAAGCAATAGATGTGTTTGTGACTGATCACTTTGAGGCACCAATTGATTTGTTCTGCAAAGATTGATTATCTTTGGTCACAAATTGGTCTGTCTTGTTACAAGTTGTTTTTTCATAAAGCAACTTAGTGTGCCCAGAAATGCGAGAAAGAAAACATCATTTTGAAATTACGTTTTTGTATCAAATTGTAAAGAGAAAAGTGGCCTTCTGCTTCTTGGCTTGCTTTCAGTCAAGATTGGTTTGCTCCTTGGTGTGGTGCCAAAGCTGGAAAATAGATGTTATCATTGTACACAGCCAAATCCTATTGCAAAAAATGAACAATAGCATTTCTGGTGCCACATTACAACAGATGAAATGTAAACGAGGAATAAAATGTGCTTGAGGCACAAAGGGGTGCCACCCTCAAGTTTGATTTATCAAGCCACGCAAAGCCAGCTTGTGAGGCCCTGAGTGACTTGATAAATCTAGAGTAACGCAATGCAGCACAAATTGCTGTGTTGCATTACCCACAGCCTTTGCATACCTGTCCAATGGCCGAACATCTACCCTCATGGGGAAAGGAAACTCCACATCGGAAACACACCTTTTTTTTCTTTGGAGACATTACTTTAATGACTTCTGTCTTACTTTTTCACACTCAGTACTGATTCATTTGGGGCCATTCGGGCCTCCATATTAGCTGCATGCCCGTCACCTCTCTCCTCCACTCTGGAAGCCATGAGTACTCACTCCAGGAGTGTCTCTTTGAATATTTGTCATCCAAAGAAATTGGAGAGGCAACCATCTATTACTCTGAGATGCTTGGACGCTTCATCATTGAACACATTGAGCAAATCTGGTCTTTCTACAAACTCATCCATCCTTTCACCAGCTCTTAGTCTTTCCTGACTGAAGATGTACCTTTCATAGTCGACATTCCGCATTGGATTGAACTTGGTGTTTAGTGCCTCATTGATTTGACAGTACGTCACTTCATCACCTCGTGGTATTTTCTTTATCACTTCTTTTACCCTGTCACATGCCGAATTCTTCAGACATTTAATAATCTTTTTGTCGTTTACTTCTTCCAAAACATCTATGAAATCATCAAAAGTTTTGACCCAGGCAGTCCTTCTGTTGACAATATTTAGCTTTTTGGCAGTATCGAAGGGAGGTGGAGGTTTCAATAAGGCGGTGGTGCTATATTTTGCGCTCCTTTCAGCAGCAATTTAAAAATGTCACTATTCCGACCACCACTCATAGCCTTTCAGTCAGTCCGATTTGATTCACCAGCCTCATAAGCATGACCCCCGTGCTTCTGCTTGGGTATCAGCACCTGGTGGACTCTCTTTACTCAGGTCCAGGTAAGCTTTATTGAATTCCCTATGTCTGGTTATTGCTACTTGTTCTTTCTGTACCTGGTTGTCACTGCCTTTAGTGTTTATTAGTGCTAGAAATGTTTCTGCTTTTAGCACTTGCTTGCACTCGGCGGGCATGGCCTCTAGCACTACTCTGTTCCTGGTTGTCGCTGCCTTGAGCGTTGTCACACTGTATGGTTGATGGCTCTGTGTTACCTTGTGGCACAGTACTTCTTGTCTTGACTGTATCTGCAAATTTCTAGCCCACAACAAATAAACTTTTTGTAAGCCTTCACTTTTTTCACAAACCTTGCAGTGGCCTGAGTGGGGCTTTGACTCTACATACACCAACCAGCGATTTTCACTTTGACTAAGGCACACGTGGCATGCGCGAGCAGTTTGCTGGACCACAGCAAACTCTCCGAGAAAGCACTCTTGGTTCTTTGGGTTGAGGGCCTTGCGTAATTTCCTATCTCATCACCAGTTGTAGCGTCTTACCTCAGTCTGGGTACATGCGAATGATCACGCCACACAAGGAGCTTGGTATTACACATCCATTCCTCAGCGTGTAACCGCTAAATGAACATTCTACATCATGAATTCCATCACCCATGCTCTTACGTCACTGTTCTACGGAGTCCGTCAGGAACCAAAAGTGTCCCATTTATTTATAACTCACAAGACACTACAGCGGTAACAAAGGTGGATTGGAAAATAATAGTCAAAATGTTGCTGGCAGCAAAGCAACTCTTGGTGCTGTGGTGGAGGACCTCAACCATGCTTTCTATGCAGGAATCGCTAGGCCAACTGTGGACACTCATAGCTATGGAAAAAATGTTGTGCAATATCGCAGATATGGACCATAAATTTGAGGAGCAATGGCACCTTTAAATGGGCTATCTATCGGGCAAAGGCCTGCTAAGTGACATCCCCAGATCTTTGAGGTCATTATGTCTTGTGGTCTGGGAGAGGACCCCATTTCTCAAAATATGAGTTTAGCAGGCAATGTATAT
This sequence comes from Calotriton arnoldi, assembly GCA_963921515.1. Taxonomy (NCBI): domain Eukaryota; kingdom Metazoa; phylum Chordata; class Amphibia; order Caudata; family Salamandridae; genus Calotriton; species Calotriton arnoldi. The sequence goes on from CAWUFW010006986.1 coordinate 857,353, forward strand.
GACAGATCTATTTATATTACTACATGTACTGCCATGTTCTGCCAATTTACACTTTTAGTCCAATTGCGAAGTTACAAGAGGAAGGGGGGGTAGGAGAATGGGCACATTCTTTGTATAAAAGAAAACAAAAAGAAATTCTTGGAAAAAACCTCAACAAAATAGAAACTAAAGTGGCACTAGCACTTTCTCAACACCCCCATTAAAATATACTGGCGAGAAAACAAAACTCTGGGGCATATATACAAGAACTTAATGCTGCCATTGCATCAATTTTTTGACACAATGGCAGATTTTTTGTTTCGCCTTATTTACAAAGTGCCACTAACTGTGGTAAGCAGCATTTGTTCGAAGTAAACAGGCCTTTCCAAGATCGCCATTTGTGTTAATGAGACTTAACGAAAATGAGATGCAAGGTAGGCGTTCCTGTGAAAAAACTGCCACTAACCACATTTTGCGATATTTACAATGAAATTCCTGTACGGCGATAACCCCTCAAAACTGCGCTAAGTCCAGTTGGTGGTAGGTTTTTAAGACCATAAAATAGCTGGTCTAATAATTGGTGCAAACACACCTGTATATAAGGGAAATAATCCCAGACCCTCATTGGCATCCTCACTGACACCATGGAGGTACTACTCTTGCAGCTTGGAGCTCCAAGAAGACCACCACCGCCACCAGCACCACCACAGAGACAGCGCTGCAGAAGAGAGCAGGTCTACCGCCAATGGATCACCCTGATGTACCTCCGGCCAGAGGAGGTGATAGCCCACTACAGGCTAAAAAGGACCTCCATCCTTCGCCTACTCGCTCAGATAGCGCCAAGGCTGCAGGCACCATCCCAGTGCTGCACGAACATCCCTCCACAGACAAAGCTACTTGCAGTGCTGCACATGTTGGCCTCTGGTACCTTTCAATCAACCACTGCCAGAGTGGCCGGAGTCTCACAGGCATCCTTCTCCAGGTTGCTCCTGACTGTCTTGGATGCCATCACCAGCATGACGCTGCAGCAGCTATGGTTCCCCAAGACTGCGCAAGAACAACTTGCCAACAAGCAAGGCTTCTATGCCATTGCAGGTTTCCCACATGTGTTGGGGCAATCGACAGCACCCATGTGCAACTTGTGCCTCCTGCAGACACTGCACATATATTCAGGAACAGGAAGCACACACACTCAATGAACATGCAGGTAATTGTGGATCACCTGGGCCTGATCATCAATGTCGTAGCCAAGTTTCCAGGGAGTGTGACTCCTACATCTTCTGCCAATCTGTCATCATCCAGTGGTTCGAGAATGGCACCCATGGAAATGGACTGCTCATTGGTAAGTACAAACTGAACACACCACGCACCTCAAGTCACCAATCATGTAGCTCAACCATGTGAGAGTGTACATGTAGAAAATTGAATCCAACATACATTGTAACTGGGCCAACTACTATACACAAACACCTACTGCCAAAGAACTACACATATGTAAGTAGGCCTGACAAGGGAGTAGGCCAGAAATACTCTCACAAACCACTAAGTCACACTCGGAACATAGATCTTGCAGAACTCATCAGACAAAAATTGAAAGGAATCAATGCTTGCACTGTGCTGCATTAATTCTGAAATAAGGATGTGCCATATGTGCAAAAAGATTACAGATCACCCTGCTATCCCCTGCGCTGGTGCACGATTAGCTGACATGCACAAACACAGGCACCCATGCACCATGCTGCAAGGGTGCCTGCATCATGGGGAGGAAAGTATTTCTGCATGAAGGAACACCTAACTACACACAAACAATCACAAAAGTTGATTTAGCTTTAGTCTGGGTCGTGTCAGTATATAGCATGCATAGAAAGAGTATACAAATAAGAGAAATGTAAATCTCACTACATGTTGCACATCCCTACACCTCCCCTCATGAGGCGTACCACTCTGATGCATTCCCTGCTGGAAAAGTATTACCAGATGTGAAAATTTAGCCAAATAAATGTGTGTTGAGTGAGAACACACATGGCAATATCCATGGGCATGGCCCCAACACGCATACACGCAGATTCAAAGTTAACATATGCCCAAGGACATCAATAGACATGTCCATTGTCTTTACATGTCCCAGTAAGTCAAGTGCACCTGGTAGCCGTGCTACTGTGACTCAAACAGTGACCCACCTGGGGGGCAAGGGGGATGTAAATAGCCCACAATGAGTACAACGTTTAGCATCCAAGTATTTCCGGTGCCAGCTACCCTCAGCACAATTACTCACAATGATGTATCTTGCTGATGCACATACATAGTAATGTGCCAAATGTCAAGGCTCATGCGCCACCAGTGCCACATTTACAATCTGTGCATAAGTGACGTATCAGTGACGCAATAGGCCTGTAAATAACCCCAAAGGTGTTTTGAGGTACCCAGACATCCTGACAGTTGCAACATGGAGGTAATACACAGGACCTGGCCAATGCAATTTCAGTGATGTAGGTCAATTGTATCTACCACAACATGATGAAGTAGAAAGTACAAAGCTGCACAATGGACACAAAGTAAAAAAAAAACACAGCAGGCACAAATACTAATGGACACTTCTCTCCATTTACTGTTTCAGGTGATCAAGGATATGCACTGTCACCATGGCTGATGACCCCCATCAAGGTGACACACACACAGGCCCAGAGAGGCTACAATGTTGCACTAGGACGCACAAGGGCCATTGTGGAACGGACCTTTGGAGTCCTTAAATCAAGGTTCCGGTGTCTTGATATTTCGGGGGGGGGGAGACCCCTGTACAGGCCTGCACTGGTCTGTAAAATCATACTGGCTTGTTGCATTTTGTACAACATCTGTGTATGTACAAACACACCATTGCTAGAAGACCAGGAGGAGCAGGACAATCCAGTAGGATGGCCAGGACGAAGAAGCTGATACAAGACACACCACAGCTTCTGCTGCTGGGACAGCAAGGAGAGATGTCATCATTTGCAATTTCTTTACCTAATCACCATTAACAAATGTCCCGTCACAAGCATTTCTCAAAACCAAAGTCCACAGATTGTTATTTTGAAAAATAAAATATCACTACAACAATGTCTTGTATGCTTGGTTTGTGACTTCAGAAGGTGATCAATCATGTAAAGTCATGTTAACAAAACAACAGTGTCAAACAGATCTCTCACTTAGCAGGGGATATGACACCAATTAAAGAAAGAGTAGGAATGGGACAATGTATTGGGCATCTGAACTTATTATTGTGTATGGTTCCTCAGTGAGAATCAATAACTATGTGTTGTGTCTTCACAGGAGCAACATCAGATCTGTTTTCACACAAGAGCATGGTACAACATACTCTGATGCATCATTGTAGCTGGGGCCACATAGCTCTAAACCATCATAAAAGTTGAAACACAACATATCTGTGAATTCCGTGCCACAGGAAAATAGGTAACTGACAATAGTCACAAAGATTACAAATAAAGAAGAGAGGGAGGCAGAGGTAGAGGCTAGGTTTATCCTCCTGACAGTTATGTAGCGAAACAAAAATCGAGAAATTCAAAGAAAACCTGCCCTGGGGAAGCTGACAGCATACAGCAAGAATCCACTGAAATCGCTCGTCTAGAGACCCCTCACCCACCAGGGTTGCCCCTCGGTGGCATGCTGTAGCATTGGGGTTCCTCTCAATCCTCTACGTATTGAGGTGTGCTGCAACTTGCGAAATACGTAGGAGCACTTACTGGTGTAGACTATGTGAAGTGAAGTGAAATGGAGTGGAAAAAGAAAGCTTAAAAATACCTAACTAATTGGCCACTCTTTTATTCCCGCCCCTAGTTGGTACGGTTAAAAATCCGGGGTTGTTACTGCGAGAAAACCGGACGGTAATGAGTCTGGTTGTCTCAGTAAAATATATTCACTGGCGAATTCTGATCAGCGGGCAACTCAACATCTCGAAACCGATGTTCTCCCACAGGAGGGGGAGGAGTTTGATTGACATTCTGGTCCATACCTGCCCGAAATCAAAAGTCACCAGAGAAAGGAACCAGACTATGTTAGGCACACCACCTACTGGCCACTATCCCTGTGGAAATTGCAGTGTCTGCTACTTTACAACCATCACTAAAAGTGTGTCCTTCAACAACCGAACAAGTTGGGAACTGCGCATGTGGACGAACTGCAAAACTAAAGTAGTGTATCTCATTACTTGCCTCTGCAACCTACACTACGTAGGAATGACCATGAGAAAATTAAGCACCAGAATGTGCGAACACGGCAGCAATGTCCATTGTCAAAGTATTACCACAAAAATGTCATCCCATTACATGGAACAAAATCATACACCCAATGACCTGAAGTGGGTAGTCCTAGATCACCTATACAATAGAGACAATTTGGAACACAGACTCCTGGAGAAAGAGCAGAGTTGGGTGTTTAAGCTCCACACAGACACCATGGGACTGAATGACAATATCCTGTGGGGCCTCTTAATTTGAAATAAACACCTTACACCAAGAGGTACGAGGGCACTAGATGATAAGGCAATGGAGAACGTTGCCACCAATTACCATATGCCAACCATATGCCAACATCATCAACAAACAAAAAATAAGGAGATTTCCAAAGAGCAAATTGAGAACCACTAATATATTTGTTGTAATTTTTGCACTTTTTAACATATAACAAAACGGGATAATATTCGTTTTGGACTAGTACTCCTTATCATCACCCCAGATCAGATCATGTGTACCGTACGTGCACAGCGCGGCCCATTTAGTCCTGAAGCCAGTACATTTATAACATGTTCACCATTTCTTAATAGGTGTACATACTGTTGCCATATGATTTGAGGGAATTTCCTTTTATGATCCACCATGAACACTAAGGATTCAGACCTCTCTTATTTTCGATAGGCCACAGTAAACCTTTTATAATGCCAGGGTAGGTCTATGACAGTATTCTTTTTCTCCCATGAGGAACAATAAGCATGACCTACATCAATCACCTTAGCATCATCAAAACCATGGGTGCAGCCTTCTAAAGTTGTTTGAAGATACACTCGTAATTTGGCGCAGGTTTGACGCAGACATCAACAGCGCCTTGCAGGATAAACAAACTGCACGACTTCGCTATCCCCTCCACACCGCACGTACATGAGCGAATCTAGCAACCGGGCTGGAGCAGATCGCATTGCAAATAAGCTTGAAACCTCTCCTCTTATCATCATTACTATTATCATTAGCAGTCCTAGCCTGAGTAGGAATACTCCCAACATGGTGCTGGCGCGACGCCGATACCGACGGCCATATGTGAACACTGCGCGGTGCAGTGTTCCCAGGCTGCTGTTTCTCCTGCCGCATGAATGCGAGTGGGTTTAAATACTGAGTCGGAGCAAGCACTCGCCAGTATGCGGTCTCCAGGGCAAGAAGTAGTTTATTCAACCCGAGACGGCTTTGACGAAGTAAGTGGCGGGGATCCTTCTTTTTCGGATTTAGGATGCTCAAGATCAGGTGGTAATCGACACCTAGGATGCTGCATGACTAACAGCAGTTTTCTGATCAACATTTTTTCTCCACATATAGGGTTTGACTACAAGCCCCTCGATCGTATTGACCATAACGCATTAGCATAGCATTTCTAGAAGTACGTTATGAAGTTTACTTCTTATATGTTTAATGTTGTGTTGTATCGTCACATGGTGTCTTGTCTCACGAGTGTTTTTTATTATTTTTTTCACCAATCTACGTTGTGTGGCAAACATTTGACACACAAATGAGGGTACACTGGCTAGACCTTACGAGCACCCACCATATACGGGTGTTACATTTGCATGATTAAGTTGAGCAATTGTGGCCTGCCAGCCCGGCTGACAGGTCGTTGTTTTAATGCATTTTCTTTTCTAATTACAGATACGGATTATTTCATAAAAAAAACGTATCTATACATAATGCATGCGTATTCAGTGTGCATGTTTTGCGTCCTTATTATAGGATTGACTAGGAGTGGCACACACGAGGCTGGACCCCGTGGAGTCCTGATGAAGAGCCATTAGGGGAACGGCTCGAAACATGACTATACATTACTGAGACAACCAGACTAATTACCGTCCGGTTTTCTCTCAGTAATAACCGCTGATTTTTAACCATACCAACTAGGGATGGGAATATTTTTAAGCTTTCTTTTTCCACTCCACTCCATTTCACTTCACTTCACATAGTCTACACCAGTAAGTGCTCCTACATATTTCGCAAGTCGCAGCACGCCTCAATCCTTAGAGGATTGAGAGGAACCCCAATGATGAAACATGCCACCGAGGGGCAACCCTGGTGGGTGAGGGGTTTCTAGAAAAAGAGTCTTTTTTCTAGACGAGCGATTGCAGCAGATTCTCGCTGTATGCTATCAGCTTCCCCAGGGCAGGTTTTCTTCGAATTTCTCGATTTTCGTTTTGCCAATAGTCACATGACAAATGTGGGCTGGATCCACTTGTGGGTGTGGAGGATGAAGATACAGAGGATAGTACAGCTAGAATAACGGATGTATCAATACAGTACAGGGATGCTTCAAACACCAAGCATACATATTCATTCAACATTAGGAAGTGACACTACCTCCATAGATGACACGTGTCACTGGAATGACCAATAGGCACATGTCAGCGACCCTTGACCCTGACTCAGGCAGGTCGTTCCCCACGCCGCACAGCACCACCTGTTGTGCCCGTGTACCTTGCTCCCTACCCTTGCTGCTGCTGCGAGTTCGAGGCCCTCCTCCACCCGCAGGCTACCACCTGCGCCTCATCCCTGGTGGCCAGTGGGGAACCATAAGTCTCTGTGTGCCCCCTGTGCCCCCTTATGATTGACTGTCTGCCTTCTATTTTTTCTTCTGTACCTTCGTTGCCAGTGTAATTTCGTTTTGCCCCCTTTGCCCCTTTTTACTGTCTGCCTTCTGTTTTTTCTTCTGTACCTTCGTTGCCAGTGTAATTTCATTTTGCCCCCGTGCCCCTTTTTACTGTCTGCCTTCTGTTTTTCTTCTGTACCTTCGTTTCCAGTGTAATTTCGTTTTGCCCACTGTGCCCCTTTTTACTGTCTGCCTTCTGTTTTTCTTCTGTACCTTCGTTGCCAGTGTAATTTCGTTTTGCCCCCTGTGCCCCCTTCTGCTTGATTTTGTTGTATTGTTCTTTTTCCATTTTTAGCCTGTATTGTGCCCCGCGTTTTTCCGCCCGTCTCTGCTCTCCCTTTCCCGCCGCTGCATCCCCCGCGGCCCCGCCCCCGCACGCCCATTCGTCCTGCTCCCCCTCCCAGCTGCTCCTCCCTCCCACCTCCCCTTCTTATGGCGTCTGCTGCGCGGCCAGGCGCAGTGGGTGCGCCCCTGCCGTACCTAAGGCAAGCCCGTCTGCGCCCGTCCGTGCCTGAACCGCGCCCAGCGCCAGACCCCCTGGTCCCTGCGACCACCACAACAACCGACGCCACTACGATGCCAGCACCCTCCATGCACTCAACACCGGACGATCACACACCTGCTTCCTGGCCGCCCCGAAGCGCACCCAAGGACCCTTCTCCTGCCGGAACTGCAGCTTCACCAGCCTCCGAACCGCCAAACCGCCTGCCAAGAAAGGACGCAACCACCTCAGATGCATCCTACTCAACACCCGCTGCGCACGCAAACACGCCGTCGAACTCTGGGACCTGATCGACACGTCCACCCCGGACGTCGCCTTCCTGACGGAGACCTGGATGAACGCCTCCTCTGCGCCCGACATCGCAATAGCCATCCCGGACTGCTACAAGATCACCCGCAGGGACCGCACCAACGGAGTAGGAGGTGGAATCGCCATCATCCACAAGAACACCCTCAGGGTCTCGACCAGCACCGACGAAACCCTCAGCACCGCCGAACACCTGCACTTCCAGATCCACACGGACCCCAACACCACCCTCAGAGGAACGCTCGTCTGCAGACCCCCCGGACCCCAGCCTCAGTTCAGTGACTCCATCGCCGACTTCGTCAGCATGCACGCCATGGCCTCCACAGACTACATCCTCCTCGGAGACCTGAACTTCCACCTCGAGAACACCAATGACACCAACTCCACCACCCTGATCGACAACCTCGCCAACCTCGGACTCAGACAGCTCGTCACAACGCCCACCCACTCCGCCAGCCACACGCTCAACCCCATCTTCTCCGCAAGCTCCCACGTCTCTTTCAGTCACACCACCGAACTCCACTGGACCGACCATCGCTGCATCCACTTCACCTTCCGGAAATCCACCACGCACCACCGCACTCAACAGATCCCCCGACGCAGCTGGAGCAAAGTCACCGATGTCCAGCTTAACACCACCCTCGCCCGGAGCCCACCCACTGACCCTACTGACACCGCCGCCCGCAACCTCAGGCGATGGATCGACGACTGCACCAACACTCTCGCCCCGATCAAGAAACCCTCCAACAGACACACCGACAAGAAAGCCAGCTGGTTCACCGCGGACCTCCAGGCCTCCAAGCAAACCTGCCGGAAACTAGAGAAGAAATGGCACCGCGAACAGACACCGGACAGCCATGAGGCCCACAAGAACGCCATCCGCAGACACCATCACCTCATCAGAACCGCCAAAAGGGCCTCCTTCAAGGACCGCCTCGACAACAACGCACACAACAGCAAAGAGCTCTTCAACATCGTGAAGGAACTCTCCAACCCCAGCTCCAACGCCAACGACATCCCACCATCGCAAGACCTGTGCGACTCCCTTGCCACCTTCTTCCACCGCAAGATCGCAGACATCCACGACAGCTTCAACAACCTGACCGCCTTGACAGCCAATGACACCTCGGACCCCCCGGCCACCATCCGCATCGACCCCATGCTCACCTGGACCAAAGTGAACGACGACGACACCATCAAAATCATGAACACCATCCACTCCGGCTCTCCGTCAGACCCATGCTCGCACCACATCTTCAACAAAGCTAGCGCCACCATCGCACCCCATCTCCGCAAAGTCATCAACATCTCCTTTGAGACCGCGACCTTCCCGGAGAGCTGGAAGCACGCAGAGATCAATGCCTTACTCAAGAAACCCAAGGCGGATCCGAGAGACCTCAAGAACTTCCGGCCCATCTCCCTGCTCCCGTTCCGGCGAAGGTCATCGAGAAGATCGTCAACAGACAACTGACCCGCTACCTCGAGGAGAACAACATCCTGGACCCATCCCAGTCCGGGTTCCGCAGCAACCACAGTACCGAAACTGCCCTCATCGCCGCCACCGATGACATCAGGACCCTGCTGGACAATGGTGAAACCGCGGCCCTCATCCTCCTGGACCTCTCAGCCGCCTCCGACATGGTCTCCCACCGCACCCTACGCACACGCCTCCACAACGCAGGGATCCGAGACAAGGCTCTGGAATGGACCACCTCCTTCCTCTCCGGCAGAACCCAGAGCGTCCGCCTCCCCCCATTCCGTTCCGAAGCCTCCGAGATAATCTGCGGCGTACCTCAAGGATCATCCCTCAGCCCGACACTGTTCAACATCTACAAGGCCCCGCTGGCCCACGTCGCCTGACTGCATGACCTCAACATCATCTCCTATGCCGACGACACCCAGCTGATTCTCTCCCTCACCAAGGACCCCCTCACCGCCAAAGCCAACCTCCACGAAGGAATGAAGGCCGTCGCCGAGTGGATGAAGAAGAGCCGACTGAAGCTGAACTCGGACAAGACGGAGGTCCTCATCCTCGGCTCCACCCCGTCAGCCTGGGACGACTCCTGGTGGCCAACCACACTGGGAGCAGCACCGACACCCACCGACCAGGCACGCAACCTGGGGGTCATCCTCGACTCGACACTCTCCATGACCAAGCAGGTCAACGCCGTCTCGTCCTCCTGCTTCAACACCCTACGCATGCTCCGCAAGATCTACAGGTGGATCCCCACCGAAACAAGAAGAACGGTCACCCAAGCCCTCGTCAGCAGCAGGCTGGACTACGGAAACGCCCTCTACGCGGGAGCCTCGGCCAAACTCCTGAAACGAATGCAACGCATACAGAACGCCTCTGCACGCCTCATCCTCGACATCCCTCGCCACAGCCACATCTCACCCCACCTGAGAGACCTGCACTGGCTCCCCACCAACAAGAGGATCACCTTCAAGCTCCTCACCCACGCACACAAAGCACTCCACAACACCGGACCGGCATACCTCAACAGACGACTCACCTTCTACACCCTGAACCGCCAGCTCCGCTCTGCCGACCTCGCCCTTGCCATCGTCCCCCGCATCCGAAGAGCGACCACCGGCGGAAGATCGCTCTCCTACCTCGCCGCCAAGACCTGGAACACCCTCCCCATCCTCCTACGGCAGACCCAGGACCTACTAACCTTCAGGAGGCTACTCAAGACCTGGCTGTTCGAGCAGTAGCAGCACCTCCTCCCCCAGCGCCTTGAGACCCTCACGGGTGAGTAGTGTGCTTTACAAATGTTCTGATTGATTGATTGATTGATGTCTTGCATCACTAAGACTTTGCAAGAATCATCCATCAACACTGCGCTGATCTAACAATGCTATAGTTCCATAAGCACAAACAATGACACATAGGTCAGACATGGGATAACTACCAAGGCATCAGAAATCAACAATGTGTATGTAGGACTAAGGACCTGGCAATGCAATGGCAAGAAATTGTTGATGTCACATGCACAACAACATCCTCATCAAATAACTCTCACTCTGTGTTGCCACCCCCAAGGCAGAGAACAGACATAAACATGGTTGAAGTGCAACAGGGAAACCAATAGATACAGCCAAAACATGCAAGCAACATACAACCTATTGCATCAGGAATAGACATTGCATTGGGTCGGACGGACATGAACAAAATTGTAGCACCATGAAGTTGCACCACCTATCTCTGGATAGTCACTACAAGTTTACTCAAGTTTACACAAAATTGTTGCTCAAGATGGCCAGCCACCATGTATGACATGTGTTGCATTCCAGTGTGGCCAACCAGCCCCTCAGCTCCAGTCAGATGTATGCTAGACAGAAATCTCTGCTCCGATAGCACCAAGGGAAATCCACTGTACACCCATGGACTCAATAACATGGGGTGACGAAAGGCTGCACCACCCGGTTGCCTCATGGATGCCAACTTTGGCAAGCAGATTACATGTTCCACATGGCCCATGGAAATCTGGGTGGTACAAGCAGTGTGCTCACGGCTTTTGGGCAGATACCACCCCTGGGCCTCTCCGAATCACTGACTCAGCCAGCTTAATCCTCTGTCAGTCCGGATTACACAAGCTTGGGTACAGCAGTGTACTCCCAGTATGCAGAGGAACCTACAGATGCAGGAGATGCAAGTGGACCCTCTTAGTTGCCTAGTCACAGGTCTCCTACATCACAAGTTTTGTCCAGCTTAGGGGCCTTACCCTCCACATCAACGGACAGCACAACCTACTCCCGCATGACGATGTTGAGAGGCACACCCAAAAATATGATGTCACCTCAGTGTCCTGTTGGTGTGTGTCATGCAATCCAGACCACCCTTTGTTCATGATCAGGAGCACCTTGAATGATCACAACAACAATGATCACCACAACAAGTTGCACCCTGCAGACTTCTCATGTCAGCAATGTGTAAACATTTAACTTGCCAGGCTGACGCATCAATGTCAACAGCCAGGGCCCATCATCTCGTGCACAACGCAGGCACCGACGTCAACGTCAGTCTGCAGTAACTCTGCAGTATCTGTGTCTAGACCTGTGGGTCGCATACAAAAGCACAATATGGTCTCTAGTCCATGGGGACTGTCTGCGCTTACAGGCATCGGATGCTTTGCTGTTGCAAGGACTGCACAGTGCAAAGTGCTGCATTGCTGTTCCAAGCCAACAATGTCATGTTCACCTGTGAATCTAGGTCTACAACATGTTTGTACATGGCTTAGTGCAGCTTGTTGACATATGCATAATTTGGACATGGCTGCTCCATTCTGCAATCTGGCACACACATTTATCTATGCATTATCAGAGGTGTCCCCGTAAACTCTTGTAAGCTTTTGTAGCCCTTATAGGCTGAAAATTCAGGGAGGGCTCACAAACATCAATAAAATTGTCTGCTAATCTGTCCAGCCGTCACATCATTGTCTCTACTAGCTCCAATATGTGTATCGCTGTCACAATAGACTGATGTTTAATTGTGGCTGGCACAGAAGATCCTTACGCCATGTAATGTCCTATTGTCCATATGCTGAAAAGGTGACAATGAATCTGGTCGATAGACACCTGTCAAAATTATGTCATGCATTGCAGCCTCTAAAATGCGTAGCACATGAGTGCCTTTGCACAACCCATGGTAAATGTGCACATCTCTGCCGTCAGCTAATCAAATACTCAAATGTGAATCTGCAGTCATACCTTCGCATTGTATGCTGCATCACAAATCTCATATACAAGTAGTGACTGCCTGTTCAAGTACATGTGTGTTGCAAGCCCATTAAACTGGTACAGACATCCCAGCAATGTATCTGTTGAGAGTTGTAGAGGTGTTGAGAGGTGTCTGCTGGTGTTGGTGTGTTAGAGAGTGGTTCTGTGCCTAGTCTACTGTCCCTACTGTCCCGGTTGTCTTTGTCCTTATGTGTTTTTTGCATCTTCCTGATTGTCTTGTCAGGTGTTTGTCTTAGGGGTATATTTGTTATTTGGGTTTTATATTAATATCAGTGTGTTTACTTGTGTATTTTGAGGTGTTGGGTCAGTGTAGGGAGGGCAGGATGTCCACAGGGGCTTTAAGGGGCTTCCTCTGGCTCGTCAAATTCTTTTTGCCACGGATGGTGGAGGCTGGGGGACATGTCCTCCAGGGATATGATGTCAAGATCAGGAATGTCAGGTGGGAGCACATCCGCAACCACATGATGCAAATCTTTGGTGTGGTCAGAACTCTGCACCAGTGGCTGCACCGATGGCAGCATTGTGTTGGACATGAGGGAGACCTACTCGATGACCTGGGAGTCATCGTTGGCAGGCAAGGTTGTAAGTACATGGAAAAGTTGTTTGAGATCAGAGCATGATTCGACTGTGCCTAATTTAGGTGCAGAACCACATCTATGCCCCCCTTCTAAATGTTCTTCATTGGAAAATGAAATGGGTGACATGGTGTACTATCCATCGTAATGCACATTCCCCTTGGAAAACTTCACATGAGAAGCTGTGTGATACACAATGTGGGATGTTAACATGTCAAGTGTCCTGACACACCTTTGTTAAGACTTTTGGGCCCATTTGAATTCACAACATCAAGTATATTGACGTTGGCAAACTAAAAAGTGACTTATGAAGCAGTACATCAAGTTGTATTCAGATTTAGCTCACGGATACTGGCAGGAGTGTCCTGTAGGCCACAAGGCTGCAATTGTCATCAGTTGTGTGTCAGACAGGCAAAGCACATCCCTACATGTATGAAACATGGACATACAGATAGCTGTTACAGTGAATGAAATTGAATTAGGATGACTTCAATGATGTACAAGAGACTTGTGAAATGTGATGTGTAAACCATATGTTTTTGTTATTATTCTTTTGTCACTGCTGGAAGACCATTGATCACACAGGGAGACGTGGATGCCTTCATGGACCCACACACCACTGGTGAGTGCCTTGCTCATACATTTTGATTGTATATGTTGACAGAAATATATCATGTCAATTGGTCCAGTATGTTGGTGAACACAGTCTGGCTGTGCATCACATGGACCTCACCTCTATTGTTATGAGGCAGCATCAAGTACAAAGCTATGCACATAATCATCAGTTACTGATGGAGAACAGCATTGGCCTTCTTGAATTGATATTGCAACTCCTCAGATAATTCACTACATCCCTGCACCATACGAGCAACTATACCAGTGATTTCATAATTTTACCCTGTCATCGAGCATATCAGGCAGCATCCCAAACATGCACTCTGCCAGAATTGTGCAAGGAGGCCATCTTTGGTGCTAGCCATTGCAAGTTTACACTGTTGTAAATGATGATGAGTGTCTACCCCTGATCATGGAACATTTGTTGATGAATAGCATCTGCAACGTGTTGTAGCATATTGGAAACAAAGTATGACAAACATGAACACACAGCATTCTTTACAAAGGGTACCCAAGTACAACCATTCTCATATGATGTTTGCACCCATGGTATACACTGTGTCACTACAACTCATATTTTTTGGTAAGCTGTGGTTGTGGGTGCTCATGCCAAGATGAATGCGAAATGGAACTGTCACACAATGGCCCATCACTTTGTGAAGTATTGCGTGTATTTTCATCCAATTCAGAAAGTGATTATGCCTTCTTGTCATAGTATAATGTGTACATGTCAGCTTCGGGTCATGTTGCATGGCCACAGTGACATGAATTTCAATAGGTTTAGTATGTATTGAATATTTTGGCCAGTGAATCCTGTGAAATTACGGCAACACTGTTTCTGAGCCCATTGATGCAATATGTGTATGTCACTCCATACAATGCAGGTGGGTCTCACAGTGTACATACTGAAGATTAAACATTTGAGTGATGTTGTTGATGGGTATGACCAGACATGGAATCCATTAACACCCAGCACTGAGGTGGCTGTCATTGATTGACAGTAATTTTGAGTAACAGTTGTTATTGACAGTTAGTACTCCAAAGAACAAGTCTCATACCCAAGCTGAAAGCTGGGGTACGTGACACAAATGGATGAGTAGCATGAGCCCTAATGACAACTAGTGTGAATGACTCTAGGCAAATTTAAAACAGATTAAGGTCACCAAAATATGTTCCGGAGCTGACTTAGCATCTTGAGTCGGAACTTGGGAATAATTTCCATGTTGATGCAATTTACAAGGCCCCTGTCGCCAACGCAACGTTTGCTTGCATAACATTGTCTTGGCAAGACTCTCTTAGCCTCAGTCACAAGCCAGTGTTAATCAACTCAACATTGCTCAATGGCAACTCATGCGTTAGACACCCTTTCACACTACATTTAGGGTGAAATTGGTGGGCATTGTTACACCGCTAAGCACATTAATTATTATCCATTTCCACAAGAGCAGCATGAATATGGGGGAGTGCGTAATAGGTAAGACCGTGAAAAACATGTTTTCAAACATAATCTGGACTGTGTAGTGGTCTATATCTCATAAATGTATATGTTCAGATGTATGCGGCATTGTGCGGCACACATGAAAAACACTAAAGGTCAATGATTGTTCATGTGCATGACGGTGATCCTTCCATTACATGAACTATCTTCGGCTAAATTCAGACACTCTAGCACTATTGTGCAAGGGTGCCTGCCTTTGATCTAGCACGAAGGGTTTCACATTGGCACAAGTGGAAAAGCAGTGCAGCAAAAATATGATGTTGAAATGCTGGAGCTTTGTTTTTCCATCGTGGCATAGCACAGCGTGGTGCAAATCAGGCTAACAACACGCCACAAGATTTCAAGGAACATATGCCCTGTTGACTTCCAATCATCAAATTTGGTAACTATGTTTACTCAGATGTTTCTAGTAGATGTATACATCATGACTCATGGATGTGTGGCTGTGTTGACACCTCCAAATTGTATTTGAATTGATGAAATTTGATTTGTTCAACTGTCCTACATGACTATCACTCTGGTGCTTAGTCGTTTGCCATGATTGCAGACAGTGCAGCCTACAGTCTTTGTGTAAGTGTCATGGCATGGATTTGCAATGGGCCTGTAAAACTTCATCCTTGAGGACCTTCCCCTGTTGGACTCAATCAGTGTTTGTGCCCGCAGCCTCATTGCAATCAGTTAATCTACCACTGCACTCTGCCCTTGCTATGTCCCATACCATAAGTCAACATGTCGGTATCACTATCAGGTTTTGAATTGAGCTTTACGTTAAATTGAACTTGTCAGGTCATGTGGGACATACCTTACATTTGATGAGAGCGTTTAGATAATGTTTTGTTACACTTTTGTTTGGGAGATACATGCAGAATGCTGTCAATTTTTGCAAATTTCAAAACCTGCCATTTTTTTGTTTCTTTATAGACAACATGTCACCAGAAGAAATAAAGAAAGTTCATTCTGCGTAAGGAATGTTATATGCACATACGTCATGTGGTAAAGGGGTATAATGATATAGCATAGAGGTACCAGGAAGAGAGGGCATCAGGACAGTGGAAGTCCATTACAGGCAGCAGCCAGAACAGTGGACAGAAACGTGCTGGGCTGCCTGCCTCATCTACTCAACACAGGCACACAGATCCAATGCCTGGCCCTTCTGGTGTCCAACGGAGCGGCTGACATCCACACACATCTGCTGGTCCAACTACATCCACCCGGGCTCAACCTACTGCAACCACCTCATTTCAACACCCAGGTGCACTATCACAAGCTGCTCAACCAGGCACATCTTCCATGAGAACGGTGCAACAGACACAGATTTCCTGCTTGACACACAGGGAGCGTAGGTTGCTTTTCAACTTGAATGTACGTGTGGCCCGAATTGAACGGGACAATGATGAAATTAAGGCCCCCTCTAGGACATTAAGGGGGCCCTGGGGGTCCCCTATTGAGGCCCTAATTATATCAGCTGTCCCCCATGTACAGTCCCCCTATTCCCTTAATCCACTTCTTTATACTTTTTTGTGCTTTAGTTTAGTAGGTAGTGTTAAGTGTAGTTTTAGATTAGGTATAGAATAGTGTCAGGTGTTTGTAGGTTTTAGTATTTTTGAAATTATTACTTAGTGTTTTGGGTTAAGTTTCCTTTTCCTTTGGGTGGGGGGTTGATGTGTTTTTTAACTTGTTCAATAAAAAAAAAAAATATATATATATATATCGCACCGAAATCCCCCACATTCGCTCCGGCGGGGAAAGACGAGCCACTCCAATTTGCTCAGGTAAGTAGATTTATTTGTCAGATGGCAACAAAAAGACGCGTTTCGCCCGTCAAGCGGCCTTGGTCCCATGACCTATTCCTGAATCCAGGAAGTGATATGCATTTCAGAATTAGCACGTCGCAGCGTGCTCAATAGATCGTGAGAACAGACTGTGTGTCGTGACATTTAAAAGCATGTCATCTTTTAAACTTATAATCGTAGTTAAAGTCAATTAATAAACAATTCATTCATTGTATTTATAATGTGATAAATCAAGAGTAAAACACAATTAGGGTGACACTGTGTGAACATAATTTTTTGGGTAAACTGAAGGAAGGCACATTTAATTTTATTTAATCCAAGAAAGGGTCTTAAGTAACGTGGATGACTATCTAAACAGTAGAGAGACTGTAGTAGTTGCCCTTCTAACCCGTAATGCATCATTATGTCACAACTACAGTAACAGTATAGTACCTGGGGGCAAGATGGCGGCTGACCTCGCAGCCGAGTGAGTTCTCGTAATCTAACCTCCCTGCTCACTCCGATGGGAGACTGCGGACCGGAACGTTAAACCGGATAAAATACGAAGCTTTTGACTAGGAATGCCCTGGTACCTGTCGGCGCTGCGGTGTTGCACGGCGGGCTGTCGATTCCCTCGATTTCCACGTCTGCATCTGTGTTGGTGCTCAGCGCGTGTGGCTGTGGGACGGGATCGACATCTGCGCTGCTCAGGATGCCGCCGAAGTACCTCAGAGGAGGAAAGACGCGCGGCGTAGGAGGCACTGCCGCGCAGAGCAGACCCCCGGAAATGGCCCAAGACAAACAACGATGTGGAGCGGCTGACACTGCCCATGGAAGCAGCAATAACAGTAACAGCCCTGCAAGCAAGACGGGCAGTGGGAAGAGAGTTATTCCTGCAATATTTTTGGCAGCCAGAAGGGGGAGGAAGACGATCAATGGTAAAGCCACCACAGAAGAAGCAGTTCATGCGGAGAATTCAGTGGAGGTGAGCTCAGGAAATACAGGGGTATCGGGACTTGATATGGAGATCATGGAGCATAGGAGGGATCTAGATTCTCAGCACAGCCCTACATTGGAAAGGCAGGCTTCTTTGCATATGACAGAGACATGCTTAAATGCGGCGCTTGTAGACCCGGCTGCTGTTGGTTCAAGGCTAGAAAGTGTGGCTTCAATTTCGGAAGCAGATAAACCAGTATCAGCAGAGGATATAGAAGGGTCTAATGAGGGTTTAAGTGATGATATATATCCGACAGATACAGATATAGAGGGACCTTTTTTCTCACTCTCCGATCAGACTAATTCATCAGGCGATGAATCACTACATCTCTCTGAGGTCCCTCCTAGCTTAGCTTGCAGGCGGTGGAGTGAAGTTAGTAGTGTTTACCAAGTAATGGAAACTCCTGGAAGCAACAATATGATGGGAAGCTCCGGGACAGTACGTAAAAAAATCGCCCCCTCTGCTTTATCCATGGTTTCGGCCTCATCTCATGCTGAGAAGCTGGGTAACTCCGGTAATTATGGGAATGGAGTTGATGGGGGGAGTCAGAGACAAGAGGGATCCGGCAGTATTTCATTGGCAGTGATATACGAAACTATGATGGCACACAGAGACGAAAGCCGGGCAGAAAGTCAAAAAACTCAAGGTGCCTGTAGGAAACTACAGAATTCAATACGGCGAATGGCCAAATCCTGCTCAGAGATCGCGGAAAGGATTACAGAGGCAGAAAATCGAATTTCTACGCTTGAAGATGAAATGACTGCGCAGAAACCAACTACTGAAACGTTAGGGTCACATAGGAATGATATATCCTGGAAGCTTGAGGATATGGAAAATCACCTCCGGCGTAATAACTTGAGAATTCTTGGTGTGCCAGAAGGAATTGAAGGTACGGACCCCCGGAAATTTGTGGTGAAACTCTTCACTGAAGCCTTTCCAGAATTAACTAACTGGACATGGGATACAGAGATCCAGCGGGCCCACCGCTTTCCTTTTCGTGTCAAGTATCAAGCAGGATCAACTCAAACTAATATGAGGCCTAGAGCTATATTGATATGTCTATCTAATTTTTTATCTAGGGAGGCCCTGTATGATCTGGCCAGGCCTGATAGACAGATAAAAGCGGCAGGCGTAGAGTTTTTTGTTCGTCCCGATTTTTGCCCGGCTACAGTGGAAAAAAGATGGCAGCTACGACAGTTAATCAATCCATTTAAGGATAAGGGCGCACAAGCATTTCTTTTAAGTCCTGCCAAATTGAAAATATTATATAAAGATAAAATAAGATTCTTTACTTCTGAGTTGAAAGCAAAAGAATATCTACATGAAATCAAGGCCTAGGAAGTATTGAAATTCTGGTTAATGAACTCTAATAACTCTGTGCTCTCATGCTGAATCGCAGTCTTTAGGTTTTTTTGTTAAGGGTAGATCCCTACAATTAATTGGGTTCTTTTTGCATTTGCTGGTTTTTTAAATATAAGGTAGGGTGTATCGCATAGTCGGGGGTACAGGGAGGTTCGGTGTTCTACTGAGGCTCTCCATCACTGTAGACTGTTGGGTCTACTAGCCTCTATGGCAGGGAGGGTAACAGGGGGGCCTTCAGTGGTAGAGAAGGCGATAGCGGGGAGGTGGGGGGGTTGCTGGTGTGGTGTGGGGGGGCTACCAAAGGTGGTGGGGGTTGCAGGGGTAAAACTAAAAATGAGTCAGTAGCTATTGCAGAAATTTTGAAATTGAAGGAGCAGGAGCTAGGGGGGAGTGGAAAAGGGGAGAGAGGAGGCAGGGAAAAAAAGGAAGGGGAACGTTATTTGCTGTATCGATCCAGGGTTAAAAATGGCATCATTAAACATATGTACATTTGATGTGCGTGGTCTTAATGAAAGGGGCAAACGGCAAAGAGTGGCTCGAGAAATTAAGAACATGTCCCCTGATGTGGTTTGTCTTCAAGAGACACATGTTCCATGGAGTAAACGCAATGTATTAAGGGAATTAGGATTTGAGCTTTTGGTCTGTACTTCACAAGGTACTATTAATAGAGGTGTTGCTATTCTTGCCAAATTTTTTTTATTAAAAGTAACAAGAAGCTTAGCAGACAAATACGGCCGTTGGGCGGTGATTGAATGTTTAGCTCTCAATGAGAAATGTACAATATGCTCTGTATACGGTTCGAATTATGATGAAACTCCGGTTATTGAATATTTGAATATAGAATTGGCCACCTGGGCTACCCCTTTGGTACTGACGGGGGATTTTAATATTCAAATGGGGGAAGTGCGTTATGGGCCGGGGGGTGATAAATACTTTGGTAGGAAACCGAAGGTATACAGAGCTTTGCAGCAGCTCGTTGATGAGCATGGCTTAATCGATGCCTGCCTCAGATTAAAACATCCAGACCCAGGGTATACATACTATTCTTGCCCTCACCAAAAGCTAGCTACACTAGACTATTTTTTTGTCACTAAAACTCACTTAGTTGATGCACATATACAGATTTTTCCCCGAATCACCTCGGACCATAACCCTCTCTTGTTGAGATTTACAATGCAAGGCCTGACACGTACCCGAGGCGCATTTTCTTTCGATAGGAAGTTACTATTAAATGAAAAGTTTATTTATCACATGCGAGAATGGTTAACTCAGTTTTTGTCCATAAACCGAAATTCTACTAAATGTCATATAGTGTGGGATGCTATGAAAGCAGGGCTGAGGGGTGAAATATTAAGTTTTGGGCTACATGTACAAAAACAACTTAGGCAGCATCAACAGACGCTATATGATGGCTTGCGCTATGCTGAATATGCGTTGATAGAGGCGGTTCAGGGGCGATTGGATACTACACAGGCACAGTCTGAAGTAGCATGTTGCAAAGCTAGGATAAATGAGGAGTGGGCCAAAGATATTGCAAAAAAATACCATCTTTTTAGGAGAGAGTGTTATGAGTTTGGTGAGGCAACTGGTAGATGCCTGGCAAAGAAGATCAGATCTAAGGAGACTAAAAATACTATATCGGCAATTGAAGATTTAAGGGGGAACATAATAGAAACACCAGAAGGTATTCTAGAGGTTTTTAGGGTTTTCTATGAGGGGCTGTATTCTGAAGATTGTCATATTCAGGGGGGGAGAGGAGACTTCTATAAAGATCCTCACAGGGGGATACTGAATGAAGAGGATCAGAAAGCATTAGAGGAACCTATCTCGATGGAAGAGCTTGTAGAAGCTGTCGGCTCCTTAGCTTCAGGGAAAGCAGCTGGCCCGGATAAGCTCCCTCTGGAATTTTATAAATTTTTCTTACCTGAAATACAGTCTGATATGTTAACCGTATTTCGGGAGGCACAAAAGGGTGTTGCACCGGCATCATGGGATGTTGCCAGTATCATTATATTTCTTAAAAAAGATAAGCCACCTACATTACCAGGCTCCTTCAGACCGATTTCACTCCTAAATTGTGATGGAAAAATCTATGCGAAAATATTAGCATCACGACTTTCCAGAGTGATTATGCCTCTAGTGTCGGTTCACCAGCACGGATTTATCCCAGGGAGGGGCACGGTCAACCACATAAGTAGGGTCACGACGCTATTGGACATTGCCAATACTCGTAAACTACCGTGTGGAGTGATACTACTAGACGCGGAAAAAGCGTTTGACCGTGTCTCCTGGGAGTTTTTATGGGCAACAATGAGGTGGCAAGGATTTGGCACGGGTTTTATTCAGGCAGTTAAAGCTATGTATAGATCACCTAGTGCCCGGGTTTGTGCGCTGGGGTTAGAATCGAATCCTGTATCTATATCAAGGGGTACCCGGCAGGGATGCCCCTGTTCTCCTCTGCTATTTGCGCTTTATATTAATCCGCTCCTAAACCTATTAGAACATAGGTTAAATACACAATCAGGTCTTGGGCAGGAGCGGGTTAGTATATTAGCATATGCAGATGATATAGCGATAGTTTCATCAGATCCGGGTATTACTTTGATAGAGACGGAACAACTAGCACTATTATATGGGAAAAGTTCAGGCTTTAAGTTAAATTTAGCCAAAACACAGGTTGTTTGTACAGATTTAGTACATTTTAATGATCCAAGAGCCACGAAGGAGGCTATATATCTGGGGATTCGGCTGAATGCATGTCTTGACACGATGGTTCTATCTAATTGGGACCCTATGTTACGGAAGATTAAAAAGGAATTAGATAGGATGGAGGGTTTACATTTATCAATGATGGGAAGATGTAACGTCTTAAAAATGAATATCCTACCAAAAATTCTTTATTTTTTCAGGTCGGTTCCTTTAGAAATCACAGGGAAACAGATTCAGAAACTACAATCCATATGCGGCAGTTTTTTGTGGGCGCAGGGGAAACCCCGCCGAGCTATGAAATTAATGACCCTGCCACGGGAGCGAGGGGGCTGGGCTGTCCCCAATTTTCAGCTTTACTACTGGGCATGCTTACTACAATATATGGGAATTTTATTAGTGGGGGCTGATGAGGACAGCACAAACGATATACCTCATATTTATCAGTTACTACTAGGTTCTATAACGGAGAGAAGTTTTTTTTAAGATTCTAGAGCCTAGCTACTATAAAAAACCCGCTTCAAGGTGGTCCAGGCTGCGCATAAGGCTTGGCTCCAGATTAGGCGATATTTACAGATAGGTAGGATTAATCATTATACCCCAACCGATGCCTCCACTTTACCCCCCCTAATTTTTTCAACCGGTATTTTAAGTAGATGGAGGAATTTAGGAATACAGACGTTAGGAGACTTAGTAGATAACAAGGGTGTTAGGACATATGCTGCATTAATGCTTGAATACGATCTTCCTAAAGCAGATTTTTTAAATATCTGCAGATCCGTGACTATTTGATTAAAAGAGGTGATGTGTCACAGTTAATACAGAAAAATAAATTACTAGAAGCTGTGAAGGGCCTGGGAAGGATTGGAAATATATATCAAATACTTATTGAAACATTGAAGGATGATGTAGAGGTACAAAATGGTAAATGGAACATCAGACTTTCTCTTGATGGAAATATTTTGTCACAATCAATTAGATTAGCTGATAAACTCTTAATCTCCTCCAATCTCAGAACACAACAGTATAAAACTATGTTTAATTTATATTACACACCAGCAAAAATTGCCGTTTGGGGGGGAATGAATGAGGATAAATGCACCCGATGTGGGATGGGTCAGGCAGATATAGTCCATATGTTTTCAACATGTCCTGAACTGATACAACTAACCAATATGATACAGACTTTTTTGACGGAAGTCACAGGGGTGCAGATTGTGATAACGCCATTAGTTATGTTGCTGGGGGTTTTAGAAGATGACATGCTAACGCAGGGAATATATACTTTTAGGTATTTAGTATATATAGCTGTTGCTGTGGCCAGACTTTGCATAGCATCAGTGTGGCGACAGAAAGAACCCCCCTCGTTTGAAATGTGGAGAGGGAAATTATTTGCGATATGTAAACTAGAAACTAGCTTATATGCCTTTAAAGGGCCACAGAAACAGAAATTAGGTAAAGAAATTTGGGGGGTCCTTACGGAATATCTTTCATAGGAGCTATCTCTTTATTATTTGTTTTTCTGTTACCAGTATGTATTTGTGAACTGTTAAATCCCCATTTGGCTCTACCCAATAGGGTTGTTAATTTGTTTTGATGTATAGAATTATGGGAGGATCTAAATTCTATTATGTTGCTCGCTCTCCCTCAAGCGCTTTTTTCATGATTGTATGTTCTTCCCTCCCGTTTTCTTCTTTTTCCTCTTCTTTTATTCATTTATTTATTTATTTCTTGTTGTCTGTGTTTGATCATGTATATGTTCTATGTAATGGCTGCTGGCTAACAAAATAAAAAAAATAAAAATAAAAAAACCAGTATAGTACCTGTGTGTTATAAATTATCACCTGTGTTGCCAGGTCCATAATTCTTGTCATATCATCACCATTCAGTTATGTGGTGTTTTCTAATTATCAATATAGTGAGGTTGGGACGTGGAGAATCATTGTAAAGTGGTGAGGTTCGGCGGATCAGGGTGTAGTACCCATTGTTCCATGGACTAAGTCACAGTGATTTTGTATCGTGAAATCTTGGAGTGAAGGACTGACTAAGTCAACGGGTTGCGTTGCTTGTGCTCTTAACGATACTTGTGACTACTCTTCACTTTGGTTATGTCCCTGGTAATCTTTAAAGCTGTGTAGAAACATGAAAGCAAAATAGTGAGTCAGCATTTGTATTGGATATACATACACACATTTTAGTCATCATATAATGCATTGTATAACTTTGTTTACGCATCCCAAATGATTTTAGCATAAATTCAACCTTCTAATTGTTACACAGTATATTAATTGTGGTCAGTAGGGAAAACCGGTTGTGCACCAAAAATAAATAAATAAACAACACAGTCTACAAAAAGGAAGGGGGTGTGATTAAAATAGTATATCTGCAGATATAACTGGATTCACACTCTACCGGGCCCGGTTAAAAACGGCAAACATTCATTTATAAATGTGAGTGCATTTCCTCATCATTATTTATCCCTATTGGGAACATACTGCCTGCAGAATGAAGCGAGATTCTAGTCTTCGTAAGGTCTGCATCCGATTTCCACCCCTAGGATGTTTAGGAACTGTTTCTAATGCGAAGAATTTCCTGAGTGTCCTATCGCTATTATGGGCTTCTCGGAAATGTCGAGCTGTGCTGTAACTTAGATCAAGATTGGTGATTGCTCTCCAATGTTCAAGGATGCGTTTCTTGATGGGAAAAGTTGTAGATCCTACGTACCATTTGTGGCACGGACATGTGATCGCATATACCACATAGTCGGTGTTACAATTGACACTTCTTGGGATTTTCCATATCTTGCCTGTTTTTTCTAATCTTATTTCCTTGGTGTCTTCACTATGGCTACATGCCTTGCACTTTCTGCATCTAAAAAACCCCTTGCTCTTGTCTAGCCAGGTGGTTCTCCGCTGTTTTAGATGGCTGTTGACTAGGAGATCTTTTTTAGATAGATTCTTCCTATAGGAGAGTGAGGGGGTGGTGCCCACTTTAGATTTAAGGAGTGTATCCTGTGTGAGGATATCCCATCTCTTTTTCAGGATCTGTTTCAGTTTGTTTGCCTGTGTATTAAAAGTGGTAATAAATCTTATTGGTGCCACATCGAGATCGTTTCCCTTTTTCCTACTCTCTGCTCTGAATAGGGCCTCAGTTCTCTCAACCTTATCTGCCTTTGTTGCTCCCTTTCGTAGCATTTTGGTAGAGAACCCTCTCTCTCTAAATCTTTTAATCATATCTGTTTTGGTCCTAGTGTAAGATTCCTCAGAGCTGCAGTTACGCTTCGCTCTGAGTAATTCCCCATAGGGGATACTCCATCTAAAGTTAGGTGGGTGGCAGGTTGAAGCGTGTAGTATGGAGTTCCCAGCTGTCTTTTTCCTGTGTTCCTGTGGAGATCAGTGGAAAGATTCCCTTCCTTTACTGTCAACTTAAGGTCAAGGAATTCAATGGTCTGCTGACTGTGTTGCATGGTAAAATTCAAATTCATACAGTTACTGTTCAGTTTAGTTAAAAACATCATGAGATCACATTCATCACCCTCCCACACAAAGAAAATGCCATCTATGTAACGCAATCAGATATTGACATTTTTGGTCCATGGTTCCAGATCATCACTCCAGAGCACCTGCTTCTCCCACCAGCCTACCGTTAGATTAGCAAAGCTGGGGGCAAAGCAGGTGCCCATAGAAGTCCCTTGTATTTGTTTAAACCATTGTCCGTTAAACATGAAAACATTTTCAGTGAGACAAAACCCAATCATCTGTAGGATCATACGTATATGGCCCAATAAGTGTATGTTTCTGGTTTTAAGGAAATCCTGACAGGCTCTGAGACCATCAATGTGGCGGATGCTGGTGTATAAGCTTTCTACGTCAAGACACAGCATCCAGTGTCTTTCACCCCATTGCAGATTCTGAATTTTTTTGCAAAAAATCTTTTGTGTCCCTTACATATGAGTTGAGGTCTTTAACAAAAGGGAAGAGGAAGTGGTCTACATAGATCAATGTGTTTTCCAGCAGGCTATTTTTAGAGGATACAATCGGGAGTCCCGGGGGATTTGTGCTATCTTTATGAACCTTCGGTAAAAGGTAAAAAGTTGGAGTAGTTGGTGTGTCATTCATTAAGAACTGTTTCTCATCCCAACTGATGAGTTGTTCATCAGCCCAGTTCTTTAGCATGTCATGATATCTCTCTTGCAGTTTGGTTAGGTAAGATTTATCTCCCTTCTCATAACAGGTTGTATTGCTTAGCTGTCTGTTGGCTTCCTTGATGTAGTTCTCCCTGCTCATGATGACTACATTTCCCCCCTTATCCGATGGCTTGATTACAATGCCATCATCTTTCCTTTATATATATATATATATATTCACTGAAAAAACCATAGGTTTCAGGGACGTTACAGTTAGAAATTAGCATTTAAAAAACTTTGGAAATTCACTGAAAAAAACACAGGTTTCAGGGGCGTTATAGTTAGTTGGACATTTCAGTCGTACAAAACCAGTGAAATTCGGCCGTTATAGTTAGTTGAGCTAACTATAACTCGGACCCCCGCAATGCACTGCTGATGATGTCACATATTACATCATTCATGACATGGTCAGTGACATCACTGATGACATCACTGATGGCATCTCAAATGACATCACTGATGACATCACTGATGACATCATCCAGTGACTATGTGTTTCTGTAAAGTTTAAGTATGTTTTATATATATATATGCCAAGGTGTATTGAAGAGTAAGTGGGTGTATAAGTGTTTGAATGGATTATTTAGTAGGTGCGTGAGTGTCTGTATAAGTGAGTGATTAAAATTAAATGTGTCTTGATGAATGCATGGGTTAGTGACTAAAGTGTATAAATGTCTGTATTAGTCTGTCAGTTGGTGTGTAAGCGGTTGCATGGGTTGGTGAGTAGCTACATGAGTGTCTGTATGGGTTATTGATTGGTTGCCAGAGTATCTGTATGGGTGCCTGAGTGTCTGTGTGGGTGGGTGGGAGGTGTGTGACTCTGAGCATAGATGTGTGAGTGGGTGATTCAGTAGGTGTATGGGTTCAAGAGTGCATCTCTGATGGACTGTATGGGTGAGCGAGTATGTGTATCGGTGTGTTGGTGAGTGAATAGATGTCTCAGTTGTACATGTGTGAGTAACTACATATGTGAAAGGCAGTATATGTGAGTGTTGGAGTATATAAATGACTATATGTGAGAGTGAGTGATTGTGAGAGTGGCTGTATGGATGAGTGTGTGCTTGTATCAGTGATTGTATAAGAGAGTAAGTATGTGTTAGTATCTGTACAAATAAGTGAGGTAATGTGTGTATAACTTTATAGGTGAGTAAATGGGAGTGTGATTGATTCTTTGCATGACTGACTAGGTGTGTGAGTAACTCAATGGATGAGTGGTGTGTGTGAGTGTCTGTATAGGTGTATGAGTGCATATGATACTGCTGTATTGAGGAGTGACTGCATGTATGAGTGACTGTATGGGTAAGTGAGTGGATGCGTGAGTAGACCTAGGAATCAGTGAGTGGGTATGTAGTAACTGGTATTGGTGTGTCTATGGTTTCAAGAATGGTAGTCTGTATTTTAGAGTGAGTGTATCAAAGGTTATATTAGGGTGTGAGGAGGTGCATCAGATTATCACGTGGATGATGTCATCAGTGATGTCATGAGTGATGTCACTGACCATGTAATGAATGATGTAATATGTGACATCATCAGCAGTGCATTGCGGGGGCGCGAGTTATAGTTAGCTCAACTAACTATAACGGCCGAATTTCACTGGTTTTGTACGACTGAAATGTCCAACTAACTATAACGTCCCTGAAACCCGTGGTTTTTTCAGTGACTTTCCAAGGTTTTTTAAATGCTAATTTCTAACTATAACGTCCCTGAAACCTATGTTTTTTCAGTGAATTTCAAAGGTTTTTTTAATGCTAATTTCTACTTTAACGATCCTGAAACCTATGTTTTTTTTAGTGAATTTCAAAGGTTTTTTTAAACGCTAATTACTAGCTATGCCTACAGAGGTAGGACATGTGCAAGTTACTATTATATTTTTTGTTAATAATTCTTTTAATACTGTAAAGTTGTTTTATTGTATTATAATGTTTTTTTGGTTTTTTTTGTAATTTTTTCAAAGGAGTCGCGCACCCTAAGCGAACCTACTCGATGGGTGCACGGATTAGAAGTGCGCGAACCCTGCTGGCGCGCATTCCAAAAGTAACCCTGGGCGTAGGACTACGCTACACTCGCGTAGTTTGTGTAGTTTGCGCTACTACGCGAATTGCACGTAGCACAGTGCAAAAACGCGTAGCGGGCATGTTTTGCTTGCTCGCGGTCCTCAACGTCAAGTTGGCGACCGCGGGCGAGCAAAATGACATCCCAGCGAGACTTTTTCCTCGTTCGCGATCATCAACATCAAGTTGCCGATCGCGAGCGTGGAAAATAAACCTCCCGGCGAGATTCTCAACGCGGGGAGGTCAGGTTTCTCATTCCGAGTGGTCGCGTATGCTCGCGACCGCTCGCGATGAGAAACTACCAGTCCGCGTTGAGAAAACTGCTGCTCGAGTACAAATCTACTCGAGCGGCAGAAAACGACCGCTTGCACTGTGCAAGATGCCGTTTGCAATGATTGCACAGTGTGGACAAGCATCCGGCACTGTGCAATCAGTGCGAACAGCATTTTCCCTACCACACTACGCAGTTCGCGTAGCTACGCGTAGCTTGCGTAGTGCGAAGTGCACTTTGCGTAGCGTAGCGTAGTGCCACTACGCAAATTACGCCCAGGGTTATCCAGAAGTCACGCTGGAGTCGCGACTTCGGCGTAATTTCAAAAGTGTAAAATATCACTGTAGAAATTATAAATATAAGTTTTGCTTAAAGTGTTTGACTAATTTAATTTAAAAAACAATTTATAAACTATTTTTTTGAGTGTACTATTAACAATAAGAAATTTTACGAGTGCGCAACGTCTGCGCGTACGGTGCGCGACTACGCCCTGCACGTATTTCCGGGGTCGTGCCGGGATCGCGCCCGGGTCGCGACTTCGGCGCATTTTCAAAGTTTGAAATATCACTATAGAAAATTAAAATATCATATTTGAATAAACACTTTCACTAATATGCTTTTAAAAATATTGTATAAACATCTATTTATAGTTTATAATTATGTATACAATATTTTGCGGGTGCGCGACGCGTAAGCGACGGGTGTGCGCACCCTACGCGACTTCATCTGACCACAAAAAGAAAGCATCTGATTGGTTTAAATCATTTTCATTCTGTAAGAGGGAGGATCCATCCTTGTTATATTCCTCTCATTATTTGTCTGTCTTGCTGACAAGACCTGCTTGTTGTACCTCTCCTAATTTTTTCAATTTTTGTGTGTTGTTTGACTTTTTTTTACAATTATGGCATTTAGTCATGGAGAAATTGATCCACTGGAACTGGAGGACGATGATATCGTGGAGCCAGTGAAGAAGAGGAAAGAAAATGTGGTATGGGCCTTCTTTACTGTGCCAGAGGGAGAAAAAAAAGTAAATGCGAGAAAAGTCACGTGTTCCATCTGTAAGAAAATCTTGTCAAGGGGCTCCGAAAAAAAATATAGATGCGGGACATCAAGCATGAAAAATCATTTGGAGACTATGCATCCCTTCCATCTGGCAAGAGAAGAGACATGCAGACAGCAGAATGAAGTGGCAGAACAAGACCTTAATTTCCCTTCTACATTCTCTCAAGCACATACAGCAGCACCAAGACCTCATATTGTTCCAGAGCTGTTGGAAGTGGCCATAGTTTGCAAAAAATGTGATGCAAAACTGTGCATCGGGGAGCAGTGCATTGACGTTGTCACCAATGCAATCAAAGCACATAAATGTTAATTTTTTTTATAATGTACTCCCAAATTTCCTTTTTTTTTCTTAAACAGTTCCTTTGTAGTCTTCAATTTTGTTTTGTTTTTAAAAAAAGTCAAAAACACAAAAAAAAAGAAAAAACGTTAAAAAAATACAATTTATTTTTTAAATTGTTCGAAAACAAAAAAAAAATGGTTCTTACTGAACCACATATATTGGTTAAAAATAGAAAAATTACCTGAGTGATTGCATGAGTGCAAGGATAGTGCCTGGGTGATTGGAGGAGTGCATGAGTAGTACCTGGGTGATTGCATGTGTGCATGGGTAGTGCTTGCATGATTACATGAGTGCAGCAGAAGCCCCTTAGTGCATGCATGAGTGCATGGGTAGTACCAGTGTGATTGCATGACTGTGTGACTAGTGGTTGGGTGATTACATGAGTGCACAGGTAGTACCTGCGTGATTGGAGGAGTGCAAGTGCAGTGCATGAGTCATTTTATAAGTGCATGTGTAGTGGCTGGATTATAAATCGAATGCATAGGTAACACCTAGGTAATTGTATGAATGCAAAGGTAATGTCTGAGTGATTGAAACAGTGCATGGGTAATGTTTGGGTACATGAAGGACTGCATAGGTAGTGCCTGGGTGATTGCATGAGTGCATAGGTAGTGCTTGGGTGATTGCATGAGTAACAGGTAGTACCTGGCTGATTGGAAGACTGCAAGGGTAGTGCGTGAGTGATTTTGTAGGTGCATGGGTACTATCTGGGTGATAAATGTAATGCTTGAGTAATACCTAGGTGATTGTATGAGTACATGGATAGTGTCTGGGTGATTGGAGGAGTGCATGGGTAGTGCATGGGTGATTGGAGCAGTGCATGGTTAGTGCCTGGGTTATTGCATGAGTGGATGAGTAGTACCTGGGTGATTGGAGGAGTGCATGGGTAGTGCCTGGGTGATTTTGCAAATGAATGGTTATTGAATGGGTGATTTTGTAAGTGCATAGGTAATGCCTGGGTCATTGCATGAGTGCAGAGGTAATGTATGGGTGATTGTAAGAGTGGATGGATAATGCCTGAGTGATTGCATGAGTTTATGGGTAATGCCTGGATGATTGCATGAGTACATGTTGAGTGTCTCGGTGATTGGAGGAGTGCATGGGTAGTGCATGGGTGATTGGAGCAGTGCATGGTTAGTGCCTGGGTTATTGAATGAGTGGATGAGTAGTGCCTGGGTGATTGGAGCAGTGCATGGTTAGTGCCTGGGTTATTGCATGAGTGGATGAGTAGTGCCTGGGTGATTGGAGGAGTGCATGGGTAGTGCCTGGGTGATTTTATAAGTGCATGGGTATTTAATGGGTGATTTTCTAAGTGCATAGGTAATGTCTGGGTGATTGCATGAGTGCAGACATAATGTATGGGTGATTGGAAGAGTGCATGGGTAATGTCTGACTGATTGCATTAGTTTATGGGTAATGCCTGGATGACTGCATGAGTGCATGTGTAGTGTCTGGGTGATTGGAAAAGTGCATGGGTAGTGCATGAGTGATTGGAGCAGTGTGTGGTTAGTGCCTGGGTTATTGCATGAGTGGATGAGTAGTGCCTGGGTAATTGGAGGAGTGCAAGGATAGTGCATGATGATTTTATAAGTGCATGGGTAGTGACTGGGTGATTGGAGGAGTGCATGGGTAGTGACTGGGTGATTGGAGGAGTGCATGGCTACTGGCTGAGTAATTGAAGGAGTGAATGAGTAGTGTCTGGGTGATTAGAGGAGTGCATGGGTAGTGCATGGGTGATTGGAGCAGTGCATGGGTAGTGCCTGGTTTATTGCATGAGTAGATGAGTAGTGCGTGGGTGATTGGATGAGTGCATTGGTAATGCCTGGGTGATTTTATAAGTGCATGGGTATTGCTTGGGTGATTTTGTAAGTGCATGGGTAATGCCTGGGCAATTGCATGAGTGCAGAGGTAATGTATGGGTGATTGTAAGACTGTACGAGTAATGTCTGTGTGATTACAGGAGTGTATGGGTACTGCTAGAGTGATAAAAGGTGTGGATTGCTAATGGCTGGGTGATTTTGTAAGTACATAGGTTACGCTTCAGATATTGAAGGAGTGCGTGGGTAGTGCTGAGGTGATTGGAGGAGTGAGTTGGCAGAGTTTGAAAAAATGAATCACTGCAATAAAAGTGACTGTAAACATTACTTCATATTATTATGCTTATTACATTATTTCATCTTACCTTCTTTATTGAAGTAGATATCAAACTCATTGAAACTATTTTACAGTTGTTTCATTGTAAACTACATTTTTAATATTTTCAAACTTTAGTATTCTGTAAAAGATAAGAAAAAAAACTGTTATTGCATATAATATTATAGTTTTAAGAACACAACATAATTTTAGAATTACATAACATATTCAGTTTCCCTTTTGTGCTGTTTTCAGATTCTATTGAATTTCACCATACACATTGATTTCAATGTTGATCATCATATAACAGCGGGGAAAAAATACAATCAGTAAGATTGTAAAAAAAAACAAATCTGTGTTGAAAATATTTACAAGTTCAACTATCTGTATACCTATCTACAGTTTCTAAATTATATTCTGCAACTGCATTAAATGTAACCCTGGGCGTAGTTCGCGAAGTAACGCTACGCGAAGCTACGCAAAGTGCAGTTTGCACTACGCGAGCTACGCGTAGCACTACGCGAACTGCATAGTGCGTGTTCGCAATGATTGCACAGTGCCGGATGCTTGTCCGCACTGTGCAATCATTGAAAACGGCATCTTGCACAGTGCGAGCTGTCTTTTACTGCCGCTCGAGTAGATTTTTACTCGAGCGGCAGCTTTCTCAACCCGGACTGGTAGTTTCTCATCGCGAGCGGTCGCGAGCATACGCGACCACTCGCAATGAGAAACCTGACCTCCCCGCGTTGAGAATCTCGCCGGGAGGTTTATTTTCCACGCTCGCGATCGGCAACTTGATGTTGCTGATCGCGAACGAGGAAAAAGTCTCGCCGGGATGTCATTTTAGCTTGCTCGCGGTCGCCAACTTGACGTTGAGGACCGCGAGCAAGCAAAAATGACCGCTGCACTACGCTACGCTACGCTACGCGTGTTTGCACTGTGCTACATGCAATTCGCGTAGTGCGAAGTAGCGCAAACTTCGCAAACTACGCGAGCGTAGCGTAGTTTTCCGCCCAGGCCTAATTAAATGATCTACTTCTGTGAAATACATTTTATAAAATATACACTCTCATTTATATCGCATATGATATAAAGAACAAATATATAAACTACTTGTTTCAAAGACAATTTTGCAAATGCAATAAAAAATAGTAGAGATAATAATCCAAACACTAATTGGTCACCTCTTCCCAATAGGCCGAATAATGTTTAGAAATCCATTGGCATTGATAATATCCAAAATAAACTTGTTATTTTGTGTTCATATCTTCCCAATAGGCCGAATGATGTTTTCAAAACTTTGGCATCAAAAATATCAGATATGAATTTGGTAATTCGTAAGGCAACCGACATTTGAATTCCAAATGGGCATCATTACAATGTGTCCATCCTTTATTGCACTTTAAATACACAGTATAGTGTCCAGATGTTGTAGTAGGTCCATCATGAAAAATAATAGCTACTGCTTTAAAAGTTCTTCCTGAAATTGATAGTTGACTTGCCACAAAATTTTCAATTTTGGTTTCCAATTTTCTTCCATCTGCTCTACAACGTTGTAGCATTAAAATGACATATTGTCCAAATCTTTCTATAAATAATGTTGACAACATTTGTGATTTACAATGAGAACATTTCATATCTTGATTAGCTGTTTTTATTAATTTGTTAAAAGACACTGATTTGCAATCTGGTATTGTCAAATATATGAATCGTTCAGAGTCTATTTCAGTGGTAGAACAAAATGAACACTCTTCACATTTATGATCCCATCTGTAACTTACTCCAAACAAATTTTCAATTTCTATTCCTTCATCTTCCAATACTGCAAGCATAAACATAAAAAATTCTTGTGCATCTTGTTGTACATTAAGTGTAAATTGTGAAGAACCAGAACATATATCCAAAAGATGTCGTATGTCAGAAACACTATGGATTTTAGTTCTATCAGTTTCCAACTTTTCAAAAATATAATGTAATAAAGAGCAGAATCTTTTTTTTCGAATTTCCTTAATTTCATGATGAAGATCTTCTAGATAAAACACAACGTTCACAATTACATTAGCATAGCAGTTGAAACCCGAACTATTTTCTAACTGGCATCCTACAATATCATCAACAGTGTCCATAATTCTTTTCTTTGCAGCCTCATCATTCTCTTGAATTGTTTTATTTTTCCAACCTCACTAGAATGTTTGTCATATTTTCGTTTTGTACATACTACACGTTTTTCATATATGGGATATTCACCTAAGTTAGGAGCATACAGTCTTCTTAACCGATTATGCTCTCTTACACAATTTGCATCAGCACTAACCTTTTTCTCATCAAAATCAATCAAATACAATTCAGATAATGTTCTTACTCGAGACAATGCAACATATGCCATACCCTCTTTAAACACTGTACTTCCAATATTTACCAAAGCACTGTCTACACTTAAACCTTGAGATTTATGAATGGTCACCGCATATGCTAAAGAAAGAGGAAACTGTTTTCTATGAACATACAAGTCTTTTACAAGCAAAAAACGAACAGCACCACATCCAATCTGTTTTACCTCTTCAATCTGATCAAATTTAATCTTCAAAAATTCAATTCCATCTCTGTTCTGATAATTAACAAAATCAACAACTTTTCCCATTGCTCCATTTACTAAACCTTTTTCAACATCTAAATTACGCCGTAATATTACCCGACAGTTTACACATACATATAAAGTATTTTCTAAACCAGCAGTCTTAGATACAGACTTTTCCAAAGAATCCAATTTTGACTGTAATTTCTCTGAGAGAAGAATAGTAACCCCTTCATGTTCCATTTTATCAATGGCTTTCATTTGCACTATTGGTTGTTTCTCCAGTTTCAAAAGTTATTGATTGAATGTAGAACACTCTTGCAGTGTTGGCATTAGGCAAACTATAGACTTCTTTTCTCCAATTTTTTTGTACATTATTTCAGGTGCAATATTTTTATTTGGAAACAAGTTTGTTAGTAGCCGACTTTGTAAAGCATCTTTACCATGCTTTGTCAAAACATCAATTCTAATATCTTGAAGAATGTTCCCATAATGTTCATCACTTGCTTGTCACATATTCTTAATAAGTTCTTTATATTCAAAAAGAGACCAAATGTTCACATTTCCAATACTTCCCAAAGATTTCTTAGTGTCATCATGGACAAGTGTTTTAAAAACTGGTTGTCCTTTCACAGGAGTAAGTTGTAGTAGATCGCCGAATACAATTACATGTTTTCCTCCAAATAAAACATCATAATCTGTTTTTAAAATCTGTTGCATTCTTAAATGTACAAAGGCAAGCATTAAGTTTGAGACCATGCTCACCTCATCAATAATCAGAAGTTTCATTTTCTTTAGTACTCTTGAAACTTCATAACAAGCTTCTCCAGATAGCTTGTGATAGTCCAACTTATTTTTATATTTTCCTATGGTAGCCTGAGTAATCGATGTAATGTAATCCCTTTAATGTTATGTGCTGCTAACCCAGTTGGAGCGGTTACAACACAAGATAAATGTGATTCAGTGGTTTTGTGTAGATAACTGGCCAAAACTTTAATTATGAAACTTTTTCCTGTTCCAGCTTGCCCACTGATATACATTCGAATAGGTGTAAATGATGTGCATTGGCATTCTTTTTTTCATGCAGTAAACCATGCTGTATTTGTTGTGTAACTTGCTGATATATTTCTTTTTGTTCAATATTTAGTTGTTCTTCCAAGTTTCCCAACTCAATAATATCCTGTTGTGCTTGTTGCATTGTTGTTTCTACTTCATTCATAGCTATTGCTGCTTCATTTTCAAGAATCGGTTGTCCTAGTGGATCTTGACTTAGTGGAGCAGAACTTTGACTATCTTGAGAACTGTCTCTAGCTATTTCAGCTGCAATAGTAGTTTCTTGTTCAATGTCTTCATTTAACATTTCTAGATAAATAGGGAAAATTATGCATTGAATGTTATCTTTATATGCATTAAAAGAATCTTCATAGCAGTCAAAATCTCCAAGTAATTCCATTTCACTATGCCAAGGCTTGTAGAGTTGCAGAAATGCTAAATAGAAATATTCCCTTTTATCTGGAGTTCGCAACTGAGTTTTCTGTAGTTAATAAGATTTCCTTTGGCATGTTTTACCAAACATCCATCACATCCAATTACTGCATATTTTTCTTCACTCATATTTTCTGTAACATTTCTCTTAAAGCTGTAATGTTGCAGTACTTCATAGAGACATATGTTTTCCAGATGTAGACTCCTTTTAGGATAGTATGTATCCAACATATTAGTTTGAACAATATCTGTACTTTCTGGTTCATTC
This sequence comes from Calotriton arnoldi, assembly GCA_963921515.1. Taxonomy (NCBI): domain Eukaryota; kingdom Metazoa; phylum Chordata; class Amphibia; order Caudata; family Salamandridae; genus Calotriton; species Calotriton arnoldi. The sequence goes on from CAWUFW010006986.1 coordinate 893,670, forward strand.
ACTGCTAAGTATTCAATTTCTTGAAGAGATTTCAATACTCAATTTTGTGTTGCAGCAAGACCTAGACTTACCCAAATGATTCCTCTTGACTTTGAATATAAACTTGCAAAGGTCAACCAATCCGAACATTCGTTGGATCCAATCTCTCGATGGGAAAGCATCTTCAAACTAAAGCTGTACAATTTGTTACTAGGAGTCTTCTCTTGTGAAATTTCATCCCACATATATTTCAACTCCGTCTTTTCAGATTTGGTTATGTATGATGTAACATACCAAGCAAAAGCAATCGAATTATCTGAAACTTATTGGATATCCATATTTGCATTCCACATCATCAAAATCACTAGATTTTTGTCAAAATATACTTTGAATCATCACTTCTTTTTATATTGTAAGTATTCTTCAGAGATTTCCGAGTTATAGTATGCCTTACTGCTGACATGAAACTGTTGACTCTTCTTTTCGAAATTACTGGACGTGGGAATCCAAAACGACATTTTGTATAAAATGTTCCCTTTGACTTGTATTTCCGTCGACAATATTTCCCACATCGATGACTTTGAAACCGTAAAACTTGTTACCTTAACCTATTTTCTCCTCCTGTTTTTGGAATAGCACAGGTAACATAGTCTTCAATGAAAGACAAAACGGTTTCATCAGAATCAGTTCCAAATTTAGGTGCACCCTTGATCCATAATAGCATGTGTATATGAGGAGCACCTCTGGCTTGGTACTCCTTTCTCCAAAAGAAATCAATAACTTCTCCAAGAGGTGGATTATTTTTATTACAGATAAAAGACATCATAGCTTGAAACCTATGATTAACATATCTGCACACATTTACAGGATCCAAGGAACACAGTTCTCCAGCTGTCTTCAATTCAATGTTTTTAATATTTGAATTTGATTCTCGTAGAAATTCAAGTAAATCGTCCCATGCGTACTCAGCACAGCTAAGCGTAACAAACCACGTAGGGGTTCCTAAGTTCCTTAACATACATTTAAGTTCTCCGTGATGACGATACCAATACTCATTAGTAACACGTTGACACGCCATCAAATTAATTAACTGAGATTCTAAATGATCGTCTCTTTGTTGAACTTTGTCCAAAAATTCCTTTGCAGAAAGATGTGTAAGATGAACTCCTGTTTTTAATATGTGGTTCACTGCATATGAAAATCCTGACAAGTCACTTTCAAACAGAAGATGAAATAAATATGGAACACACTGTCGAAATCTTGGATCTTCTGAGTACAATCTTGTCGTACGATATCCTGAAGCTGGAATCTCTACTGGTCGTTCATCATATCATCCACCTTTTCCAGTGGGGAAGAGGTGTGGAAAACAACGAGCTTCTAAACTTCTTTCCCAAACACTCATGGAAGTTCCCTTCGCTTTCTTCATTTGGAATAATTCAATAGTATTTCCAATCACTTCTTTTGAATATAAAGGATGTATGCTATAATGTTCATAAATTTCTTCACTCCTGGACTTGTCCACTTTTTCGATTTGGCCAGTTGAAATTTCTCTATCATCTCCTAAAGATATTTCTTGTTCTTCCAGATATACATTTTTATAATAAATATTGTTTTCTATGAGATATAACGTAGCCTTTTGAACTTTGGTGACATCTACTAACTCTTGCCATATTTTCTGACTCTTTGTTGGTACACCATTAACTAGAATAACTACAGGTTCAGTTTCATCTCTCTCTACACCAACAGTTTCAATATTTTTCTTAAAATCTAAAGGTAAATACACAACTCTTCCTTTTAAACCTCTTTGTAAATCTGTGGAAGGTAGCTTACCTGTTTTAGGCTCCATACGAACTATAGCCTGAAACGGGTGCACAGATTGAATTAGAATAGACTCATATGTATTTAAATCTACCAGTTCCGGAGGAATAGCTACCAACTCTAGGTTATTATGTACAGCTCTAGCTGGCATTTTGTTCTCTTCTAGTTTGCTGTAACAATATTTACAAATACGTTGTTCAGTACCCAACTCAAAACGACCTTCCACCAACAAATAAGCACCAAATTGCTCCCACTTATCATTGTTTTCCTTTTCACTTTTTAAATACACTTCAACATTCCTAGTTTGATTTCTATAGTGAGTACGCCGACAACAAATACAAACATAGTTTGGTTTTTCACAACAAACTACCTTAAACTTTGTAATTACTTCTACAAACTCCTCAGTAGTACTATTTTCCACCTCTTCTTCAACACCTACACTTATCAAACTCTCACTTTCTCTACACTCTTCTTCAGTACCAAAGAAACGAAACTCTATATCATCACAAACTTTTTTTTACATCCAACACTGAACCATGCAAAAGAGCAGTGTTTATTTCACTTAAAGATAATGCAGGACTTTTTACATAGCACAATCTTCTTACTAACTTACGCATTTCTGAGTGATGTACTGCTAACATTCTCAAATGATGAAAAGTACTTTGACACACTTTTCTAGAAAGACAAGCCAGAGAATGACCCTGCAAGCCAGTATTTTTTCTCACTTTACAGGGATCTACTCCTTGCAACATCTTAATCTTCTGTTTAACACTTTTTTTTACTATACTCTCGTAAGAAATTTCGTAAAATATCAATAGATTCCTGTCGTATACTACAAATACTACTACAATCCCACCTATACCCTGGAGCTTGTGAACGTCTCCCTTGAACTTCTTTAGCTATTACTTCTTCCACATTTCTAGCAACCATCTTTTATTTTTCAATTGGACAACCATTTTTAACCTCATAGGAACGACCACTGGTATCAACTGCATGAACTAATGTATTTTGTTGAAAATAGCTTTCTTCATTAAAAAAAGGTTCTGAACTAGAAGTGTGCTTCCATTCACCCAAAAAAAATTGGCAAAAGTTAGTTCTATTAACCAGTCTTTTTCTTTTACTTTTCTCCTTCATAAAATGCATTGTTTTATTCAATGTTCTCATTCTCTTCAATACTAATATAAACAATCTTCTTTTCAATTCAAAAGCGTTTTCAACTACACTTTCAATCTGCTTTTTTTTCTTGTAGAATGCTAATTTTCTTTTATACGTTTTACAATCTTTTAATAAATGTTGCAGTACTCTACTTTTATACATTCACTTTCTAATGTCTTTATATTGTTTCATCCTTCTTTCATCATAGATTGTTTTCCCATAACCTGATTGTCTATTAATATATCCTTTTGTCATTTCCTTCTGAATGGTTGTACTACTTTTCTTTTTCTTTTCTCCATTTTCAAAATTCGTTATCTTCTTTAAAATTCTTTTAACAAATTCTTTAGTTCTCTTACCAGAAGCCTTTTTCTTCAATGTCACATGTTGTACTTTATCTAATTTCTCCTTTTCTCTTTCCTTTAAATAGTACTGTTTTTTTCTTTTCTTTTCTTTTGATCTTTTCTTGCCATACTCAATCTTTATTACTAATAATGGTGAGTATCTGAAAAGAAAGAAAAGTTTAAATACTTTCATTAAATCATTTTATATTTATAAAATAATAATATACAAATATTCTCATATATAAATAAAACAATATTTTTAATTGCATTGCAAAGGTATGTCAGACACTGCAGAATTCCTACAATTAGAAGACATCACAACCTATAGAGCAGAACCACAGATACCAACTAAAAGATTTCTCTTCTCCTATCCAAATCAAATTTGAAGTGCACTCTGTTGTGCCTGAGTGATTGCATGAGAACAAAGGTACTGCCTGGATGATTGGACGAGTGCTAGGGTACTGCCTGGGTGATTCCATAAGTGCATACGTAGTGGTTCAGTGATTTTATAACTGCATGAGTACTGGCAAAGTGATTGGAGGAATACATAGATCCCGACACAGTCATTGCAGGAGTGCAAGGGTAGTGCTTGGGTGGTTGAACTACTGTATAGCTAATGCATTGGTGATTGCATGAGTGCAGAAATAATATCTAGATGATTAGAGAACTACATACTTAGGGGCCGATTCTGATTCGTGTCGGTAATTTCTCCGACCGAGCCGGCCTCGGAGAGATTTCCGACCGAATCGGACCCGTGCAGTCCGACCGAACGAGTCCGATGCATTCGTATGCCACCGGACACGAGTCGGTCGGACTCCCATTGAACTCAATGGGAGCCGGTCGTACAACGCGTACGCGGGCTCCCATTGCCTCAATGGGTGCGAGGCAGACAAGGGCGCCCCTACAGCGAGTACGCCGCGAGCGCTCGCGGCATACACGCACAGGTAGGGGGACCCATGGGTCCCCCTGGGTGCGCCTCGCACGGGTACGCGTACAGGGGGGTCCGACACGGACCCCCAAAGTACGGCTCCGACAGCGAGTTCGAGTCAGACGGCGCAAGTCGGTCGGAGCGGTCGAGGTGCGCATCGTACTTACCCGGCCGGAAAACGTCTCCATTGCGCGGTGCGAATCGGGTCCGAGCGAGTCGGTCGGAGCGGTACGATCCGGGAACCAGTCGGTCGGAGCGGTCGGGTCGCCCGGACGAGTCGGTCGGCGAATACGCATCGTACTCGCTCGCCCGGACGCGCGTACGACTCGGTCGGAAAATAGGGCTCCGGATCGGATCCGGTAAAACCGAATCCGATTCGGAGCACTACCGGCCGAGATCGGAATCGGCCCCATAATGTCTGGGTGATTGCATAAGTTGAGGGGTAATATCTGAGGTATTACAAGAACATATAGGAACTGCATGGGTGATTTTATAAGTGCATGGGTACTTCCTAAGTGATTGGAGGAGTGTATAGATCCTGACAGGGTGATTGGAGGAGTGCAAGGATAGTGCATGGGTGATTCAATCAGTGTATAGCTAAAACATTAGTGATTGCATGAATGCAGGGGTAATGTCTGGGGGATTACAAAAGTACATAGGAAGTGTCTGGGTCATTTTATAACTGCGTGGGTACTTCCTGGGTGATTGGAGTAGTACTATGGCAATGTCTGAGTGATACATCCTGAAGGGTGCAGAAAGAAGCAAAAGATGTACATAAAAAAACAAAAGAAGTGCAGAAAGAAGGAACAGAGGTGCAGAGTCCATGGGTACTGCCTAAGTAATTGAAAGACTGCATGGCTAATGCCTGGGTGATTGCATAAGTGCAGGGGTAATGTCTGGGAGATTGGCGGACTGCATGACTAAAGTATGGCTGATTGCATGAGTGCAGGGGTAATGTGTGGGAGGTTGTATGAGTGTAGTGGTAGTGCCTGGGTGATTGGAGCAGTGCATAGATAGTTCCTGGGTGATTTTATAAATGCATAGATACTGGTTGGGTGATTCAAAGAGTACAGGCCTGGTGTCTGGGTGATTTGAAGAATGCAAGGGTAGTGCCTCGGTCATTACATAAGTGCATGTGTACTAGCTGGATGATTTAAGAAGTGCTTTGGTAATGCCTGTGTAATTGTATACTGCAGCGATAATGCCTAGGTGATTCCATGACTACAGGGATAATGCCTGGGTAATTGCATGAGTGGAGGGGTAGTGCCTGGGTGATTATATAAGTGCATGACTAGTGGCTACATGATTGAAAGAGTGCATGGGTAATACCTTGGTGATTGCATGAGTGCATAGGTAGTGCCTGCCTGATTGCATGAGTGCAGCAGTCTTGCCTGAGTTATTACAGCAGTGCATATGTAGTGCCTGGATCATTGAAAGACTGCATGGATAGTACTTGGGCGTTTTCATAAGTGCATGAGTGTTGGGACTAGCGAAATATAAAGCAGCACACTATTACTTGACGCAACTACAAGTCTCTCCATATTGTTAGAAGCATGCATACATATGTCTCTACGTTTTCAAATCATCATCATATCTAAAATAAATATGTATACGATATTTCTAGAATATAGTGAAACCTAGAAACTAAAACATGTAATAGATCTGCCTGAGTGATTCCATAACTCCATGGGTAGTGCTTGGGTGATTCTATGAGTGCAAGGGTAGTCACTGGGTAATTGCAGGAGAAGATGGATAGTGACTGACTAATTGCATGAGTGCACACATAAACATTCAGTGCATGGATAAGTGTAAAAATAGAACCTGAAGGCAAAGATGAGTCATGGAGTAGTACTTACGTGAATAGATGAGTGCAACAGTAGGGCCTGGGTGAGTCTACGAATGCAAGCATAGTATGTGCGTTATTACTTGACTGCATAGGTACAGCCTGCATGAATGCATGACTGCAGGGGTAGTACATAACTAGTGCCTGGGTGATTGCATGACTGCAGGAGTAATATCTGGGGGATTATTGGAATATATAGGAAGTGAGTGAGTGATTTTGTAAGTGCATGAGTTCTGCCTGGGTGATTACAGAAGTACTAAGGTACTACCTGAGTAATTACAAGAGAGCAAAGGTAGTGCCTGGGTGATTTCATAAGTGCATGAGTACTGGCTGAGTGATTTCATAAGTACAAGAGTAGTGCCTGCGTGACTGAAGAAGTGCAAAGACAGTGGCTGGCTGAATGAAGCACTGTATACCTAATGCATTGGTGATTGCATGAGTACAGGGGTAACGTCTGGGGGATTAAAGGAATACATAGGTATTGCCAGGGTGATTGCATGACTATAGGGGTAATATCTGTGGATTTACATGACTACATAGGAAGTGACTGGGTGATTTTATAAGTGCATGGATACTTTTTGGGTGATTGCAGGACTACTGAGGTACTGCCTGAGTGAATAAAGGAATGCAAAGGTAGTGCCTGGGTGATTTCTTAACAGGATGACTACTGGCTGAGTGAATACATAAGTACAAGGGTATTGCCTCCGTGATTGAAGTAGTGCAACGGTAGTGTCTGGGTGAATATATAAGTGCAGGAGTAGTGGCAACATGATTGAAAGAGTGCATGGGTAAAACCTTGGTGAATGCATTTATGCATAGGTAGTGCATGGCTGATTGCATGAGTGCAGCAGTAATTCCTGAGTGATTAGAGCAGTGCATATGTAATGCCTGGATCATTGCAAGACTGCATGGGTACTACTTGGGTGTTTTTATAACTGCATGAGTGTTAGGCCTAGCAAAATATACAGCAACACACTATTACATGACTCAACTACAAGACTCTCCATATTGTTAGAAGCATGCATACACTTGTCTCTTCGTTTTCAAATCATCATCATATCTAAAAAAAATATGTATACAATATTTCTGGAATATAGTGGAACCTACAAACTGAAACATATAATAGATCTGGATGATTGCATGACTACAGGGCTAATATCTGGGGATTTACATGACTACATAGGAAGTGACTGGGTGAATTTATAAGTGCTTGGGTACTTCTTGGGTGATTGAAGGACTACTGAGGTAGTGCCTGACTGAATAAAGGGCTGCAAAAGTAGCGCCTGGGTGATTTCTTAACAGCATGACTACTGGCTGAATCATTACATAATTAAAAGGGTAGTAGCTCTGTGATTGAAATAGTGCAACAGTAGTTCCTGGGTGAATATATAACTGCATGAGTAGTGGCTACATGACTGAAAGAGTGCATGAGTAATACCTTGGTGATTGCATGAGTGCATAGGTAGTGTCTGACTGATTGCATGAGTGCACAGTAATGACTGAGTGATTACAGCAGTCCATATGTAGTACCTGGATCATTGGAACACTGCATGGGTAGTACTTGGGTGTTTTTATAACTGCATGAGTGTTGGGCCTAGCGAAATACAGAGCAGCAGACTATTACATAACTCAACTACAACTCTCTCCATATTGTTAGAAGCATTCATACATATGTCTCTATGTTTTCAAATCATCATCATATCTAAAAGAAATATGTACACAATATTTGTGGAATATAGTGAAACCTAGAAACTGAGACATGTAATAGATCTGCCTGAGTGATTGCATAACTCCATGGATAGTGCTTGGGTGATTGTATAACTGCAAGGGTAGTCAATGGGTAATTGCAGGAGAAGATGGATAGTGACTGCCTAATTCCCTGAGTGCACACATAAACATTGAGTGCATGGATAAGTGTAAAAATAGCATCTGAAGGCATAGATGAGTCATGGAGTAGTACCTACATGAATAGATGAGTGCAACAGTAGGGCCTGGGTGATTCTATGACTGCAAGGGTAGTGTGTGGGTTATTACTTGACTGCATAGGTACAGCCTGCATGATTGCACGACTGCAGGGGTCGTACATAACTAGTGCCTGGGTGATTGCATTACTGCAGGGGTTATATCTGGGGGATTACTGGAATGCATAGGAAGTGAGTGAGTGATTTCATAAAACCACGAGTACTGCCTGGGTGATTACAGAAGTACTAATGTACTACCTGAGTGATTACAGGACTGCAAAGGTAGTGCCTGGTTGAATTTATAAGTGCATGAGTACTGGCTGAGTGATTACATAAGTACAAAAGTAGTGCCTGCGTGATTGAAAGAGTGCAAAGATAGTGCCTGGGTGATTGAAGCACTGTATACCTAATGCATTGGTGAGTGCATGAGTACAGGGGTAACGTCTGGGGGATTAAAGGAGTACATAGGTCACGCCTGGGTGATTGCATGACTACAGGGTTAATATCTGGGGATTTACATGACTACATAGAAAATTACTGGGTGTTTTTATAAGTGCATGGGTACTTCTTGGGTGATCTGCCTGAGTGAATAAAGGAGTGCAAAGGTAGTGCCTGGGTGATTTCTTAACAGCATGACTACTGGCTGAGTGATTACATAAGTACAAGGGTATTGCCTCCGTGATTGAAGTAGTGCAACGGTAGTGTCTGGGTGATTATATAAGTGCATGAGTAGTGGCAACCTGATTGAAAGAGTGCATGGGTAAAACCTTGGTGAATGCATGAGTGCATAAGTAGTGCATGGCTGATTGCATGAGTGCAGCAGTAATTCCTGGGTGATTAGAGCAGTGCATATGTAGTGCCTGGATCATTGCAAGACTGCATGGGTACTACTTCCGTGTTTTTATAACTGCATGAGTGTTAGGCCTTGCAAAATATACAACAACACACTATTACATGACTCAACTACAAGTCTCTCCATATTGTTAGAAGCATGCATACATATGTCTACATTTTTAAATCATCATCATATCTAAAAAAAAATATGTATACAATATTTCTGGAATATAGTGAAACCTACAAACTGAAACATATAATAGAACTGGATGATTGCATGACTACAGGGCTAATATCTGCGGATTTACATGACTACATAGGAAGTGACTGGGTGATTTTATAAGTGCATGGGTACTTCTTGGGTGATTGAAGGACTACTGAGGTAGTGCCTGACTGAATAAAGGACTGCAAAAGTAGTGCCTAGGTGATTTCTTAACAGCATGAATACTGGCTGAATCATTACATATGTACAAGGGTAGTAGCTCCGTGATTGAAATAGTGCAACAGTAGTTCCTGGGTGATTACATAACTGCATGAGTAGTGGCTACATGACTGAAAGAGTGCATGAGTAATACCTTAGTGATTGCATGAGTGCATAGGTAGTGTCTGACTGATTGCATGAGTGCACAGTAATGCCTGAGTGATTACAGCAGTCCATATGTAGTACCTGGATCATTGGAACACTGCAAGGGTAGTACTTGGGTGTTTTTATAACTGCATGAGTGTTGGGCCTAGCGAAATACAGAGCAGCAGACTATTACATAACTCAACTACAACTCTCTCCATATTGTTAGAAGCATTCATACATATGTCTCTATGTTTTCAAATCATCATCATATCTAAAAGAAATATGTACACAATATTTGTGGAATATAGTGAACCCTAGAAACTGAGACATGTAATAGATCTGCCTGAGTGATTGCATAACTCCATGGGTAGTGCTTGGGTGATTGTATAACTGCAAGGGTAGTCAATGGGTAATTGCAGGAGAAGATGGATAGTGACTGCCTAATTCCATGAGTGCACACATAAACATTGAGTGCATGGATAAGTGTAAAAATAGCATCTGAAGGCATAGATGAGTCATGGAGTAGTACCTACAAGAATAGATGAGTGCAACAGTAGGGCCTGGGTGATTCTATGACTGCAAGGGTAGTGTGTGGGTTATTACTTGACTGCATAGGTACAGCCTGCATTATTGCACGACTGCAGGGGTAGTACATAACTAGTGCCTGGGTGATTGCATTACTGCAGGGGTTATATCTGGGGGATTACTGGAATACATAGGAAGTGAGTGAGTGATTTTATAAGACCATGAGTACTGCCTAGGTGATTACAGAAGTACTAACGTACTACCTGATTGATTACAGGACTGCAAAGGTACATCCTGGTTGAATTTATAAGTGCATGAGTACTGGCTGAGTGATTACATAAGTACAAAAGTAGTGCCTGTGTGATTGAAAGAGTGCAAAGATAGTGCCTGGGTGATTGAAGCACTGTATACCTAATGCATTGGTGATTGCATGAATACAGGGGTAACGTCTGGGGGATTAAAGGAGTACATAGGTAACGCCTTGGTGATTGCATGACTACAGGGTAAATATATGTGGATTTACATGACTAGATATGAAGTGACTGGGTGATTTTATAAGTGCATGGATATTTTTTGAGTGATTGCAGAACTACTGAGGAAGTGCCTGAGTGAATAAAGGAGTGCAAATGTAGTGCCTGGGTGACTTCTTAACAGCATGACTACTGGCTGAGTGATTACATAAGTACAAGGGTAGTGCTTCCGTGATTGAAGTAGTGCAACTGTAGTGTCTGGGTGAATATATAAGTGCATGAGTAGTGGCAACGTGATTGAAAGAGTGCATGCGTAATACCTTGGTGATTGCATGAGTGCATAGGTAGTGCCTAGCTGATTGCATGAGTGCAGCAGTAATTCCTGAGTGATTACAGCAGTGCATATGTAGTGCCTGGATCATTGGAAGACTGCATGGGTACTACTTGGGTGTTTCTATAACTGCATGAGTGCTGGGCCTAGCAAAATATACAGCAACAGACTATTACATGACTCAACTACAAGTGTCTCCATATTGTTAGAAGCATGCATACATATGTCTCTACGTTTTCAAATCATAATCATATCTAAAAGAAATATGTATACAATATTTCTGGAATATAACAAAATCTACAAATTGAGACATGTAATACATCTAGGTGATTGCATGGCTATAGGGGTAATATCTGGGGATTTTTATGACTACATAGGAAGAGACTGGGTGATTTTATTAGTTCATGGGTACTTCTTAGGTGATTGCAGGACTACTGAGGTAGTGCCTGAGTGAATAAAGAAGTGCAAAGGTAATGCATGAGTGATTTATTACAGCAGAGGTACAGCCTGCATGATTGCATGACTGTAGGGGTAGTACATAACTAGTGCCTGGGTGATTACATGACTGCAGGAGTAATATCTGGGGGATTACTAGAATACATAGGAAGTGATTGGGTGATTTTATAAGTCCATAAGTACTGCCTGGATGATTACAGAAGTACTAAGGTACTACCTGAGTGATTACAGGAGTGCAAAGGTAGTGCCTGGGTGATTTTATAAGTGCATAAGTACTGGCTGACTGATTACATAAGTACAAGAGTAGTACCTGCGTGATTGAAAGAGTGCTAAGATAGTGGCTGGCTGAATTAAGCACTGTATACCTAATGCATTGCTGATTGCATGAGTACAAGGGTAACGTCTGGGGGATTAAAGGACTACCTAGGTCACAACAGGGTGATTGCATGACTACAGGGTAAATATATGTGGATTTACATGACTACATAGGAAGTGACTCGGTGATTTTATAAGTGCATGGATATTTTTTGGGTGATTGCAGGACTACTGAGGTAGTGCCTGAGTGAATAAAGGAGTGCAAAGGTAGTGCCTGGGTGCCTTCTTAACAGCATGACTACTGGCTGAGTGATTACATAAGTACAAGGGTAGTGCTTCCGTGATTGAAGTAGTGCAACGGTAGTGTCTGGGTGATTATATAAGTGCATGAGTAGTGGCAACATGATTGAAAGAGTGCATGGGTAATACCTTGGTGATTGCATCAGTGCATAGGTAGTGCCTGGCTGATTGCCTGAGTGCAGCAGTAATTCCTGAGTGATTACAGCAGTGCATATGTAGTTCCTGGATCATTGGAAGACTGCATGAGTACTACTTGGGTGTTTTTATAACTGCATTAGTGCTGGGCCTAGCAAAATATACAGCAACAGACTATTACATGACTCAACTACAAGTGTCTCCATATTGTTAGAAGCATGCATACATATGTCTCTACGTTTTCAAATCATCATCATATCTAAAAGAAATTTGTATACAATATTTATGGAATATAGTGAAACCTACCAACTGAGACATGTAATAGATCTGGGTGATTGCATGACAACAGGGCTAATATCTGGGGATTTACATGACTACATAGGAAGTGACCGGGTGATTTTATAAGTGCATGGGTACTTCTTGGGTGATTGACGGACTACTGAGGTAGTACCTGAGTGAATAAAGGAGTGCAAAAGTAGTGCCTGGGTGATTTCTTAACAGCATGACTACTGGCTGAATCATTACATAAGTACAAGGGTAGTACCTCCGTGATTGAAGTAGTGCAACGGTAGTGCCTGGGTGATTATATAAGTGCATGAGTAGTGGCTACATGATTACAAGAGTGCATGTGTAATACCTTGGTGATTGCATGAGTGCATAGGTAGTGCCTGGGTGATTGCATGAGTGCAGCAGTAATGCCTCAGTGATTACAGCGGTGCATATATACTGCCTGAATCATTGGAATACAGCATGGGTAGTACTTGGGTGTTTTTATAACTGCATGAGTGTTGGGCCTTGCGAAATATAGAGCAGCAGACTATTACATAACTTAACTACTACTCTCTCCATATTGTTAGAAGCATACATACATATGTCTCTACGTTTTCAAATCATCATCATATCCAAAAAGAAATATGTACACAATATTTGTGAAATATAGTGAAACCTAGAAACTGAGACATGTAATAGATTTGCCTGAGTGATTGCATAACTCCATGGGTAGTGCTTGGGTGATTGTATAACTGCAAGGCTAGTCACTGGGTAATTGCAGGAGAAGATGGATAGTGACTGGCTAATTCCATGAGTGCACACATAAAGATTGAGTGCATGGATAAGTGTAAAAATAGCACCTGAAGGCATAGATGAGTCATGGAGTAGTACCTACGTGAATAGATGAGTGCAACAGTAGGGCCTGGGTGATTCTATGACTGCAAGGGTAGTGTGTGGGTTATTACTTGACTGCATAGGTACAGCCTGCATGATTGCATGACTGCAAGGGTTATATCTGGGGGATTACTGGAATACATAGGAAGTGAGTGGGTGATTTTATAAGTCCCTGAGTACTGCCTGTGTGATTACAGAAGTACTAATGTACTACCTGAGTGATTACAGTACTGCAAAGGTAGTGCCTGGCTGAATTTATAAGTGCATGAGTACTGGCTAAGTGATTATATAAGTACAAAAGTAGTGCCTGCGTGATTGAAAGAGTGCAACGATAGTGCCTGGGTGATTGAAGCACTGTATACCTAATGCATTGGTGATTGCATGAGTACAGGGGTAAAGTCTGGGGGATTAAAGGAGTACATAGGTAACGCCTGGGTAATTGCATGACTACAAGGGTAATATCTGGGGATTTACATGACTACATACAAAGTGACTAGGTGATTTTAAAAGTGCATGAATACTTCTTGGGTGATTGCAGGACTACTCAGGTAGTGCCTGAGTGAATAAAGGAGTGCAAAAGTAGTGCCTGGGTGATTTCTTAACAGCATAGGTACAACCTGCATGATTGCATGACTGCAGGGGTAGTACATAACTAGTGCCTGGGTGATTACATGACTGCAGGGGTAATATCTGGGGGATTACTGGAATACATCGGAAGTGAGTGAGTGATTTTATAAGTCCATGAGTACTGCCTGGGTGATTACAGAACAACTAAGGTAGTACCTGAATGATTACAGGAGTGCAAAGTTAGCGCCTGGGTGAATTTATAAGTGCATGACTACTGGCTGAGTGATTACATAAGTACAAAAGTAGTGCCTGCGTGATTGAAAGAGTAGAAAGATAGTACCTGGGTGATTGAAGCACTGTATACCTAATGCATTGGTGATTGCATGAGTACAGGGGTAACGTCTGGAGAATTAAAGGAGTACATAGGTAACGCCTGGGTGATTTCATAACAGCATGACTACTGGCTGACTGATTACATAAGTAGACTCTTATAAAGTACCATAAAAAATAATTCCTCTCCCAACATATCATAAACATCATTTTTCCAATACTACTGCTTCACTATTCTAGCAAAAAACAGGTATAGAGCATAGATAACTGCAAAGCAACACTTCACTTATCTTTCATAAAAGCCTCCCCGTATTTCTAAATCCATGTATGCATATGTCTATACCTTTTCCTACCAGCATCATATATAAAAGTAAAAAACAGATAAATGTATATGTGTGTTTTATACATCTATCATCTTCAAACACATAACACATACCATAATATATGATCAAGTAGACACATATCTCAGTCACAACCCCATGCACAGCTCAAAACTTCACAGAGTACACTTCAATTTTCAAACAGACACTGAAAATTATGCGGTATATATGAATATAACTTTCCTCACATCATACAAATTACTCTAGTAAATAACATCTCTACAAACATCTCAACCCTCACTTTCAGGCTGCTGCTTAACCATTTTACAACTACTTATAATATTACACCTACCCAAATACAAAGTAGGAACCCTTCACATATCATTAGTAAAAGTCTCACCATATTTCTAAAAGCATACATCAATATGTCTGTACCATAACACTATCCAAACCTTAAAAATTCACAGAGCAAACTTTCAATTTCAACCAAACATCAAAAATTATGCAGCATATTTCAACTGCACCTCTCTAGAAACTTAAAAAAGAAGCCTAATCAAGAACACCTTATGTCAGCATCTTTTAAACCACACTTTTGTGCTGCATCATCACCATTATACTAGTACTCACAGTCTTGAGCCTACCACATAAAAAGCAACAACATCTCTATGTTATACATCATGCACCTTCAAATGTAAAATACATATGACTATACATATACAAGTAGAAACATACTTGAGACAGAAGTCCATGCACACCTTAAAACTTGACAAACTCCACCTCCAAATTTAAAGCAACAGCTAAAATTATGCGGTATACTTCAAATGTACACATCCACACACTAAAACAAACTACCATAATCACTAATCCATCTTCCAATATACACATATTACTATACAGAATCTATTTCAAACAACATTTAACTTCAATAAAACAAACTACAATACACATCTGTACATTTAATAATATATTTCAAACATCACAGTTTTTAAATTATTTTTAAAATGTAAAATAAACCTAATACATAATACACCTAACAAATTTATAACTCACCTTCCAAATAGATTTGTAGAATTTAAAATATCACAAACTCATAAATGATTTTCTTACGCACACAATCAATGTAATGCACCAGTCTCAGCAAGGTAAAACCAGTAATGGCAAAGTGTCCCTCTCTTTCTCCACACAAATACATGTAAGTAACAAATCACATACCTTCCTACATTATTTCAAATTATAAAACACATTTCTATTGCTTAGACATATGAACCCTTACCAATCTGACTTCTAAAAGTGCCCAAACTGGTTCTGGAATTTTCTGGAGTCACGACTCCACCGTGCACCACCCCGATGGAGCCGCAAATCCATACAGGAGTTTAAAAATATATTACAAATAAAAATACCATTATCTTTTAAGAACACACCACTTCTAAACATACTACTGACTTGGGAAATCTTATTTTAATAAGATTTCACTTATATCTAGATTACAATTTCAGATTTTAATTCCACAGTTAAGTTTCAACCCTTCCCCCATTCTGCTTAATGCCAATTTCCATAGTAACAGTTTAGGGAACATTCAACTGAACTCACAGGTCACAAGTTCACCATATTTTCAAGTTCACCACACAATGTTACAAATGCAAACAGCAGGTGTGGTTGACATTTCCAAAATATGAGCTTATCCTATCTACTGTACCTTTCAAACATTTTTTACTAACCATTAAGAAACATGCTTTTTAAAGAAAGTAAAATGCACCCTATTTTTGAATGTGCAATGTTCTTAAACAGCCAATCAATTCTCTACTTTTTAAAAATTCTTGTCCACCATTTTACATACCTCTCATTCTACCAACTGACTACCTCAGCTACAAACATCTTTTCAATACTTCCATACATCACTTCAAGATGCTTACAGTGTGGATTGTTGGACACAGCTATGTTTTCTGGTGCAAAAGGTATGCTGAACGCAGAGCTATTGACAAAGACCTAGGTTTGAAAAATGTGGATATTAAATGGATTGCACAGAGAGGATTAAAGTGGCACCAATTGATGCCTTTGGTTAAAACCTTTTTGCATCTCTAGCCCCCTCACCTCATGATTGTGCATTGTGGTGGCAATGACCTAGGCACATTGACTGGGGTAATGTCTGGAAATGCTAATGAAGGACACCTTTGCTCAATTGATGTTGCTTTTACCTCAAACTGTCTTTGTATACTCTAACATATGCCAAAGACAGAAATGGAAGTGGTCAAATCAATTCTGTCCACAGAATGAGAAAGCTAGAAAGAATGTCAATAAAGCTGTTTCTGCTTACCTCAGAGACCATAGGCTGGGCTCCATATATAATAACAATCTACGTTTTGATATGGATGACATCTACAGAAGTGATGGAGTACACTTCACAGATCAAGGAAACAGAGTCTTTCTCAACAACCTTAAGCTCTGCATCGGCACTTACATGTAGGTACAACAAACTCACAATAAAAACAAGGGGTCTTTTTAGAGCCACCCTATAACATAATACTGTTTTTTTTACACATACAATTTTATTTTATTTTTTTCGAATTCGCGAACCTGTCGCGAATTAAAAAAACAAAAGCACAAATTCAATGCACTACAACACAACACACTTTTCGAGTTTAACTATTAATTTGTAATTTTATATATTTTTAACAACTCTATCATTTGTAATCTTCTCATTAACTTCAATCACAGTACTTCTTTAAAACAACTTCACAAATACAACACTACCTTCTATATTATATACTACTTAATTATTTATTTAAGGTGGATTCGCAAATCCAACGCGACGTTACACGGGGGGCCGCGCTGAGAGCCGCTTTGGGGTCACGACTCCAAACTCGAAAGAAAAAAAAAAGCCCGACTTTTAATATTTGGTATTCGCCCCGGGGACCCCATCTCCTGGGGCCTGCCACCATTTAAAAAAAAATAAGGAGGGGGACCACGTGGCCCCCCTCCTCAGGCCAAGAATGGCCCCAGGGACCCCATCCCCTGGGGCATGGCCAGCCTGCATTTTTTTTAAAAACAGGGGGGCCATGTGAGCCCCCTCATGGGCCACTCCTGGCCCCAGGGACCCCTTCCCCCGAGGCCTGGCCTCTTTGATGGGGACTGTGGGGGGAGCCCCAATGCCCCCACAGTCCCTGCCGACTCCCCGCCTCCTGCCGGAGCCGGCATTGCTTTTGGGCAAAGGGAGCTGCTGACATGCAGGTTTCCTGCTTTCGCTTCAACGAAGCAAAGCAGGAGTTTTGCTCCCGCCCTGCCATTGCAAACAGCAATGTCCCAGGGGTGGGCACCCCGGGACATTGCAGGAGCTGGCCCTGGGGGGCGGGGGTCCCCAGGGCCATCGAGGACTCCAGGAGGGGGCCGAACAGCCCCCCTCCCAGCATCTCAAAGCCCCGGGGAGGTGGTGGTCCACAATGGACCCCGATATTTAAATAAGTTGTGCCCCAGGGAGGTGGTGGTCCCCACACTTTTTTATTTTCCTTTAAGCCCCGGGGAGGTAGCAGTCCCCGGAGCTTGGGGGGCCCACGAGGACCCCACCCATATTGATGAATGCCCCGGGCGGTGGTGGTCCCCGGGGCAGCGTGGGGGGGCAGAAGCCCCCCCACACATGTTTTTTAAAAGCCCCGGGGAGGTGGCGGTCCCCAGGGCTGCGGGGGGGCTGTGTGCCCCCACACATAATGAATAAAGCCCTGGGGAGGTGGCGGTCCCCGGGGCCCCCTGCGGGCTCCCGCTAATTAACTGCACATTGCACCCGGGACCTGGCCCACCAAAGGGCTTATACAAAACAAAGCGTGGGAGCCCGCGCTTCATTTTTTTTGTTGTTTTTCTCGGCCGGATTCGTGCACCCAGCGCGAATTTGGCCGATTTGTTAAAAAAAATGCTTTTGTGGGACCCCCTGAGCAGGCCTAGGGGGTCAGGGTGTTTCTATCCTGCCCCCTTTTCTTGTTTTTTAACCTTTTTTCCACTGTTTTCTTGTGACTCGGTTACTGAGTCACAAGATGGCTGCCAACACTTCCTGGTTTGGAGTGTTGGCAGCCAATCAGAGTGAAGCTTCGTGCCTGGGAGGGTTCACGAACCCTCCTCGGTGCTCAGATATCGATATTTTTATTTTTTTAATTTCTCAGCAACTACTGAACAGATTTACACCATTTAAAAAAAGCACACTTTCTATACCAAAACCTACCTTTTTGCCAAATTTGGTGTAATTCCGTTGAGCAGTTCGGGCTGTAGCTTTGTCTAAAGTTTCCTATGGAAATTAACATGGAGAAAATGCGTTTTGGGGCCCCCCTTTTTTCTCGGCCCTTGCTTGACGAATCACCCCGAAACTTTCAAGATAGGAGCTGACCGGAGCGCCCCTTAGTTTTGAAAATTTCACGAAGATTCGTCAAACGGCGCCAAAGATATTGGCAAAAGAAAAATCGCTTTTTGAATAGAAACAAGGTCCTAACTATAACTACCTACTGGCGACTGCCACTAGGTAATATATATATATATATATACATATATATTTGTTTAGTTAGTTCATGTATAGGTTAAGCTGTCTTTGTCCCATTCCTGGATGTGCCTTAAGGGTTGATGTTTAATATATGTTGTTATGTGTATAGTATTAGGTAAGGTAGTTAGTTTAGTCTAGGTATCAATTAGCACAAGTTAGATTAGTGTAGATTAGGATAGGTCATTAGTATTAGGTTTAGGTTAGTAAGTGTGCATTTTTGATAATAAATTCCTAGTGGTTAGTGGTTTGTGGTGTCACTTATTGTTGATGTGATTCTATGAACTGGTGATTTGGTAGTTGGTTACAACAGATTCATTACCCACACAATTCATTTGAATGTCTACAAATGGAATTACGACATCTTCAAGGGAAAGGCACTGTCATTCTGCAATTTGAATGTGAGTGACAAAAATGCATGATATGTAGGCTAGCAAAGTCCAGTTTTGAGATTGCAGAGGAGTGGTCTGAAGAATAAGTTTACATATGATACTAAGTTTCTGATTGGTTACATGATGTGGGTCTGTTGTTTGGGACTTAGGGGCATCTTTGCTAACCCATGTCCCCATGACAGCTTCACTTTCCATGTAGAATTGCAGGGGATATGTGCTTTGTCTTATTTACTAGGCTGCATAAAGCCATTGTACGTGTATTAACACAGCCTTGTACATTAGGGACAACATTACAATATACTTTGCATACAAGTGTAGGGCAATTGGTGTTGTGATGGATGTTACACCACAACAGCGCTAGGATTTGACACAGAAACACACTTTGACATTATCTATCCTACACCATTCCTCTTCTTACAGCAAGATTGCTTTGTCGTCTTATGAAATATGCTGAGGGATCTGTCTTTACATGTGTCATGGCATGACACCCATCACAACAACCACTGTCCACCCCATTGACAATAAGTACATGTTCAAAGTATGCCTTGTTTGCAAAGCAAGGTTGAGCCACTTCATTTGGCTTGACACTGACTTGACTATTGTTCCAAGTCACTATCCCCATCCTGAATGTAGGGTAAGTTTAAGTTGCAGCAACAATGTTGTCTTGGAGATCTGAGGCATTGGCAGATTCACACATGTCCTGTCTTCTCACTGCCTATCAGGGACACAGACTCAGTGGAACACCTTTCTCAAAAGACGCTCTATTTGTTGTGCTGTCTAAACTGACCATGCATTATTGACACTTTGAAACTTGAATGGTCAGAGGCAATACACATCTTTGTGACTTTAGTGCTTTTATTTACATGTGATTTCAAGGAGTTTACAGACTGGCCCAGTTCTTTGGACAACAATGCCCACATTGTGTACATGCCCGGTGGAGTGCCAGACAGAGTCCTTTGGGGGAACATGTCCAGAGACATTTTGAGGAATGAGTAGACTTCAGTCAGTAGGCTGATTGCAGTGTCATTGGGGATCAATGGCCACATTGGCAGTCCATTAAAAGTCCAAGGTGATTGTAGCAGAATCATTCTGAGGACAGTGACAGATGATGTTCCGAGGCATGATGATAAGCACAAGACTAAGCAGAAACTGTCCATTTGACACAGATGAATGCTACCGCTGACTTCTCCTTCTGAATGTTGTTTCATCCACATCTTCCTCCTCTTATGTGTCATGTCATGTGCCTCCCGTGAGGGTGATGGTGGATTGGCGGATTGGCGGAAGCAGTGGGGGATTGACACATCAGGGTGGTAAGAGGTGGATGTTGAAGGTGCACCAGCATTCATCTGTGGCATATGATGAGGCATCACTGCAGTGATGATGATCTGCAGGGCTTGCAAGACTCCAGCAATGTCTCTGTGGTAGGCAGCCATGTGGGAAAAATGTTTCCGCTCCATGTTCTCCATGATCTTGCGCATTTCACGCAACTCCTTGGTAACATCGCTGGTGCCACTTTGACTGGACAGTTGTTCTTGTCTCTGAGTAAGGACTCCAGCGATGTCACCCATGGAATGCTGGAAAGCACGGAGCGGACTCTAGGTGGTCCCTAATGGGACTGAGGCACCCAGGGATCCCATTCAGTTTGGCCACCAGGCTGTCCAACCCCAACCCCACCTGCACCTGACCAGCCATCTCACATTGGACTTCTACCGCACTATGTTGGAATCTTTACAGTGGGTCCTGAGAGACAGCTGTGGTGGTAGGTGGTGGCTGCTGTGTGTTTTGTGCTGCTGGTAGAGCAACCACGACACTGCTGGATGTCCCTGCTTCTGGAGATTGGCTGCCTATGGAGTCAAGCAGCTCTTGGAGTGTGTCCTGGTCGATGGTTGAGAGGTCTTCTTCCTCTTCCCCATTGAAGAGTGGGACAGGCTGCTGAGCAGGAGGTGATGTTTCTTCCTCTGCAATTTAAAGGGCAAATACTGTTGTATGTGTTTATCCACTTTGGTCAGGCATTTAAGCAGTTGGCAATCAGAGTGCATTACAATTTCCATTCTCTATTTTTACATACTACACCTATTACACGCAGCTTTGTAAATCACTGTACAGCATCACTGATGTGACATTTGGGTTGATCATGGTTTTGGACAGATTCCCTGTATGCTAACTGTGAGGGGCATGTGTCTACACCCATGCTGCACCTGTTACATCCTCTGTTCAAATGTGACAGTAATGCTGGTTGTTTCACATGATTGATATTGCAGATTCATGTGTCTTTACACCGCATTGTGGATGAGTCACCCCTACTCAATCAAGTTAACATATTAGTTTTAGTCACTAGGTTTTGAGGTTTAGATTAGACTGCACCCCACCTTGATGTTTGCACTGCCACCTAATTGGTAGTGTGGCATGAGGAAGGCAATCATGCACTTGAGATCAGGGACATAATGATGTACACGATGATATGACAAGTTGATGTGCTCGATTTGCCATATTCTGACAAGTGTCTGTGTTTGAAGGTGGCCAAATAACATTGACACATGTCATTTCCATTGATGTATGCTGATGTGCAGGGAGGGACACCTTCTTGTTCATTGCCAGTCATTCCCTCTATCCAGTCACCCTTGCACTTTGGTGCATTGCAATTGTAATATGATGCAAGCCGGAGGACATAGGATTTTGAGGCAGGCTTCTGAAATGTGTGCATTGTTGCACAGCAGACGTTTTTGGTGCCTCACAGGGATGGACACATGGATGATACATGCTATTCTGCTCAGGGTAATTGGATGCCTTTGTTAGTGGAAGGATGTTTAAATACATCACTAGCTATGCATTTGTTCACTGCCACCTAAGGGCCAGTTTCCATGCATGTCAATGTGTCTTGGACATCCAAAACCAGGACCATGATGACTATGACATACTGCTAACTGTACAACACATGTAGATACTTTGATGTGGATAACTGCATTTTGATGGATAGGGTCAAGGTGACATGTAATAAAATGACGTGCATTAGTGTCACATTGTGAATGGTGCCCATTGTCATACTTCACTTAACATGCACGTGACAGGGAATGTGTGGATCTGGTAGCATAGCAAACAGAACAGACATGTTGTGATTTTAGGGAACAGATTCCTGAAATGCAGAGTCCTTACACTGTACTTTTAAATG
Source organism: Calotriton arnoldi (assembly GCA_963921515.1). Taxonomy (NCBI): domain Eukaryota; kingdom Metazoa; phylum Chordata; class Amphibia; order Caudata; family Salamandridae; genus Calotriton; species Calotriton arnoldi. Next base: position 916,087 of record CAWUFW010006986.1, read on the forward strand.
CATATCCCTTCTACTCATAGGCGAACAGCACCTTTGCCCTCCAGTATGTTCATTTTTGTAAATATGGAATGTGCACATAATTGACACAAGGGGGATGTGTACAATTAAGTGGCGATGTGTGTTGTTAAACCAAGAAGGCTAACAACATGCTTCATCACTTTAGAAATGCAGGGTTGCATCATATTTACAACAATATGGTGCAGCCCTGTGTTTCCCCCTGCGCTTGTGCTAAATTTAGCAGCCTAGTGCCAACGCAGGCACCCTTGCACCATTGCGCAAGGGTGCCTGTGATGTGAGGAAGATTGTGTATGTGCAGGAAGGGGGACCTTCCTGCACATAAACAATCTTCCCCATAACGCAGACACCCTTGCACTATGGTGCAAGAGTGCCTGCATTGGTGGTGGGCTGCTAACTTTTTCCCCAGCGCAGGGTGGAATACAGGGCTCCATCATGTTGTTGTCAATGAGGTGCAGCCCTGTGTTCCCGAATTACCAGAGCGTAGTGTTGAGCAAAGGAGGCTAATGCAACACTCAGCCACTTCTCTAGTCAAAATGCCACTTTGCTTGTTAATGTATTCCAGAGTTAGGAGACACGAGTAGTCAATTGTCTATATATTTACATATGTATATGTGTGCTGGATTACAAGTGACTTACACCACTATTATGTGTCTATATATGTATTCAGCAGCTAAAGTGACATGTGGATATACCCCCAAGTACCTATGTATCTGGAATTCGATCTGCACACAGTGTCGGTGGGCACTGAGACATATTTAGATGGACAGAAGAAACATTACTCCCCACCCTCATGCCCCTAGTTGTTACTTACCCTGTTGCTGATGTAGCTGGTCATATTCAGCACTATCCTGTCCCTCAACTCCAACCACTGACTCCTCACAGATGACCGCGGACACCTTTTCCTCCAAGTCATCAAGCTCCTTCTGTGGCGCTGGACCCCCACTTCCGGTCTGCAGTGCTGCCTGCTGATTGTTGGACAGTTTCTGCTTAGCCTTGCGCATGACATCATGCCAGCGCTTCTTGCAGTCAGCCACTATCCTCTTGACTTCTGCTACTGCATTCACCTTGGTCACAATGGACTGCAAAATGGCATTTTTGGTCCCTAATGACACCCTGGAGCTGACAAAGAGCTGCGTTGTTTCTCCATTACCTCCGCAATCAGGATCTCATTTTCCTGCTGACTGAATCTGGTTTTTCTCTTCCTCTTACCCTGGGACTCTGGCTGGTCATCCTGGCTGTTAGGGGGCTTAGGGAGGTTAGGGGGGTTTGTTGTCTCCTGCTGAACTGGTTCCAGCGCACTTCATTTTGCTTTCAGGTAATTTCTTTTTTTTTTGTGCTTCGCGGGCTTTTTGTAGTTTATTTTTCCCCGCGAAGCGTGAAAAAAGTGATGTGACGCTGACTAATGTAAGTTTTCTGGCCACTAACTGACCGACCATCACTTTTTTCACAACAAGAATTTTATCATCGTGACGTTAGTGTTAGCGACAACATTAGCCGCCGCGAGATGATACTTTCGCCATGTTGCTACGCATTGTAAATATGTCGGTACCATGGGATAGATTTCGGCGGTAGGCGGCGCAAAGAAAATTGCGCTAACTAATACTAAGGCTAGTTAGCGGCAATTCTTGTAAATATACCTCTCTCGGTGCAATAGTTTAGACTGTTTTAAACAAAGCAATAATTACACTTTTACTTTCTCATATGTTGTTCTTTTTTAAATGGCTCGCACCAAAATTAATGCGTTGCCAATTGCATTCATTGTTAGTCGTAACCAGTTTTTGCCCCCAAATGATTCTCTTGTATTACACCTTGCTAAATCTGCTGCTTTGAGGTGGGAGGCTTTCTGTAACATTGTTTCCTTTGCTGGAATTTAGAAAAACTTTCACATCTTTTTGAAATTGAATTTAAACCCTTGACTTGCTAAAATCTCACGTACAGTTAAGATGCTTATTTTAGCTGCCGCTTCAGACATTTTCATTGTAACTAATTTATGTTTTTACACCGCATCTTAGTGTGGATAATATTGTTTTAAGTTTAAAGCTAGCGTTGTTTGTACCATAGCCACATCACTCCAAAGGACAAGAGTATCCAGGTTTTGTGAGCTCCAGTGATGGTGAATCTATTCACACGGTTTATCACAGAAGTGCCGCATTTAATATTGGAGCACAACACATTGATGAATGTTGTCTGGGCAACTCCGAAGGTTTCTTTCACACCGTGGAGTATTGCACTGCTTACCAAACATTGGATTCCACAACTTAAACTGTATTTGCAATAATAATGCGGCATTTATTCCTTTATTATTATTTTTTTCCCTATAAGATATGCTTTGGATCGGGTACTTTTGCTTTCAACTTTTGGAAAGCGTACAACGACAGTTCTTATGATACCGCCATTGAAAATAGGCAATAAGTAATGTATAGATTTAGAAGTAGTTGCTAAATAAATCAGCCAAGAGCAAACGTGAGCCTGCGGCAGTATCGAGATTGTAATAAAAGAACTGACGTCAAGAAGGATACTGAAGATCTGACGTTATTATATCCCATGCACATAGTCTAACATTGACATACGCACGATATTATTCTGTGCTTTAAATGCATAATAGGTATGCAGCTGAAATTACAGAATTTTTATATTTTTAGTTAGTTGAGGCTATTGTATAGCGCATATCTGGATCAGCAACAGAGGAATAACATGCTGAGGCATTTAGGTTATGGATGGATGTTTGAATAAGGTGACATGGGCGCATTAAAAAGGGCCTGTGCATCATTAACAGCTCAGTAGCCCATTAAATAAGCTTAGAGAAGATCTGTGATGATGTCTACAGAGCAGACTAAAAGTAAAAAGTGGCTCGAGTGGTGGACGGGTGGAGACAAAGAATGAAGCAGGCCAGGAAGAGGAGTAGTGATTGTCCTGAAGGTCATGAGTGTTTGATGGGAAGTCTATGCAAGGGGCATGTTAACGAAACTATGGCATGGTTTCTTATCTTTTCTTTCCTCGTCTTGCCCAGGGCTATCTTGAACCTCTTTTGGGATAATGAATGCAGATAGTAAAATGTATTTTAGATGACACACTGTTATTTGAAATTAATTGCCATTTGGGTGAGCTGGGAAGTCCTTATGTTCCTTTGTGTGTTCAGCTTCCAGGTAGTCATATCCCTAATATTGCTGAGACCAGCCATTTCACTAGGATTGTTGAGACCAGTTGCTGTTTATCTGTGAGTTTATATTCCATTAAAAGTGCCAAGAGAGTGACCAGGTATGTGGATGGCTTAGTGGCTCCTGTCAGTCACTGTGGTCAAACTGGATATAAAGAGATATGCATTATTTATCCTCAGACAACTCTTTGCTGTCCAGTTCAGCCTGATTCGCACAATGCCCTACAACCCATTGCATATTTAACCCCTTTAATCTCCTAAAGTGAATGAGATGAATGTGTTATAACCTTTCGATGGCAGTATTGATTACTGCTACCATTTTCAAAGGAAAGGAATCTTTGAATTAAACCCATACAATTAATTCCGAAATTCTAAAAACTTTTCTTTCTAAAGGGGATTTTGCAAATAAATAATTAAACATCATGGGAGATATTTTCAAGAACGGGCGATAATCATCGCCAACCTAGGTTAACGCAACTTTACATAACGCCGTCTATCGCGGGAAAATAACGCCATGTTAACGGAGTATTCTCAACACGCCGGCAACAGGCGATAGTGTCCCGATAATGCGTCAAATGTCCGCGTTAAAATTACCGGCACGGCGATGAAAAAGCAAACCCGAACATGGAAAAAGTGGCGATGGGCCCAACAGCGATAAAAACATCAGCGATAAGCAGCGCCAGGCTTGCTATTCCCACGTCAGGCGGGAAAAATCACCATAAAAGCTGGGAAAAAAAAAAAACACAAACAACTGAGAAGCACCATGGAGGAAGCTGGAGCAACTACAGAGGCCAATCAGAACCCCACAAACCCCCCGGAGGACCAGCCAGGGACCTCGGGGAAGGAGAAGGGCAAGGAGAAGAAGAAGAGGAACCCGCGATTCAGTCCACAGAAAAACAAGATCCTGAGTTCGGAGGTGATAGAACACCACCAACAACTGTTCATCACCTCCACTGTGTCATTGGCAACTAAAAATGCAATATGGCAGTCCATCTTGACCAAGGTGAATGCAGTCGGAGTGAAGAGAAGGGAAGTGGACGACTGCAAGAAGTGCAGGAATGATGTGAAGCGCAAAACCAAGCTGAAACTCACCAACAACCGGAAAGCAGCAATGCAGACTGGAGGTGGGAGTCCAGCGCCACAGCAGGAGCTGGATGAGATGTAGGAAATGGTGTCCACAGTCATCAGTGGGGAGACGGTGGCAGGAGTTGGGGGACCGGACACTGCTCAACATGACCTGACCCAACAGCACAAGGGTGAGTAACGACCAGGGACTGGGGGGACGGGGGGAGATGGGCACAATGGCACACATGCACAATCAAGTATAGCACAGTGCACACCCACAATGACTCTGGATCATGTCCCTGATCTCCTTGGCATATTGCAGCACACATAGAAACAGCAAGTAGGCCTGTGTCGACAATGTGTCGACAATGTGCACAGAGGGGGCTCTCCCCACACATCACTAATCTCACATCAAACCCATGCACATGTGCTGAACCCAGCAAAGCTGCGGGTCCGTGAGCCACACTGACAATGCAAGTGACACTGCATGACGATTAGCATGGCTGCAGTACAATTATCATGACATGGTGCACGCCACGACACTGAGGTGGCTGAGTGTGGACCACATCCGTAAAGGAGCAGGTCACACTCTGACACATCCACGTGCACAAACAACCCCTGACGTCAACAAGACATCTGCGGACAAACCATGCCCAAGAGTCCCAACTCCCACCAAGAGCCCAATTTACCCAAGTCTGCAACACCTCAGCACTGTATAAGCACAGAAGTGAAAGACACACCGCCTGAAAGGGATAAGGGCCAGCAAAATCAGAGCCACAGGGGCGACTCTCCCACAATGCAGCACACACACATAAGAATCAGAGCACATCAACATAGACAACAATGTGGTACAAACTGCAAAACTTCCACAACAGAACAGAGGACACAACTGCTGCCACTTGTGTGTAGAAACTGGCCAATCACATTTGGCATAGCATGAAACTGTGAGATGATAATGTACAAGTACAACCCCGCATCCCTGATGGTGTAGAAATGTCCACTGTCCCGCATCAAATAGGCATCTCCTCCCAAACAGTCACAATGTACATTGTCATGCAGTCTGTTTGTAAACTTGTCCAATGCGTGAACATACATGGAACACACTGTTAAACTGCATCTCCCCTTCACATTGCAGAGGGAGAATCAACACCTCCTGCAGAGCAGACCGTACATCTCTTCACTGATGATGAAGAGGACCTCCACACCATAAACACCGACGCCCTCCAACAGCTCATGGACACCCTCAGCACCCCACCCCCAGGAGCAGGGCAGCCCAGCAGCATCGAGGAGACCCCACGCCCACCCCCTGCACAGACCACACAGCAGGAAGCACCCACCACCACGGCTGTCTCCCAGGACCACCACGACCAACACATGGCATTCCAACACCGTGTTTTAGAGGGCCAGAAGGAGATGGCTGATCAGGTGCGGGTGGGGTTCGACCTCATAGCAGCCAAACTAGATTCCATACGTGGGTTTCTAAGTCCCATCAGGAACCACTTACAGTCCCTAACGGACACCCACAGTCCGCTCCATGCTCTCCAACAAGCCATGGCTGACATCGCTGGAGTCATGACTCTGAGACAAGAACAACTGTCTAGTCAGAGTGGCTCCAGCGATGTCAGCCGGGAGTTGGGACACATGCGGAGGCTCATGGAGAACATGGAGCGGACTGTGGGTGTCCGTTAGGGACTGTAAGTGGTTCCTGATGGGACTTAGAAACCCACGTATGGAATCTAGTGCAGGTGGAAAGAATGGCTGCCACGGCTGCACACCAGCGAGATGTAGCTGGGATCTTCCATGCCCTGCGGATCCTCATCATGGCATTGCTGCCACAAAGCCTGGCGCAGATGAATGCTCCTGCTACTACTCCATCCACATCTCTGCCCCCTGATGTGTCAGTGCCTCACAGTGCGGCACACAATCCACCTCCGGCCCCTGATGTGTCACTGCCACACAGTGCGGCAGACATTCCACCTCCGGCCCCTGATGTGTCAGTGCCACACAGTGCGGCAGACATTCCACCTCTGGCCCCTGATGTGTCAGTGCCCCACAGTGCTGCAGACAAAACACCACCACCCACATGTGGGGAACATCACACATCAGAGGACGATGGTGTGGATGATTCTGCCTTTGTGCTAAGAAGGAAGCGGTAGCATTCCTCTCCGCCATATGGCCTGTTTCAGCTTGGTTCTGCCCTCTGCATCATGCCCTGGAATAACACCTTCCACTGTCCCCGATACACTCTGCGACACTCACCTTGGCCCTCAACATGAACTGCCATATTTGGTTTGGTTACCAATGACATAGCAATCAGACTGCGGACTGAACTCTTTCTCTTCCGATGAACTTGTCAATCTCTAAAGGACTCTGGCTGGCCCTCCACGGGGCAACAATGTAAAGTGGGGTTTGCATGGCCATGTACTGGTCCAGCTTCAACACTCCACCGAATGTGGTTAAAACATTCTAACTCACACAGATGTGTCATGTCTATGATCAAGCAAGTATGAAAGTATGGATGAATGTAGGGGCAGTGATTCCAAAAAAAGGTACTCACTGGTAACTGATATCAATGCGCATGTTTGACCGTGACCCAGATATGAGGTGAGATGACTGGGAATGTGTGAACTAGCTGTGGCATCATTGCTCCTAAACAACAATTTTGCAATTTTACCAACTTAGCCCCACGTCGGAAATAGGGCTGTGTGTAAAAAAGTCAAAGTCAAAGTTATGTGGATGCCACAGCTCGGAGCAATGATTTGTTTGAGTGTGCAGCGGTTGGACTCCTGGGATGGTCTGTGCATAAGTGTGAAGGTCATTCCATGCAAGAGAACTGCGAGCAAGGACTTCTGTGTGTGGGGTGTGTATACGTTGTTCTTTGGTTTAGCGCGGTGCGTAGTGTGTGCGTTGTCATCAGCTGCTATGGTATCTCTCAGGGGGTGCCGGGCGCATGCAATTCCAAGGTCGGAGGTGCAGACGTGCTACCGCCTTCTAAATCAGACAAAGGAGCTTTCATCCCTAATGTGAGTGTGTCATCGGCTTGCATTCTGGAAATGTGATGTGGATTTTGGGTGGTGGGGGATGTCACTGCTTCTCCTTCCGGCACGGTTGGACCCTTACCAGCCATGTAAGTGCACTCACCGTCAACTTTGCATGCTCTGATGTAGCAGTGGTGTTTTGCTGCAGTCTGACAGTGATGGGTACAGGTAGCTGTGAGGAGGCGCGTGACTTCTCACCTTGCACCTATTAGCTGACACTGTCCACTACTATTGATGGATGACGTCCGTGTACACATGTGATCTGTACATGGCACATATGTCCAGGGGACACCTTGGTGTGTCCCACGCAAGGTATTCCTGCTGGCTTTTTGACTGGTGTGCATATCCCATGTTGCTGAGGTGTTCACTGTGCCCCCATCCCCCTTACGTCCATGTTGCTCATGTTGTGGAACTTGAGTCACAGGGTGCATCTTTGCATCAGGGTCGTTCATATTTGACCCCAAATGACACCCGCAATTCCATTTTTGACCCCAAAGGACGATCTGTTGTCTTTTTTTGAACACCTATGACAGCCTTCATGACATGTTTTTGTACACATGTGATACGCTGATGAGTGGGATTACGTACTACATTTGACACCCTGAAATGTCATTCCGAATACGTGACACCCTGAACAGCCTCTCTGTGCAGAGGTGACATTCCCACCATCTATTTGCTATTTGTGAGATTGTTAGCACTTAATGTTGCACTTACACTTGTCAGAGTGATGTGCTAATGCAGAGGACTGACATGCACACAGGGAATGTGTGTTGCATTGAATTTATTAGCACATGCTGTTCATGTGGTCATTTTGTACTGTTCCATGATTGCTAAGGACAGTCACAATGTGACGTACTCATGCGAAGAAATTGTTAATGATTGTGTTCCTTTGGGCTATTCCTGCTGCAGCTGCAGTGGGGTGTGGTCCACCTGCCTCATCTTTCTCATCATCGTCCAGTGCATCTGGCACTCGGATCCATGGAGCATTGGTGCGTACACATATGTTGTGCAATACACAAAATGCAATGATCATCTTGCACACTATTTCTGGGCTGTACAGAAGTCTTCCACCTGTGATGTCCAGGCACCTGAAACGTGACTTTAACACGCCAAATGTGCGCTCAACAATGCCACTGGTGCGTCTGTGGGCCACATTGTACTGCCTCTGGGCCGGGGTGTTGGGGCTCAGAGGGGTGTCATCATCCACGGGCAGAGTGCATATCCTTGATCACCTGTGAGAGGTGACTGTGAAGGGCTCCAGTGGTGTTATCGAGGACATGCTGTTGGCTGTTGGAGGCGGACTTGTGGGGTAGCCCCACGGGACAATGACTTGCGGTGCACTGAGGTAGGCCCATCTGAGGAGCTGAGCGGGTGTGCAGCCTGCGATGATGCAGTCGGCCTGGAGGCTGGATGGTGACTTGGGGTGCACAGAGGTAGTGGCACCTGAGGCACTGCGTCTGGCACGGGCCTACCGCCACGTGGCAATGACTTGCGGTGCACTGAGGTAGGCCCACCTGAAGAGCTGAGCGGGTGTGCAGCCTGCGATGATGCAGTAGGCCTGCAGGTCAGGACTGGATTTGATTTGTGTGAGTCCTGCTGGACCGCATTGTATGCCGGAGGGAGCAGTCAGCACACACAGAACTCCGCGGTGCGGTGCCGCAGGGTGCGCTGGGGGCCTGTTGCGCGGAAGCCAGCGATCGGCTGAGGAGGCTGCCAAGCTTGCGGGCCTCGGCCTTGAAGATTGCATCGGCACGTGGTGGGCCCTCTTGGAGACACGCCGGTGGTGGCAGGTGAGCAGTGTGGCCTGGGTGCGCAGGGGCGGACAATCACTGCTAGGCGCCGGACAGGTCTGGGGACCAGCGGGTTGGGGTGCAGCAGGTGCACAGGTTCGCGCAGGCACCACCGGTCACGGCGGCGTCCTCGTGGCAGGGTGAGGGGCGCCGCCCTGGCAGACACGCCCCTGCAGGCGATGACAAGATGTGCGCCGGGTGGCGTGTGATGTAGCCACCTCGTCGCCGGTGTATATTTGGCCATTGGAGGTGGTCGGCCACATGTGTGTAGGCCTATTATCAGGATATGGAAGACACAGAGACACACGCAGTAGTTACTTTTGTGGCCAGCCCAGAACTGAACCACGCCCAGAGCCCAGAACTGAACCACGCCCAGAGCCCCGGGCCATTTCTTCACACTCCTACGCTGGACTGGCATACGCCGGCCCAGCCTACTATGCTTACGCTTACAGGGGGGCGACATGGCTACATGTCCAAGGTCTTCCCCACTGCCGGAGGTAACATGGTTGCGTCCACTGTCCACAACACTACAAACACCAGCAGTATATGTCCACATGGACATGTCTGTGCTCTGCATACTCAAGACAGTCCAGCACATCACCGTCACACTTGGCATTGTGTACATTCTTATTCATGGGTCCATTGCCTCTTTCGCACATTCTTGGTTCCCACCTCTCCCCACATTCTGCAATTGTGTGGCAGAGGGGCTATGCCTTTGTGGATGGTTTGTCTACATGTCTGGCCCCTGTTACCACAGTTACTTGTGTTGTTGTGTCTGGTAGGTGGGCATGTTGGTTGGCATGTTGTATGTGATTTTGTTACGTGTGCATTCCCACAGTTGTGAGTTGTATGATTGTGGAGTTGAGGTGTGCCATGCCTTTCATTATTGCATCCCCTGCAACTCGCTCTAATAACATTAGCCAAGTAATGCTAGGGAATTCACCACACTGGCTCAGTAATTCTAACCAGTCCAACATGGCGCCGAGCAAGATAAACAACAACATTACATTTTTTCTCTTCCGGGTTCAAACGTCCCGGATTTTACGTCATTCTTATTGGCGGACTATCGCGAGAGTGAGCCGCGTTAACACCGTACTTAGAGTATATAACAGACTCAGCTGCAATATAGATCGTCTTAGGCTGACGATAGCAGGCGTGCGGCACGAGCACCATACGAGAGGTAAGTAATTTTTTTGGGGGGGTGTCTGTCTATTTGTATGCCCTTGGACACACGCCCTAGGTAGTGAGTTAATAGCATGGGCAGCTCACATCTTTGCGGGAAGGTTTTTTCGGTTTTTTCGGGATGGCTGCCAGGAACCAAGTACAGCGCTATTTATAATCGTTAGAGAGCCCCGGTTTTTCTCGCTCCATTTCTGAGTTGGGATCTTGTGCTTCAAGGAGAGGTATCTGTGTAGAGTATTGCTAACATTGGTATACAGCGGTGACAACCCTATGCGCATAGCGTAACACTGACCGGAGGGCAGATTAAGTATATATACACACAACTCGTTCCCCCGAGAAATGTTTAGTTGTTAGTACATGTACACTGTGGAGAAGGTACACCTGATCATTTCCCGGGCGGTATGCCGCATTATTTATTATTTTTCTTTTTTTAGACTGCACCGAGGACCGCTTATAAGAAGCAGTATATACTGAAAACAAATCTATTCTTTCATAAACAGTAAGCACCTATAACCATTTGGACGCCGCCTGGCCACAACTAGGGCAAACCAAGCCATTCTGAGGCTCGTAATTAGAAAGGTATGTGATCCCGTTACATCAGCAGTCACTCATACCTTAACGAGGTGTTGGTAGATTACAACTATTAAGATTATAATCTGAATCTTAGATCTAACATACGGTATTGTTCTTTCACAATACCCAGGTCTCCTGAGAGGACATCCAAATCCCTGTGTTGAACAATTCACAGATAGTGGTGTGCATTTACAACAGGATTTCTAGTATATTGTAGGACATTGAAACGCAAGGTAATTGTATTCTATGCTATGTATATAGGTCTTGCCAATATACTAGTAAGAGCAATGGTATTGGTTCCAATTGCACGATGAACTGTATCCAATTTTTCTACTTATCTATTACAGATGCTTGATAGACTGGTTTTTAGAAGCTAGGCTCAAATCTGGGTGTGGCACCACTAACTGCCTTTTTTGAAACCAACAGTATCCTTAGATAATACGTCACGGATATTTATGACAGGTAATCATCATGCCTTATTATCTTAGGGTGATGAATCTTAGTGGTACTTAGGTTTTGTTGACTCAGGATATTATGTAAAGTAACATTGAATATAAAGAACCTGTAATATGGGCTTAAGGGATGCTCTTGTTCATTCCCTTTTCCCCATTAGACATGTATTACCAGCAGAAGTAGAATCACTAATTACATCCGATTTCTTGTAGTTTTTCTATTCTAACCTAACTCATTCGTAATTCACCAGATTTCTCTCTTTACACTTGGATAGATATATTATTAATCTTATGCAATGGAGGACAAAGTTTTGATTGTGATAAATGCTTTGTAGTGGCACATTTGCTTGTTATATTGTCTTGTTTTGGAGAAATGTAAGATATCTCCTAGGGTTTTCCATATTAGTAGCTAAAGTTTGTTCTTTCTTCTCCTCTTAGTTTCACAGTACTTTTATTCCCCCTCCCTTCACCTGTTATAAAGTATTCAATAATAGGTCCTGATGAAGATGGTTCTGAAATCACTATACCATTGAAACGTACGTCGACCAGAGAGAGTGTGACACCCCAGCTATCAGCACAGCAACTGAGGGTTGATTTTATCACCCGGCTCTTCCATCTGTGCATGCAGTGTTGTTCTGGGGTGTATATATGTTGAATGCATTGAGTATAAGAGACATGATTGTGGAGTTGTGAGAGGTGTGTTTGTGTGTGTGGGGGTTTGTTGAATTCTATTATTATTATCTCATTTTAGGTGATCTTATAAGTTCTGTAATACTGTGTATTTATTGAATAGTACTTTTTGATAAATGAAGAAAGTTACTGTGTTGTAAATTGAAGAATATATACACGTACTTTCTAACAATGTTTTTATAAAATGTGAAAAATTTAAAAGAAAGAAAATTAAAAATAAGAAAGAAAAATTGAATAAAAGATGTAATAACAAATAAGCATTTTGTGTGGAGAAGTGTGTTTATTATGCCCTAGTCTCGAGCTTTGAGAAGCCGCCATTTAAAGAAATTGAGGTCTTGAGGGAACACTACCTTGGTAGTTTCTGTCTGATGGGAAGTTGGTGACGACATTGGTGAACAGTCCCCGGTGGTCCACTATGGCCTGCACATTGATGGAATGCGTGTGCTTTCTGTTGCGGTAATTGTGTGCAGTGTCGGCAGGGGGCACAAGTAGGACATGTGTGCAGTCAATTGCCCCCAACATTTTGCGGGAAGCCAGCTATGGCGTAGAAGCCTTGCTTGGTCTCCAGCTGTTCCTGCGCAGTATGGTGGAAGTGAAGGTGCTGGGGTATGAAGCTGATGATGGCCTCCAAGACAGGTGTGAGGAACTTCCAAATACAGAATCGCAAACCCATTTTGCAATTCGGTAACAGGTTAGCAAATCACAAAATTGGGTTTGACACATAGGAAAAGCCTTTTTTGGGTGATTGCAGGACTACTGAGGTAGTGCCTGAGTGAATAAAGGAGTGCAAAGGTAGTGCCTGGGTGCCTTCTTAACAGCATGACTACTGGCTGAGTGATTACATAAGTACAAGGGTAGTGCATCCGTGATTGAAGTAGTGCAACAGTAGTGTCTGGGTGATTATATAAGTGCATGAGTAGTGGCAACATGATTGAAAGAGTGCATGGGTAATACCTTGGTGATTGCATGAGTGCATAGGTAGTGCCTGGCTGATTGCATGAGTGCAGCAGTAATTCCTGAGTGATTACAGCAGTGCATATGTAGTTCCTGGATCATTGGAAGACTGCATGGGTACTACTTGGGTGTTTTTATAACTGCATGAGTGCTGGGCCTAGCAAAATATACAGCAACAGACTATTACATGACTCAACTACAAGTGTCTCCATATTGTTAGAAGCATGCATACATATGTCTCTACGTTTTCAAATCATCATCATATCTAAAAGAAATTTGTATACAATATTTATGGAAACCTCCAACTGAGACATGTAATAGATCTGGGTGATTGCATGACAACAGGGCTAATATCTGGGGATTTACATGACTACATAGGAAGTGACCGGGTGATTTTATAAGTGCATGGGTACTTCTTGGGTGATTGACGGACTACTGAGGTAGTACCTGAGTGAATAAAGGAGTGCAAAAGTAGTGCCTGGGTGATTTCTTAACAGCATGACTACTGGCTGAATCATTACATAAGTACAAGGGTAGTACCTCCGTGATTGAAGTAGTGCAACGGTAGTGCCTGGGTGATTATATAAGTGCATGAGTAGTGGCTACATGATTACAAGAGTGCATGTGTAATACCTTGGTGATTGCATGAGTGCATAGGTAGTGCCTGGGTGATTGCATGAGTGCAGCAGTAATGCCTCAGTGATTACAGCGGTGCATATATACTGCCTGAATCATTGGAATACAGCATGGGTAGTACTTGGGTGTTTTTATAACTGCATGAGTGTTGGGCCTTGCGAAATATAGAGCAGCAGACTATTACATAACTTAACTACTACTCTCTCCATATTGTTAGAAGCATACATACATATGTCTCTACGTTTTCAAATCATCATCATATCCAAAAAGAAATATGTACACAATATTTGTGAAATATAGTGAAACCTAGAAACTGAGACATGTAATAGATTTGCCTGAGTGATTGCATAACTCCATGGGTAGTGCTTGGGTGATTGTATAACTGCAAGGCTAGTCACTGGGTAATTGCAGGAGAAGATGGATAGTGACTGGCTAATTCCATGAATGCACACATAAAGATTGAGTGCATGGATAAGTGTAAAAATAGCACCTGAAGGCATAGATGAGTCATGGAGTAGTACCTATGTGAATAGATGAGTGCAACAGTAGGGCCTGGGTGATTCTATGACTGCAAGGGTAGTGTGTGGGTTATTACTTGACTGCATAGGTACAGCCTGCATGATTGCATGACTGCAGGGGTTATATCTGGGGGATTACTGGAATACATAGGAAGTGAGTGGGTGATTTTATAAGTCCCTGAGTTCTGCCTGTGTGATTACAGAAGTACTAATGTACTACCTGAGTGATTACAATACTGCAAAGGTAGTGCCTGGTTGAATTTATAAGTGCATGAGTACTGGCTAAGTGATTATATAAGTACAAAAGTAGTGCCTGCGTGATTGAAAGAGTGCAACGATAGTGCCTGGGTGATTGAAGCACTGTATACCTAATGCATTGGTGATTGCATGAGTACAGGGGTAACGTCTGGGGGATTAAAGGAGTACATAGGTAACGCCTGGGTAATTGCATGACTACAAGGGTAATATCTGGGGATTTACATGACTACATACGAAGTGACTAGGTGATTTTAAAAGTGCATGAATACTTCTTGGGTGATTGCAGGACTACTCAGGTAGTGCCTGAGTGAATAAAGGAGTGCAAAAGTAGTGCCTGGGTGATTTCTTAACAGCATAGGTACAGCCTGCATGATTGCATGACTGCAGGGGTAGTACATAACTAGTGCCTGGGTGATTACATGACTGCAGGGGTAATATCTGGGGGATTACTGGAATACATCGGAAGTGAGTGAGTGATTTTATAAGTCCATGAGTACTGCCTGGGTGATTACAGAACAACTAAGGTACTACCTGAATGATTACAGGCGTGCAAAGTTAGCGCCTGGGTGAATTTATAAGTGCATGACTACTGGCTGAGTGATTACATAAGTACAAAAGTAGTGCCTGCGTGATTGAAAGAGTGAAAAGATAGTACCTGGGTGATTGAAGCACTGTATACCAAATGCATTAGTGATTGCATGAGTACAGGGGTAACGTCTGGTGAATTAAAGGAGTACATAGGTAACGCCTGGGTGATTTCATAACAGCATGACTACTGGCTGAGTGATTACATAAGTAGACTCTTATAAAGTACCATAAAAAATAATTCCTCTCCCAACATATCATAAACATCATTTTTCCAATACTACTGCTTCACTATTCTAGCAAAAAACAGGTATAGAGCATAAATAACTGCAAAGCAACACTTCACTTATCTTTCATAAAAGCCTCCCCGTATTTCTAAATCCATGTATGCATATGTCTATACCTTTTCCTACCAGCATCATATATAAAAGTAAAAAACAGATAAATGTATATGTGTGTTTTATACATCTATCATCTTCAAACACATAACACATACCATAATATATGATCAAGTAGACACATATCTCAGTCACAACCCCATGCACAGCTCAAAACTTCACAGAGTACACTTCAATTTTCAAACAGACACTGAAAATGATGCGGTATATATGAATATAACTTTCCTCACATCATACAAATTACTCTAGTAAATAACATCTCTACAAACATCTCAACCCTCACTTTCAGGCTGCTGCTTAACCATTTTACAACTACTTATAATATTACACCTACCCAAATACAAAGTAGGAACCCTTCACATATCATTAGTAAAAGTCTCACCATATTTCTAAAAGCATACATCAATATGTCTGTACCATAACACTATCCAAACCTTAAAAATTCACAGAGCAAACTTTCAATTTCAACCAAACATCAAAAATTATGCAGCATATTTCAACTGCACCTCTCTAGAAACTTAAAAAAAGAAGCCTAATCAAGAACACCTTATGTCAGCATCTTTTAAACCACACTTTTGTGCTGCATCATCACCATTATACTAGTACTCACAGTCTTGAGCCTACCACATAAAAAGCAACAACATCTCTATGTTATACATCATGCACCTTCAAATGTAAAATACATATGACTATACATATACAAGTAGAAACATACTTGAGACAGAAGTCCATGCACACCTTAAAACTTGACAAACTCCACCTCCAAATTTAAAGCAACAGCTAAAATTATGCGGTATACTTCAAATGTACACATCCACACACTAAAACAAACTACCATAATCACTAATCCATCTTCCAATATACACATATTACTATACAGAATCTATTTCAAACAACATTTAACTTCAATAAAACAAACTACAATACACATCTGTACATTTAATAATATATTTCAAACATCACAGTTTTTAAATTATTTTTAAAATGTAAAATAAACCTAATACATAATACACCTAACAAATTTATAACTCACCTTCCAAATAGATTTGTAGAATTTAAAATATCACAAACTCATAAATGATTTTCTTACGCACACAATCAATGTAATGCACCAGTCTCAGCAAGGTAAAACCAGTAATGGCAAAGTGTCCCTCTCTTTCTCCACACAAATACATGTAAGTAACAAATCACATACCTTCCTACATTATTTCAAATTATAAAACACATTTCTATTGCTTAGACATATGAACCCTTACCAATCTGACTTCTAAAAGTGCCCAAACTGGTTCTGGAATTTTCTGGAGTCACGACTCCACCGTGCACCACCCCGATGGAGCCGCAAATCCATACAGGAGTTTAAAAATATATTACAAATAAAAATACCATTATCTTTTAAGAACACACCACTTCTAAACATACTACTGACTTGGGAAATCTTATTTTAATAAGATTTCACTTATATCTAGATTACAATTTCAGATTTTAATTCCACAGTTAAGTTTCAACCCTTCCCCCATTCTGCTTAATGCCAATTTCCATAGTAACAGTTTAGGGAACATTCAACTGAACTCACAGGTCACAAGTTCACCATATTTTCAAGTTCACCACACAATGTTACAAATGCAAACAGCAGGTGTGGTTGACATTTCCAAAATATGAGCTTATCCTATCTACTGTACCTTTCAAACATTTTTTACTAACCATTAAGAAACATGCTTTTTAAAGAAAGTAAAATGCACCCTATTTTTGAATGTGCAATGTTCTTAAACAGCCAATCAATTCTCTACTTTTTAAAAATTCTTGTCCACCATTTTACATACCTCTCATTCTACCAACTGACTACCTCAGCTACAAACATCTTTTCAATACTTCCAGACATCCCTTCAAGATGCTTACAGTGTGGATTGTTGGACACAGCTATGTTTTCTGGTGCAAAAGGTATGCTGAACGCAGAGCTATTGACAAAGACCTGGGTTTGCAAAATGTGGATATTAAATGGATTGCACAGAGAGGATTAAAGTGGCACCAATTGATGCCTTTGGTTAAAACCTTTTTGCATCTCCAGCCCCCTCACCTCATGATTGTGCATTGTGGTGGCAATGACCTAGGCACATTGACTGGGGTAATGTCTGGAAATGCTAATGAAGGACACCTTTGCTCAATTGATGTTGCTTTTACCTCAAACTGTCTTTGTATACTCTAACATATGCCAAAGACAGAAATGGAAGTGGTCAAATCAATTCTGTCCACAGAATGAGAAAGCTAGAAAGAATGTCAATAAAGCTGTTTCTGCTTACCTCAGAGACCATAGGCTGGGCTCCATATATAATAACAATCTACGTTTTGATATGGATGACATCTACAGAAGTGATGGAGTACACTTCACAGATCAAGGAAACAGAGTCTTTCTCAACAACCTTAAGCTCTGCATCGGCACTTACATGTAGGTACAACAAACTCACAATAAAAACAAGGGGTCTTTTTAGAGCCACCCTATAACATAATACTGTTTTTTTTACACATACAATTTTATTTTATTTTTTTCGAATTCGCGAACCCGTCGCAAATTAAAAAAACAAAAGCACAAATTCAATGCACTACAACACAACACACTTTTCGAGTTTAACTATTCATTTGTAATTTTATATATTTTTAACAACTCTATCAATTGTAATCTTCTCATTAACTTCAATCACAGTACTTCTTTAAAACAACTTCACAAATACAACACTACCTTCTACATTATATACTACTTAATTATTTATTTAAGGTGGATTCGCAAATCCAACGCGACGTTACACGGGGGGCCGCGCTGAGAGCCGCTTTGGGGTCACGACTCCAAACTCGAAAAAAAAAAAAAAGCCCAACTTTTAATATTTGGTATTCGCCCCGGGGACCCCATCTCCTGGGGCCTGCCACCATTTAAAAAAAAATAAGGAGGGGGACCATGTGGCCCCCCTCCTCAGGCCAAGAATGGCCCCAGGGACCCCATCCCCCGGGGCATGGCCAGCCTGCATTTTTTTTAAAAACAGGGGGGCCATGTGGGCCCCCTCATGGGCCACTCCTGGCCCCAGGGACCCCTTCCCCCGAGGCCTGGCCTCTTTGATGGGGACTGTGGGGGGATCCCCAATGCCCCCACAGTCCCTGCCGACTCCCCGCCTCCTGCGGGAGCCGGCATTGCTTTTGGGCAAAGGGAGCTGCTGACATGCAGGTTTCCTGCTTTCACTTCAACGAAGCAAAGCAGGAGTTTTGCCGAACAGCCCCCCTCCCAGCATCTCAAAGCCCCGGGGAGGTGGTGGTCCACAATGGACCCCGATATTTAAATAATTAGTGCCCCAGGGAGGTGGTGGTCCCCACACTTTTTTATTTTCATTTAAGCCCCGGGAGATAGCGGTCACCGGAGCTTGGGGGGCCCACGAGGACCCCACCCATATTGATGAATGCCCCGGGGAGGTGGTGGTCCCCGGGGCAGCGTGGGGGGGCAGAAGCCCCCCAACACATTTTTTTAGAAGCCCCGGGGAGGTGGCGGTCCCCGGGGCTGCGGGGGGGCTGCGTGCCCCCACACATAAAGAATAAAGCCCTGGGGAGGTGGCGGTCACTGGGGCTGCGGGGTCCCCTGCGGGCCCCCACTAATTAACTGCACATTGCCCCCGGGACCTGGCCCACCAAAGGGCTTATACAAAACAAAGCGCGGGAGCCCGCGCTTCATTTTTTTTGTTGTTTTTCTCGGCCGGATTCGTGCACCCAACGCGAATTTGGCCGATTTGTTAAAAAAAATGCTTTTGTGGGACCCCCTGAGCAGGCCTAGGGGGTCAGGGTGTTTCTATCCTGCCCCCTTTTCTTGTTTTTTAACCTTTTTTCCACTGTTTTCTTGTGACTCGGTTACTGAGTCACAAGATGGCTGCCAACACTTCCTGGTTTGGAGTGTTGGCAGCCAATCAGAGTGAAGCTCGTGCCTGGGAGGGTTCACGAACCCTCCTCGGTGCTCAGATATCGATATTTTTATTTTTTTAATTTCTCAGCAACTACTGAACAGATTTCTACCATTTAAAAAAAGCACACTTTCTATACCAAGACCTACCTTTTTGCCAAATTTGGTGTAATTCCGTTGAGCAGTTCGGGCTGTAGCTTTGTCTAAAGTTTCCTATGGAAATTAACATGGAGAAAATGCGTTTTGGGACCCCCCTTTTTTCTCGGCCCCCGCTTGACGAATCACCCCGAAACTTTCAAGACAGGAGCTGACCGGAGCGCCCCTTAGTTTTGAAAATTTCACGAAGATTCGTCAAACGGCGCCAAAGATTTGGCAAAAGAAAAATCGCTTTTTGAATAGAAACAAGGTCCTAACTATAACTACCTACTGGCGACTGCCACTAGGTAATATATATATATATATATTTGTTTAGTTAGTTCATGTATAGGTTAAGCTGTCTTTGTCCCATTCCTGGATGTGCCTTAAGGGTTGATGTTTAATATATGTTGTTATGTGTATAGTATTAGGTAAGGTAGTTAGTTTAGTCTAGGTATCAATTAGCACAAGTTAGATTAGTGTAGATTAGTATAGGTCATTAGTATTAGGTTTAGGTTAGTAAGTGTGCATTTTTGATAATAAATTCCTAGTGGTTAGTGGTGTCACTTATTGTTGATGTGATTCTATGAACTGGTGATTTGGTAGTTGGTTACAACAGACTCATTACCCACACAATTCATTTGAATGTCTACAAATGGAATTACGACATCTTCAAGGGAAAGGCACTGTCATTCTGCAATTTGAATGTGAGTGACAAAAATGCATGATATGTAGGCTAGCAAAGTCCAGATTTGAGATTGCAGAGGAGTGGTCTGAAGAATAAGTTTACATATGATACTAAGTTTCTGATTGGTTACATGATGTGGGTCTGTTGTTTGGGACTTAGGGGCATCTTTGCTAACCCATGTCCCCATGACAGCTTCACTTTCCATGTAGAATTGCAGGGTATATGTGCTTTGTCTTATTTAATAGGCTGCATAAAGCCATTGCACGTGTATTAACACAGCCTTGTACATTAGGGACAACATTACAATATACTTTGCATACAAGTGTAGGGCAATTGGTGTTGTGATGGATGTTACACCACAACAGCGCTAGGATTTGACACAGAAACACACTTTGACATTATCTATCCTACACCATTCCTCTTCTTATAGCAAGATTGCTTTGTCGTCTTATGAAATATGCTGAGGGATCTGTCTTTACATGTGTCATGGCATGACACCCATCACAACAACCACTGTCCACCCCATTGACAATAAGTACATGTTCAAAGTATGCCTTGTTTGCAAAGCAAGGTTGAGCCACTTCATTTGGCTTGACACTGACTTGAGTATTGTTCCAAGTCACTATCCCCATCCTGAATGTAGGGTAAGTTTAAGTTGCAGCAACAATGTTGTCTTGGAGATCTGAGGCATTGGCAGATTCACACATGTCCTGTCTTCTCACTGCCTATCAGGGACACAGACTCAGTGGAACACCTTTCTCAAAAGACGCTCTATTTGTTGTGCTGTCTAAACTGACCATGCATTATTGACACTTTGAAACTTGAATGGTCAGAGGCAACACACATCTTTGTGACTTTAGTGCTTTTATTTACATGTGATTTCAAGGAGTTTACAGACTGGCCCAGTTCTTTGGACAACAATGCCCACATTGTGTACATGCCCGGTGGAGTGCCAGACAGAGTCCTTTGGGGGAACATGTCCAGAGACATTTTGAGGAATGAGTAGACTTCAGTCAGTAGGCTGATTGCAGTGTCATTGGGGATCAATGGCCACATTGGCAGTCCATTAAAAGTCCAAGGTGATTGTAGCAGAATCATTCTGAGGACAGTGACAGATGATGTTCCGAGGCATGATGATAAGCACAAGACTAAGCAGAAACTGTCCATTTGACACAGATGAATGCTACCGCTGACTTCTCCTTCTGAATGTTGTTTCATCCACATCTTCCTCCTCTTATGTGTCATGTCATGTGCCTCCCGTGAGGGTGATGGTGGATTGGCGGATTGGCGGAAGCAGTGGGGGGATTGACACATCAGGGTGGTAAGAGGTGGATGTTGAAGGTGCACCAGCATTCATCTATGGCCTATGATGAGGCATCACTGCAGTGATGATGATCTGCAGGGCTTGCAAGACTCCAGCAATGTCTCTGTGGTAGGCAGCCATGTGGGAATAATGTTTCCGCTCCATGTTCTCCATGATCTTGCGCATTTCACGCAACTCCTTGGTAACATCGCTGGTGCCACTTTGACTGGACAGTTGTTCTTGTCTCTGAGTAAGGACTCCAGCGATGTCACCCATGGAATGCTGGAAAGCACGGAGCGGACTCTAGGTGGTCCCTAATGGGACTGAGGCACCCAGGGATCCCATCCAGTTTCGCCACCAGGCTGTCCAACCCCAACCCCACTTGCACCTGACCAGCCATCTCACATTGGACTTCTACCGCACTATGTTGGAATCTTTACAGTGGGTCCTGAGAGACAGCTGTGGTGGTAGGTGGTGGCTGCTGTGTGTTTTGTGCTGCTGGTAGAGCAACCACGACACTGCTGGATGTCCCTGCTTCTGGAGATTGGCTGCCTATGGAGTCAAGCAGCTCTTGGAGTGTGTCCTGGTCGATGGTTGAGAGGTCTTCTTCCTCTTCCCCATTGAAGAGTGGGACAGGCTGCTGAGCAGGAGGTGATGTTTCTTCCTCTGCAATTTAAAGGGCAAATACTGTTGTATGTGTTTATCCACTTTGGTCAGGCATTTAAGCAGTTGGCAATCAGAGTGCATTACAATTTCCATTCTCTATTTTTACATACTACACCTATTACACACAGCTTTGTAAATCACTGTACAGCATCACTGATGTGACATTTGGGTTGATCATGGTTTTGGACAGATTCCCTGTATGCTAACTGTGAGGGGCATGTGTCTACACCCATGCTGCACCTGTTACATCCTCTGTTCAAATGTGACAGTAATGCTGGTTGTTTCACATGATTGATATTGCAGATTCATGTGTCTTTACACCGCATTGTGGATGAGTCACCCCTACTCAATCAAGTTAACATATTAGTTTTAGTCACTAGGTTTTGAGGTTTAGATTAGACTGCACCCCACCTTGATGTTGGCACTGCCACCTAATTGGTAGTGTGGCATGAGGAGGGCAATCATGCACTTGAGATCAGGGACACAATGATGTACACAATGATAGGACAAGTTGATGTGCTCGATTTGCCATATTCTGACAAGTGTCTATGTGTTTGAAGGTGGCCAAATAACATTGACACATGTCATTTCCATTGATGTATGCTGATGTGCAGGGAGGGACACCTTCTTGTTCATTGCCAGTCATTCCCTCTATCCAGTCACCCTTGCACTTTGGTGCATTGCAATTGTAATATGATGCAAGCCGGAGGACATAGGATTTTGAGGCAGGCTTCTGAAATGTGTGCATTGTTGCACAGCAGACGTTTTTGGTGCCTCACAGGGATGGACACATGGATGATACATGCTATTCTGCTCAGGGTAATTGGATGCCTTTGTTAGTGGAAGGATGTTTAAATACATCACTAGCTATGCATTTGTTCACTGCCACCTAAGGGCCAGTTTCCATGCATGTCAATGTGTCTTGGACATCCTAAACCAGGACCATGATGACTATGACATACTGCTAACTGTACAACACATGTAGATACTTTGATGTGGATAACTGCATTTTGATGGATAGGGTCAAGGTGACATGTAATAAAATGACGTGCATTAGTGTCACATTGTGAATGGTGCCCATTGTCATACTTCACTTAACATGCACGTGACAGGGAATGTGTGGATCTGGTAGCATAGCAAACAGAACAGACATGTTGTGATTTTAGGGAACAGATTCCTGAAATGCAGAGTCTTTACACTGTACTTTTAAATGCATATCCCTTCTACTCATAGGCGAACAGCACCTTTGCCCTCCAGTATGTTCATTTTTGTAAATATGGAATGTGCACATAATTGACACAAGGGGGATGTGTACAATTAAGTGTCGATGCGTGTTGTTAAACCAAGAAGGCTAACAACATGCTTCATCACTTTAGAAATGCAGGGTTGCATCATATTTACAACAATATGGTGCAGCCCTGTTTTTTCCCCCTGTGCTTGTGCTAAATTTAGCAGCCTAGTGCCAACGCAGGCCATTGCGCAAGGGTGCCTGTGATGTGAGGAAGATTGTGTATGTGCAGGAAGGGGGTTCCTGCACATAAACAATCTTCCCCTAACGCAGACACCCTTGCACTATGGTGCAAGAGTGCCTGCATTGGTGGTGGGCTGCTAACTTTTTCCCCAGCGCAGGGTGGAATACAGGGCTCCATCATGTTGTTGTCAATGCGGTGCAGCCCTGTGTTCCCGAATTACCAGAGCGTAGTGTTGAGCAAAGGAGGCTAATGCAACACTCAGCCACTTCTCTAGTCAAAATGCCACTTTGCTTGTTAATGTATTCCAGAGTTAGGAGACACGAGTAGTCAATTGTCTATATATTTACATATGTATATGTGCATGTGTGCTGGATTACAAGTGACTTACACCACTATTATGTGTCTATATATGTATTCAGCAGCTAAAGTGACATGTGGATATACCCCCAAGTACCTATGTATCTGGAATTCGATCTGCACACAGTGTCGGTGGGCACTGAGACATATTTAGATGGACAGAAGAAACATTACTCCCCACCCTCATGCCCCTAGTTGTTACTTACCCTGTTGCTGATGTAGCTGGTCATATTCAGCACTATCCTGTCCCTCAACTCCAACCACTGACTCCTCACAGATGACCGCGGACACCTTCTCCTCCAAGTCATCAAGCTCCTTCTGTGGCGCTGGACCCCCACTTCCGGTCTGCAGTGCTGCCTGCTGATTGTTGGACAGTTTCCGCTTAGCCTTGCGCATGACATCATGCCAGCGCTTCTTGCAGTCAGCCACTATCCTCTTGACTTCTGCTACTGCATTCACCTTGGTCACAATGGACTGCAAAATGGCATTTTTGGTCCCTAATGACACCCTGGAGCTGACAAAGAGCTGCGTTGTTTCTCCATTACCTCCGCAATCAGGATCTCATTTTCCTGCTGACTGAATCTGGTTTTTCTCTTCCTCTTACCCTGGGACTCTGGCTGGTCATCCTGGCTGTTAGGGGGCTTAGGGAGGTTAGGGGGGTTTGTTGTCTCCTGCTGAACTGGTTCCAGCGCACTTCATTTTGCTTTCAGGTAATTTTTTTTTTTTTGTGCTTCGCGGGCTTTTTGTAGTTTCTTTTTCTCCGCGAAGCATGAAAAAAGTGATGTGACGCTGACTAATGTAAGTATTTTGGCCACTAACTGACCGACCATCACTTTTTTCACAACAAGAATTTTATCATCATGACGTTAGTGTTAGCGACAACATTAGCCGCCGCGAGAAGATACTTTCGCCATGTAGCGACGCATTGTAAATATGTCGGTACCATGGGATAGATTTCGGCGGTACGCAGCGCAAAGAAAATTGCGCTAACTAATACTAACGCTAGTTAGCGGCAATTCTTGTAAATATACCTCTCTCGGTGCAATAGTTTAGACTGTTTTAAACAAAGCAATAATTACACTTTTACTTTCTCATATGTTGTTCTTTTTTAAATGGCTCGCACCAAAATTAATGCGTTGCCAATTGCATTCATTGTTAGTCGTAACCAGTTTTTGCCCCCAAATGATTCTCTTGTATTACACCTTGCTAAATCTGCTGCTTTGAGGTGGGAGGCTTTCTGTAACATTGTTTCCTTTGCTGGAATTTAGAAAAACTTTCACATCTTTTTGAAATTGAATTTAAACCCTTGACTTGCTAAAATCTCACGTACAGTTAAAATGCTTATTTTAGCTGCCGCTTCAGACATTTTCATTGTAACTAATTTATGTTTTTACACCGCATCTTAGTGTGGATAATATTGTTTTAATTTTAAAGCTAGCGTTGTTTGTACCATAGCCACATCACTCCAAAGGACAAGAGGGGCATATTAGCAAGACCCACGTTAAAATTATCGCCGTTTTAGCGGCAGGAACCTGCCGCTAAAACGGCGATAATGGGTTTGCTAATCTGCGTTATAGAATTCCAATAGAAGCCCAGGTTAGATGTGCAGGACATCTAACCTGGGCTTCTATTGGAATTCCATAACGCATATTAGCAAGCCCATTATCGCCGTTTTAGCGGCAGTTTCCTGCCGCTAAAACGGCGATAATTTTAACGTGGGTCTTGCTAATATGCCCCAAGAGTATCCAGGTTTTGTGAGCTCCGGTGATGGTGAATCTATTCACACGGTTTATCACAGAAGTGCCGCATTTAATATTGGAGCACAACACATTGATGAATGTTGTCTGGGCAACTCCGAAGGTTTCTTTCACACCGTGGAGTATTGCACTGCTTACCAAACATTGGATTCCACAACTTAAACTGTGTTTGAAATAATAATTCGGCATTTATTCCTTTATTATTATTTTTTTCCCTATAAGATATGCTTTGGATCGGGTACTTTTGCTTTCAACTTTTGGAAAGCGTACAACGACAGTTCTTATGATACCGCCATTGAAAATAGGCAATAAGTAATGTATAGATTTAGAAGTAGTTGCTAAATAAATCAGCCAAGAGCAAACGTGAGCCTGCGGCAGTATCGAGATTGTAATAAAAGAACTGACGTCAAGAAGGATACTGAAGATCTGACGTTATTATATCCCATGCACATAGTCTAACATTGACATACGCACGATATTATTCTGTGCTTTAAATGCATAATAGGTATGCAGCTGAAATTACAGAATTTTTATATTTTTAGTTAGTTGAGGCTATTGTATAGCGCATATCTGGATCAGCAACAGAGGAATAACATGCTGAGGCATTTAGGTTATGGATGGATGTTTGAATAAGGTGACATGGGCGCATTAAAAAGGGCCTGTGCATCATTAACAGCTCAGTAGCCCATTAAATAAGCTTAGAGAAGATCTGTGATGATGTCTACAGAGCAGACTAAAAGTAAAAAGTGGCTCGAGTGGTGGACGGGTGGAGACAAAGAATGAAGCAGGCCAGGAAGAGGAGTAGTGATTGTCCTGAAGGTCATGAGTGTTTGATGGGAAGTCTATGCAAGGGGCATGTTAACGAAACTATGGCATGGTTTCTTATCTTTTCTTTCCTCGTCTTGCCCAGGGCTATCTTGAACCTCTTTTGGGATAATGAATGCAGATAGTAAAATGTATTTTAGATGACACACTGTTATTTGAAATTAATTGCCATTTGGGTGAGCTGGGAAGTCCTTATGTTCCTTTGTGTGTTCAGCTTCCAGGTAGTCATATCCCTAATATTGCTGAGACCAGCCATTTCACTAGGATTGTTGAGACCAGTTGCTGTTTATCTGTGA
Organism: Calotriton arnoldi; assembly: GCA_963921515.1. Lineage (NCBI taxonomy): Eukaryota > Metazoa > Chordata > Amphibia > Caudata > Salamandridae > Calotriton > Calotriton arnoldi. Next base: position 942,831 of record CAWUFW010006986.1, read on the forward strand.
GTTTATATTCCATTAAAAGTGCCAAGAGAGTGACCAGGTATGTGGATGGCTTAGTGGCTCCTGCCAGTCACTGTGGTCAAACTGGATATAAAGAGATATGCATTATTTATCCTCAGACAACTCTTTGCTGTCCAGTTCAGCCTGATTCGCACAATGCCCTACAACCCATTGCATATTTAACCCCTTTAATCTCCCAAAGTGAATGAGATGATTGTGTTATAACCTTTCGATGGCAGTATTGATTACTGCTACCATTTTCAAAGGAAAGGAATCTTTGAATTAAACCCATACAATTAATTCCGAAATTCTATAAACTTTTCTTTCTAAAGGGGATTTTGCAAATAAATAATTAAACATCATGGGAGATATTCTCAAGAACGGGCGATAATCATCGCCAACCTAGGTTAACGCAACTTTACATAACGCCGTCTATCGCGGGAAAATAACGCCATGTTAACGGAGTATTCTCAACACGCCGGCAACAGGCGATAGTGTCCCAATAATGCGTCAAATGTCCGCGTTAAAATTACCGGCACGGCGATGAAAGAGCAAACCCGAACATGGAAAAAGTGGCGATGGGCCCAACAGTGATAAAAACATCAGCGATAAGCAGCGCCAGGCTTGCTATTCCCACGTCAGGCGGGAAAAATCACCATAAAAGCTGCAAAAAATAAAAATTAAAACACAAACAACTGAGAAGCACCATGGAGGAAGCTGGAGCAATTACAGAGGCCAACCAGAACCCCACAAACCCCCCGGAGGACCAGCCAGGGACCTCGGGGAAGGAGAAGGGCAAGGAGAAGAAGAAGAGGAACCCGCGATTCAGTCCACAGGAAAACAAGATCCTGATTAAGGAGGTGATAGAACACCACCAACAACTGTTCATCACCTCCACTGTGTCATTGGCAACTAAAAATGCATTATGGCAGTCCATCTTGACCAAGGTGAATGCAGTCGGAGTGAAGAGAAGGGAAGTGGATGACTGCAAGAAGCGCAGGAATGATGTGAAGCGCAAAACCAAGCTGAAACTCACCAACAACCGGAAAGCAGCAATGCAGACTGGAGGTGGGAGTCCAGCGCCACAGCAGGAGCTGGATGAGATGTAGGAAATGGTGTCCACAGTCATCAGTGGGGAGACGGTGGCAGGAGTTGGGGGACCGGACACTGCTCAACATGACCTGACCCAACAGCAACAGGGTGAGTAACGACCAGGGACTGGGGGACGGGGGAGATGGGCACAATGGCACACATGCACAATCAAGTATAGCACAGTGCACACCCACAATGACTCTGGATCATGTCCCTGATCTCCTTGGCATATTGCAGCACACATAGAAACAGCAAGTAGGCCTGTGTCGACAATGTGCACAGAGGGGGCTCTCCCCACACATCACTAATCTCACATCAAACCCATGCACATGTGCTGAACCCAGCAAAGCTGCGGGTCCGTGAGCCACACTGACAATGCAAGTGACACTGCATGACGATTAGCATGGCTGCAGTACAATTATCATGACATGGTGCACGCCACGACACTGAGGTGGCTGAGTGTGGACCACATCCGTAAAGGAGCAGGTCACACTCTGACACAAACAACCCCTGACGTCAACAAGACATCTGCGGACAAACCATGCCCAAGAGTCCCAACTCCCACCAAGAGCCCAATTTACCCAAGTCTGCAACACCTCAGCACTGTATAAGCACAGAAGTGAAAGACACACCGCCTGAAAGGGATAAGGGCCAGCAAAATCAGAGCCACAGGGGCGACTCTCCCACAATGCAGCACACACACATAAGAATCAGAGCACATCAACATAGACAACAATGTGGTACAAACTGCAACACTTCCACAACAGAACAGAGGACACAACTGCTGCCACTTGTGTGTAGAAACTGGCCAATCACATTTGGCATAGCATGAAACTGTGAGATGATAATGTACAAGTACAACCCTACATCCCTGATGGTGTAGAAATGTCCACTGTCCCGCATCAAATAGGCATCTCCTCCCAAACAGTCACAATGTACATTGTCATGCAGTCTGTTTGTAAACTTGTCCAATGCGTGAACATACATGGAACACACTGTTAAACTGCATCTCCCCTTCACATTGCAGAGGGAGAATCAACACCTCCTGCAGAGCAGACCGTACATCTCTTCACTGATGATGAAGAGGACCTCCACACCATAAACACCGACGCCCTCCAACAGCTCATGGACACCCTCAGCACCCCACCCCCAGGAGCAGGGCAGCCCAGCAGCATCGAGGAGACCCCACCCCCTGCACAGACCACACAGCAGGAAGCACCCACCACCACGGCTGTCTCCCAGGACCACCACGACCAACACATGGCATTCCAACACCGTGTTTTACAGGGCCAGAAGGAGATGGCTGATCAGGTGCGGGTGGGGTTCGACCTCATAGCAGCCAAACTAGATTCCATACGTGGGTGTCTAAGTCCCATCAGGAACCACTTACAGTCCCTAACGGACACCCACAGTCCGCTCCATGCTCTCCAACAAGCCATGGCTGACATCGCTGGAGTCATGACTCTGAGACAAGAACAAATGTCTAGTCAGAGTGGCTCCAGCGATGTCAGCCGGGAGTTGGGACACATGCGGAGGCTCATGGAGAACATGGAGTGGATGCAGGTGGAAAGAATGGCTGCCACGGCTGCACACCAGCGAGATGTAGCTGGGATCTTCCATGCCCTGCAGATCCTCATCATGGCATTGCTGCCACAAATCCTGGTGCAGATGAATGCTCCTGCTACTACTCCATCCACATCTCTGCCCCCTGATGTGTCAGTGCCTCACAGTGCGGCACACAATCCACCTCCGGCCCCTGATGTGTCACTGCCACACAGTGCGGCAGACATTCCACCTCCGGCCCCTGATGTGTCAGTGCCACACAGTGCGGCAGACATTCCACCTCCGGCCCTTGATGTGTCAGTGTCCCACAGTGCTGCAGACAAAACACCACCACCCACATGTGGGGAACATCACACATCAGAGGACGATGGTGTGGATGATTCTGCCTTTGTGCTAAGAAGGAAGCGGTAGCATTCATCTCCGCCATATGGCCTGTTTCAGCTTGGTTCTGCCCTCTGCATCATGCCCTGGAATAACACCTTCCACTGTCCCCGATACACTCTGCGACACTCACCTTGGCCCTCAACATGGACTGCCATATTTGGTTTGGTTACCAATGACATAGCAATCAGACTGCGGACTGAACTCTTTCTCTTCCGATGAACTTGTCAATCTCTAAAGGACTCTGGCTGGCCCTCCACGGGGCAACAATGTAAAGTGGGGTTTGCATGGCCATGTACTGGTCCAGCTTCAACACTCCACCGAATGTGGTTAAAACATTCTAACTCACACAGATGTGTCATGTCTATGATCAAGCAAGTATGAAAGTATGGATGAATGTAGGGGCAGTGATTCCAAAAAAAGGTACTCACTGGTAACTGATATCAATGCGCATGTTTGACAGTGACCCAGATATGCAGTGAGATGACTGGGAATGTGTGAACTAGCTGTGGCATCATTGCTCCTAAACAACAATTTTGCAATTTTACCAACTTAGCCCCACGTCGGAAATAGGGCTGTGTGTAAAAAAGTCAAAGTCAAAGTTATGTGGATGCCACAGCTCGGAGCAATGATTTGTTTGAGTGTGCAGCGGTTGGACTCCTGGGATGGTCTGTGCATAAGTGTGAAGGTCATTCCATGCAAGAGAACTGCGAGCAAGGACTTCTGTGTGTGGGGTGTGTATACGTTGTTCTTTGGTTAGCGCGGTGCGTAGTGTGTGCGTCGTCATCAGCTGCTATGGTATCTCTCAGGGGGTGCCGGGCGCATGCAATTCCAAGGTCGGAGGTGCAGACGTGCTACCGCCTTCTAAATCAGACAAAGGAGCTTTCATCCCTAATGTGAGTTTGTCATCGGCTTGCATTCTGGAAATGTGATGTGGATTTTGGGTGGTGGGGGATGTCACTGCTTCTCCTTCCGGCACGGTTGGACCCTTACCAGCCATGTAAGTGCACTCACCGTCAACTTTGCATGCTCTGATGTAGCAGTGGTGTTTTGCTGCAGTCTGACAGTGATGGGTACAGGTAGCTGTGAGGAGGCGTGTGACTTCTCACCTTGCACCTATTAGCTGACACTGTCCACTACTATTGATGGATGACGTCCGTGTACACATGTGATCTGTACATGGCACATATGTCCAGGGGACACCTTGGTGTGTCCCACGCAAGGTATTCCTGCTGGCTTTTTGACTGGTGTGCATCTCCCATGTTGCTGAGGTGTTCACTGTGCCCCCATCCCCCTTACGTCCATGTTGCTCATGTTGTGGGACTTGAGTCACAGGGTGCATCTCTGCATCAGGGTCGTTCATATTTGACCCCAAATGACACCTGCAATTCCATTTTTGACCACAAAGGACGATCTGTTGTCTTTTTTTGAACACCTATGACAGCCTTCATGTCATGTTTTTGTACACATGTGATACGCTGATGAGTGGGATTACGTACTACATTTGACACCCTGAAATGGCATTCCGAATACGTGACACCCTGAACAGCCTCTTTGTGCAGAGGTGACATTCCCACCATCTATTTGCTATTTGTGAGATTGTTAGCACTTAATGTTGCACTTACACTTGTCAGAGTGATGTGCTAATGCAGAGGACTGACATGCACACAGGGAATGTGTGTTGCATTGAATTTATTAGCACATGCTGTTCATGTGGTCATTTTGTACTGTTCCATGATTGCTAAGGACAGTCACAATGTGACGTACTCATGCGAAGAAATTGTTAATGATTGTGTTCCTTTGGGCTATTCCTGCTGCAGCTGCAGTGGGGTGTGGTCCACCTGCCTCATCTTTCTCATCATCGTCCAGTGCATCTGGCACTCGGATCCATGGAGCATTGGTGCGTACACATATGTTGTGCAATACACAACATGCAATGATCATCTTGCACACTATTTCTGGGCTGTACAGAAGTCTTCCACCTGTGATGTCCAGGCACCTGAAACGTGACTTTAACACGCCAAATGTGCGCTCAACAATGCCACTGGTGCGTCTGTGGGCCACATTGTACTGCCTCTGGGCCGGGGTGTTGGGGCTCAGAGGGGTGTCATCATCCACGGGCAGAGTGCATATCCTTGATCACCTGTGAGAGGTTAGTGAGATTAGTGTAAATTGGTGGTTCTGCATGCTGTGTTGGCAGACTTACAAGTTTTGTGGTGTGTGATTTGTGTGACTTTGGGATTCATGGTTGCCATGTATTGCTTCTGGCAAATGTGCGGGATCAATGTGCATTACATAGCCTCACAGCTGCTCCTCCCTCCCCCCAAGCCTATTTATTTGTGTGCACTGCGCGGTTGCATCACTTGCACTCCTATGGCACACTATTGTCATGCCTGTCTGCGCATGTCCGCAAGCCTGACAACAACACTGTAATGTTGGCCATTGAAGGTGGGCGGCTGCATGTATGTAGGCCTATGGTAAGGATAGGGCAGACACAGATGTGGAGTTCAGGCCTGGCTGAACTCGCGCTGCGATTGAGGCTAGGCCTTTTGCTTATGCTGCGGCAATGAAGATACACACATGACAGTTGGCATGTATGAGCCAAGACCCTGAGCGGTCTTGCGCTCCTTTATTTATCCATTCGGGCGAGCCCGCCCTCCAGGTGCATGCTACATTGGAAAATTGTCGATGAAGGGCCGGGTGGCGCCAACACTACAACAGAGACACACGCCATAGTTACTTTTGTGGCCAGCTCGGAACTGAACCACGCCCAGAGCCCAGAACTGAACCACGCCCAGAGCCCCGGGCCATTTCTTCACACTCCTCACACGCCGACGTGTGTGCTGCCGCCGCAGCGCTGGGATGTCGTGCGCTTCGGAGTACGTCTCCAGACGTTCTGCCCAGGCTTTCCAGCAGCCTGCCTGGGACGGGGGTGGCCCCGTGACTGTGAAGGGCTCCAGTGGTGTTATCGAGGACATGCTGTTGGCTGTTGGAGGCGGACTTGTGGGGTAGCCCCACAGGACAATGACTTGCGGTGCACTGAGGTAGGCCCATCTGAGGAGCTGAGCGGGTGTGCAGCCTGCGATGATGCAGTCGGCCTGGAGGCTGGTCGGTGACTTGGGGTGCACAGAAGTAGTGGCACCTGAGGCACTGCGTCTGGCACGGGCCTACCGCCACGTGGCAATGACTTGCGGTGCACTGAGGTAGGCCCACCTGAAGAGCTGAGCGGGTGTGCAGCCTGCGATGATGCAGTAGGCCTGCAGGTCAGGACTGGATTTGATTTGTGTGAGTCCTGCTGGACCGCATTGTATGCCGGAGGGAGCAGTCAGCACACACAGAACTCCGCGGAGCAATGCCGGTGGGGGCCTGTTGCGCGGAAGCCAGCGATCGGCTGAGGAGGCTGCCAAGCTTGCGGGCCTCGGCCTTGAAGATTGCACCGGCACGTGGTGGGCCCTCTTGGAGACACGCCGGTGGCGGCAGGTGAGCAGTGTGGCCTGGGTGCGCAGGGGCGGACAATCACCGCTAGGCGCCGGACAGGTCTGGGGACCAGCGGGTTGGGGTGCAGCAGGTGCACAGGTTCGCGCAGGCACCACTGGTCACGGCGGCGTCCTCGTGGCAGGGTGAGGGGCGCCGCCCTGGCAGACACGCCCCTGCAGGCGATGACAAGATGTGCGCCGGGTGGCTTGTGACGTAGCCACCTCGTTGCCGGTGTATATTTGGCCATTGGAGGTGGTCGGCCACATGTGTGTAGGCCTATTATCAGGATATGGAGGACACAGAGACACACGCAGTAGTTACTTTTGTGGCCAGCCCAGAACTGAACCACGCAGAGAGCCCAGAACTGAACTACGCCCAGAGCCCCGGGCCATTTCTTCACACTCCTATGCTGGACTGGCATATGCCGGCCCAGCCCACTATGCTTACGCTTACAGGGGGGCGACATGGCTACATGTCCAAGGTCTTCCCCACTGCCTGAGGTAACATGGTTGCGTCCACTGTCCACAACACTACAAACACCAGCAGTATATGTCCACATGGACATGTCTGTGCTCTGCATACTCAAGACTGTCCAGCACATCACCGCCACACTTGGCATTGTGTACATTCTTATTCATGGGTCCATTGCCTCCTTCGCACATTCTTGGTTCCCACCTCTCCCCACATTCTGCAATTGTGTGGCAGAGGGGCTATGCCTTTGTGGATGGTTTGTCTACATGTCTGGCCCCTGTTACCACAGTTACTTGTGTTGTTGTGTCTGGTAGGTGGGCATGTTGGTTGGCATGTTGTATGTGATTTTGTTACGTGTGCATTCCCACAGTTGTGAGTTGTATGATTGTAGAGTTGAGGTGTGTGGTGTGTTTCGTTGGTGCTTACCAACGAGCAGTGCATTTCCATAGGTGCCATCCTGAAAGTGCTGGTTGATGATGGACTGGCGGAAGATGTAGTAATCATGCACACTGCCTGGGAAGTTGGTGACGACATTGGTGAACAGTCCCCGGTGGTCCACTATGGCCTGCACATTGATGGAATGCGTGTGCTTTCTGTTGCGGTAATTGTGTGCAGTGTCGGCAGGGGGCACAAGTAGGACATGTGTGCAGTTAATTGCCCCCGAACATTTTGCTGGGAAGCCAGCTATGGCATAGAAGCCTTGCTTGGTCTCCAGCTGTTCCTGCGCAGTATGGTGGAAGTGAAGGTCCTGGGGTATGAAGCTGATGATGGCCTCCAAGACAGGTGTGAGGAACTTTGATAGGGCTGGCTGTGATACTCTTCCGGCTCTGGCAGTTGTTGGTTGGAAGGTACCAGAGGCCAACAAGTGCAGCACAGCCAGCAGTTTTGTCTGTGGAGGGATGTTGGTTGTCCGCTGTGTTGGCACCGTCAGCCTGTGGGCAATGTGGGTCAGGATGCGGAGGATGGTTGTCCTTTTGAGCCTGTAGTGGGCAATGACATCCTCTGGCGTTAAATCTCTGAGGCTGGTGTGTTTTCGGAAGGTCCGCTGTCTTGTTCTGCGCTGCCTCGCTGGCAGTCTGGGGGGGTGGTCCTGGGGGTGGGGGTGGTCCTGGGGGTGGTGGCGGTGGGTGTTGTGGCCCTCTTGAGTCTCCAAGCTGCATGATTAGTAGCTCCATGGCATCTGTTGGTCTTCAGATGTGGCTCTGGGATCGGGCTTCCTTTCACTGCAGGTTTTCATCCTACTTAAGACCAGAAAAAAGCAGGTCTTAAGTCCCTGCTGCTAAAGTGCCTAATCACCTGTTTTTGGGCGGCATCGCCGATCTGGCTGGTCGTTGAGAATATCACAAAGTGGTGTTTTTGTGAGTTTTTGAACGGGAACGCCTACTCTGCATATGATTAGCGTTAGTTGTCGCTGTCAGCCTTGGCGATGTTTTTAGCGGCAGCTATCCCAGGGAAACTGGCGATGTCGGCTGTTAGCGCAGGCTTGTGAATAGGGAAAAATATCTATCGCCGCTAAATCGGCAATGTGTCCTTGAGAATATGCCCCCATAACTTTTGAGCAACGACCAATATTTCTGATTTGGTGCAAACTTATACTCTATCCATCCAGTGGAGGCAGTCTATTTGTAATAAATGGCGGTAGTAGCCATTTTAGAATGAAACAACGTATTACATATGAGAATATGTTTCTCCAAACCAAATCTCTTGATATTTGATGATGAAGGGTGTAAGGGCTCCCACAGAAGGAGGCGAGGACTGGTAGCTGTCAGCCTTGCAATATATATTAATCAGCTTAGGCACACAGACAACTTGTCAAGAATAGAAGGTATGTTCACCCTTGTCAAGTGATTTAACTTGACTGAAGAATGTCTGCTGGAGCTTCAAAAGTTCATTCTCTAATTAACTCCTAGAACAGTGGGATACCTTTCAAAGTGTTGGCTCACTTGCTGACTTCTTGTTTGGTACCTTCATCTTCTACAAGCAGTATTGCTCCAACTGGCTGCTGTGGAATCCTAAAAGGCAGAAAGAAACTTAAGGACAAGGAGAACAAAATGCACAAGGCGGGAACAGGGAGCTCAGTCAGAGCCTTTCTCCAAATTTGCACAGTGAGAGCTAAACAACGCACCCTATTAGTGCAAGCCTTTTTTTCGCTCTTAGAAGGAAATACAATTTGTATCACTTGCCACCTTTTTGGTACTCATTCGTGGGATCAACAGAACCCCAAGTGCATGATTCGTGCTTTCAGAACTTGACTGTAACAATTCCCTAATCAAATCCTGCAAAGGCACTTTGGGCCACATGTAAGAACCTACTTTGCATTCGCAAACAGGCTGATTCGTAGAATCAGCCTGTTTGCGAATGAAAAAAAGGCTTTCCCTATGTGTCAAACCCAATTTTGTGATTTGCTAACCTGTTACCGAATTGCAAAATGGGTTTGCGATTCTGTATTTGGAAGGGGTGTGTTTAAGGCGACCTTCCAAATACTGAATCGCTGTGGCATGTGTGAATGTTTTGTGACCATGAATGGGGTTGCAAAACATTCACATTCTACCACCAACTTCAAGTTGGTGGTAACCCATTGGCAAATGGGAAGGGGTCCCCAAGGGACCCCTTCCACTTTGGGAATGGTGGCAAAAATGTTTTTTAAGAGCAAGCAGTGGTCCCACCTAGAAATCACTAAATGAAACTCTTGGAGTTTCATACGTAAGGAAAAGAGATTATCTAATTGCAATTCGCTGAAAATGGCCATTAGGTAATCGCATCCAAATGTGATACATGTGGCCCTTTGTTTTTACAAGTCAGTCACATGTGGGACAATACAGGGCTTTTTGCTGTGGTATTAAAGTTTCTTTACAGAGAGCTTCCACAAGTTTGAATCAGGTTAGAGCAAGACAAATCCTGATACAGACTGGATGCTGGGTCTGTCCAGAGGCTATGACTGAAATTACATGAGTAATTTAATCAATTATGCCATTTAACATGTGAGTAGTGTAATATATGAGATCTTGAGCAACACATGATGGGGTGCAAGTTATAGTTAGTTCACTAAAATATAACTAGCGCATTTTGGTGGTTTTGTTAATATTAGCTCATGTCTCATTCCACAACTAACAGAGTAACTTTAACTATTGTTTACTTTAGTGGATTCATGGGCGTTTTTAACAAACAGGGCTTAGCACTTCACCTAATGATAACCTCACTGTGACCTTTGCGTCAGTACAAAGCTATACCTCTCTGATGAGCTCTAATTAAAGCTCCAATTAGATCACAACATGTATTAGTGGCTGTTTTTATTCATTCCAGGTTGACTTGGATGGTGTTTTGCTAACCAAAGCTGTAATACTGTGCCTGGAGTGATGAAAGGCTTTTGTCATTTTTCAGCTCGGCTATGCTAATCCTATGCTTACAAACTCTGCTAGAATAACATACATTTGAGATGAGCAGATTCAGAATGTCGGTGGTGTTGCAGGGTGCTCCATCTAAAGGAGCTGCTCTCCGCCTATATCCTATTTTAAAATTCGGCAGCTCTTAACTAACTGAGAAAATAGGTAGGCTGAGTAAACATATGTGGAACGCGGGATTCAGTACATATGAAGTCATTGCTTGCTATAATTATTTTTAGCCTTTTTAAAAATACGAACTTTTTCACTATAAACAACGGAAAATGCATACCTCCCCTCACATGTTAACCCACTGGTTCCATACATGCATTAACATCTCAGTGCTCATTTACTTTAGTCAACTCCTCACAAAAGACTTTAAATTCAAAGTGACATTTATGAGTACCTCATATTTGCCATGAATGCAGAGTTTTTGCAGTCTAGTTGCTCCATGGAACTCTGTGTTGCTGCAGTTGATCACAAGGGACTTAATTGATAGGCTGCTATCAGTGATGTCATCAGTGATGTCATTTGAGATGTCATCATTGATGTCATCAGTGATGTCACTGACCATGCCATGAATGATGTAATATGTGACGTCATGAGCAGTGCATTGCGGGGGCGCGAGTTATAGTTAACTGAACTAACTATAACGGTGGAATTTCTATGGTTTTGTACGAGTGAAATGTCCACCTAACTATAATGTCCCTGAAACCTATGGTTTTTTCAGTGAATTTCAAAGGTTTTTTAAATGCTAATTTCTAACTATAACGTCCCTGAAAACTATCGTTTTTTCAGTGAATTTCTAAGGTTTTTTAAATGCTAATTTCTAACTATAACGTGCCTGAAACCTATGGTTTTTTCAGTGAATTTCAAACGTTTTTTAAATGCTAATTTCTAATTATAATGTTCATTAAACCTATGGTTTTTTCAGTGATTTTAAATTATCATTCCATTCTCACCCTAGTGAAAACAGCCGATATCGCCAGTTTTCCAACAATAGCTTCCGCAAAAAAATTCTCCACCAATGAGAGCGACAACTAAAGCTAATAATATGCAGAGTTCGCGTTCCCGTGCAAAAATAACACAAAAACACCACTTCCCGATATTTTCAACGAGCAGCCAAATCTGGGGTGCGATCCAAAAACAGGCGATAAGCTGTGTTAGCAGTAAGAATTTAACATCTGCCTTTTACTGGTATAAAGCAGGACGACTACCTACAGTGTGAAAGGGAGCCCAGCCCATAACCACATCTAAAGACCAACACATGTCATAGAGCTACTGACCATGCAGCTCCAACACCCAAGAAGGCCACAACACCCACAGCCATCACTCTCAGGACCTTCCCCCCGGACCACCCCCCTCCCTACTACCACCGAGGCAGCGCAGAACAGGACAGCGGACCCTCCAAAAACGGCATGGTCCCTCAGCCACACAATAGCTGAATGTTGGGAGATGTGGCAACCAAGTATGTGTGAAGGACGCAAGTCACCCATCAATAAAAATGCACACAATACCAAGTGTAGTGGTGATGTGGTGGACAGACCTCACTATGCGGAGCACAAACCTCTCCATGTGGACATAGACTGCTGGTGCTTGTAGTGTTGTGGACAATAGATGCAACCATGTTACCTCAGGCAGTGGGGAAGATCTCGGTCATGTAGCTGTGTTGTCCCCCCCTGGAAGCGGAAGCAGAGTGGGCTGGTCCAACTAGCCCACTTCAGCGTAGGAGTATGAATAAATAGGCTGTGGCTCTGGGCGTGGTTCACTTGTGGGAAGGCCAAAGCATCTGCCAGGGCGGCAGCCCTCACCCTGCCACGAGGCCTCTGCCGTGACCGCCGGCCTCCTCGACACAGGCCCCCTGTGAACCCAGCAGCAGAGCACCACAGACTTATGTCTGTACAGACGACTGCCTTCGATCTACACTGCGGACAGCAGGGCTCACAATTCAGATCGAGTCCCGATTGCAGATGACGCAGTCCAGTAGGCAAGAGACATCACTCCCAGTGCGGCCCGCCCGGACCACGCATCATCGCAGGCTGCGCACACGCTGAGTGCTTCAGGTGCCACTAACTCAGTGCACCACAAGTCATCGCCACGTAGCCTTATTAAGGCAGAATTAATTAGACAAAAGACATTGCTACCAGTGTGGCCTGGCCGCACCACGCATCATCGCAGGCTGCACACACGCTGAGTGCTTCAGCTGCCACTAACTCAGTGCACCACAAGTCAACGCCACGTGGACTTATTAAGACAGAATTCATTAGGCAAAAGACATTGCTACCAGTGCGGCGCGCCCGGACCACACATCATCGCAGGCTCTACACACGCTGGTTGCTTCAGGTGACACTAACTGTACAGCTCAGCTCAACGCCATGTGGCTGTGGGCCCTTGCTGACTGCTGCCTCCGGCCTACACTGCGGTCATCAGGGCTCACATTAAAAATTGACTCTTGATTCATTAATTGCAGAGTCCAGTAGGCAACTAAGTATTACGTCCCTAAAACCTACATAATATCCTTTTAGTATCCTTGCTTCAAGAACTTGTTTTATATCAGTTATAGCTTTAGTACAATGACCAACTTCATCTTGCAAGTCCAAAGGAACACTGAATGGCAGTCTACACTGCGGACAGCAGAGCTCACAATTTGAATTCAGTCTTGATTTATTAATTGCAGACAGAATTGTACTCTATGTCCTCGAATTTTGTCTAGAGGAAGTGACAAAAAACATTCCTTGATGTCTGTGCTGACTACTGCCTTCGATCTACACTGCGGTCAGCAGGGCTCACAATTCAGATCGAGTCGCGATTGCAGATGACGCAGTCCAGTAGGCAAGACACATTGCATCATCGCTGGCTGCGCACATGCTGAGTGCCACACCTACCACTAACTCTATGCAGCTCAAGTCAATGCCACATGGCTGTAGGCCCTTCCTGACCACTGCCTCCAGCCTACACTGCGGTCAGCAGGGCTCACATTTCAGATTGAGTCGCGATTGCAGACGACGCAGTCCAGTAGGCAAGAGACATTGCATCATCGCTGGCTGCGCACACGCTGAGCGCCACACCTACCACTAACTGTATGCAGCTCAAGTCAATGCCACGTGGCTGTAGGCCCTTCCTGACCACTGCATCCGGCCTACACTGTGCTCAGCAGGGCTCACAATTTAAATTCAGTCTTCATTCATTAATTTCAGAGTCCAGTAGGCAACTAACTATAACGTCCCTGAAACCTACATATTTTGACAGTGTATTCCATAAATGTTTCATCTTTTGTTCCATACACCTACACTGCGGTTAACAGAGCTCACAATTTGAATTCCGTCTTGATTTATTTATTGCAGACAGAATTGTACTCTATGTCCTCGAATTTTGTAAACAGGAAGTGACTAAAAGCATTCTTCGATGTCTGTGCTGACTACTGCCTTCGATCTACACTGCGGATAGCAGGGCGCACAATTCACATCGAGTCGCGATTGCAGATGACTCAGTCCAGTAGGCAACAGACATTGCTCCCAGTGCGGCTCGCCCGCACCACGCATCATCGCTGGCTGCGCACACGCTGAATGTTTCTGATGTCCTTATCTCAGTGCAGCACAACTCATGGACCCTTTATGATACAATGTTTTGTGTATAATTTCACATCTGCTGCCCCTACCTCAGTGTACCACAAGTCATGGACCCTTTACGATACAATCTTGTGTGTATTATTTCACATCTGTTGCCCCTACCTTAGTGCAGCACAAATCATTGACCCTTTATGATTGAATCTATGTGTCTGAATTGAATTTAATTTAATTAAGAACTTATATAGCGCAAAACTGCCACCCTACGGGTATCCTGGTGCTTAGATTGAAAGTAGCCACTGTAACAGCAGAACCAATTGTCAGTGGGGGATCTAGTGTTCACCCCTTGGAAATAGCCAAGTTTTCAGACTCTTCCTAAAACAGGTCAGAGAACTGGCCTGTCTAAGGTTCTGAGGCAGCTTGTTCCATAGGCGCGCAGCGGCCACACCAAAAGCTCTGCCCCCCCTCCTGGATCTCTTAAATCTGTTGTACTTGTTGCCAGCACCAACCATTCCCGGAGGGCTGGCTTACACTCACCCCACACGCATCCAGCACAGACGTCACTGGACATGTGACCCTGGTAATAAAAATGAGTCGAGCGCACGTGCCCGTACCCAGTTCCACTATCTATCTGTGTCCATGTGTTCATTATGTATGCAAGATGCCGCCCTGGGCCCTACCACATTACATTGTGCTGTGGACAGCGTATGCAACCATGTTACCTCTGGCAGTGGGGAAAACTTTGGTTATGTAACTTTCTCTCGGTCATTGTAAAAGTACGTACGTAGAGACTGGATTATTAGAGTACTGCAAGGAGAGTGTATAGTGAATTTATAAGTGCTTGGGGATTGGCGGAGTAATTCTATAAGTACATATGTTGGCGCAGCCTAACCCCGAACACAAGCTTGGCTCTAATTGGCTGCCCTCCATGTGCCAAAAACTGAAACTTAAACTTTCCATGGCCCTGTATTGCTACAGCTGCAACACTCCACTGAATGTGCAATAAACATTCATATCCACACAGATGTGTCATGTCCACCATCTTTCATGTGTGGAACTATGGATGAATGTAGGGTCAGTGATTCCCCGTACCTTCCATGTTGGCCATATTGTGGGACTTGGCTCACAGAGTGACACATTGGTGCTTGCGACCCGGGTGACGTCAGCACTACAACAGGGACACCCGTATCAGTTGATTCCTCATACATCCCAGGACGGAGCCACGCCCATAGCTCCGGAGTAATTCTTCACAGCCTCACGCAGGACTGGCATACGCCAGGCCAGCCCACTCCGCTTACGCTTACAGGGAAGGACAACAACGCTACATGGCCCAGATTTTCATTGCAGTGATCTGCTGGTCACACCCTAGTTGTCAGTACGCCACAGCCACTCCCTCACGGCTAGTATACACCCACACCACACCCATCCAGCACACGCGTCACAAGACACATGACCCTGCCAATAAAAAAGACCGGGCGACGGGCTCGATGCCATTTCAGAGTTGCTCGCACCGGGTACACTGCGGCCGGCACAGGCACACCGGCACGGGACAGTGACTTTCGGTCCACTGAGGTATGGGTACCGTAACTGCTGAGGGGGTGTGCAGCCTGCGGTGATGGCCCGTCCCGGCGGTCTGGACAGCTCAGGTTTTGTGTGCCCTGCTGGACCGCAGTGTAGGCCTGAGCCATCAGACAGCGCAGGCCTACCGCCACATGGCGTCGCCTTGCTGGTCACAGAGTTAGTGGTACCGCAAGGGCTGAGCGGGTGTGCAGCATGAGATGACAAGCCCGGTGCACTGGTATGTCCTCTGCCATGGCGAAATCAAGACCCAGCACCAAATGTGAGACCTGGTGGCCTGCGGAGCGGGGCTGCATGACATGCAGGGTGCAGTGTCCGCGGGCCCAGGGCTTGGGGCTTGCAGCGGCATGTGGTAGGCCCTGTTTTCTACACGCAGGTTGCGAAAGATGAGCAGAGAGGCTTGTTAGCGCAGCGGCGGGCAGTCACCTCCGGGCAGTGGGAGTGGATGGGGTGCAGCAGCCTGGGTGCGCAGCGGCGGGCAGTCACCTCCGGGCAGTGGGAGTGGATGGGGTACAGCAGCCTGGGTGCGCAGCAGCGGGCAGACACCTCTGGGCAGTGGAAGTAGATAGAGTGCAGCAGTCTGGGTGCGCAGCGGCGAGCAGACACCTCTGGGCAGTGGAAGTGGATGGGGTGCAGCAGCCTGGATGCACAAAGGCGGGACAGAGAATTAGGCGTGTGCAGTTGTATGCACTCTGCCATTACTGATTCCATACTACGTTTCAGATGAGTAAGCTTGAGGGCTCCACTATGTCCCGGCACGTGGTTGGAGACACACCGGTGATGGAAAGGTGAGCTCTGAGGGTTTTATCCACAGTGTCGGCACTCACTGTCCCTCTCCATCTCTTCCTTTCTCTCCCTCATACTCTTTCTCTCTCCCTTCCTCTCTCTCACTCTATCTCTTTCTCTCTCTCACACTGTTTTTCTTTCTCTCTCTCTACCTCTCTCTCTCTTTCTCTCTCTCTCACTCTTCCTCTGTTTCTCTCTTCCTCTTTCTCATACTGTTTCTCTCTTTCTCTCTCTCTTCCTCTCTCTCACTCTTTCTCTCTGTCTACCTCTCACTCTTTCTTTCTTTCTCTCTCTTCCTCTCTCTCTCTCCTTTGATGGACTCATGATGCACAATCTTATCTTGCTTTTTGTCTAGCAGGCTGTGATTCACAGATTGACGACCCCCCCCCGACACGGACCTCCCGCCATGAGGCGATGACTTCAGTTCCACTGAGTTAGTACCACCAGAGCTGAGCGCGTGTGCAGTCTGCGATGATGCGTGGCCATCCTGCAATCAACACCCGCTCTGAATTGTGAGCTCGGCTTGACCGAGTGTACGCAACTTGCGCCTGAGGAGGTTGCTTCAGCACGTGGTGGACCCTCTTAGACACACGCCGGTGGCGGAAGGTGAGCAGAGAGCCTTGTTTCCGCAGCAGTGAGCAGTCACCTCTGGGCGGTGCGAGTGGATAGTGTGCAGCACCCTGGGTGCACAAGAGCGGGCAGATACCTCCGAGCAGTGGAAGTGGATGGGGTGCAGCACTCTGGGTGTGCAGGAACGGGCAGTCACCTCCAGGCAGTGGGACTGGATGGGGTGCACCAGCCTGGGTGCACAGCAGCCCCAGACACCTCTGGGCAGTGGGAGTGGATGGGATTCAGCAGCCTAGGTGCGCAGAGGCAGGCAGACACCTCTGGGTGGCGGGAGTCGATGGGGTGCAGCAGCCTGGGTGCGCAGGGGCGAAACAGAGAATTAGGCGTGTGCAGTTGTATGTACTCTGCCATTACTGATTCTATACTATGTTTCAGATGACTAAACTTGAAGACTCCATCATGTCCCGGCACGTGGTTGGAGACACACCGGTGGCAGAAAGGTGAGCTGTAAGGATTTTCTCCGGTGTCAACACTCACTCTCCCTCTCCATCTCTTCCTTTCTGTCACTCACACTCTTTTTCTCTCTCTCTCTCTCACTCTGTATCTCTTCCTTTCTCTCTCTCACACTCTTTCTCTCTTTCTATGTCTCTTCCTCTCTCATTCTTTCTTTCGCTCTCTCTTCCTCTCTGTCTCACTCTTTCTCTCTCTCACACTGTTTCTCTCTTTCTCTCTCACTTCCTTGTATCTCACTCTTTCTCTCTTTCTCTATCTCTTCCTCTCTCTCTCACTCTTTCTCTCTTTCTCTGTCTTCCCCTCTGTCTCACTCTTTCTTTCTCTGTCTCTTCCTCTCTCTCACTCTTTCTCTCTCTCTCTCCTTTCATGGACGCATAACGCACAATCTTATCTTTCTTTTTGTCTTGCAGGCTGTGATTCACAAATTGTCGAGAGATGACACGCCATACCTGTACCTACTTTTATTTTGTTGTTTTGTTTAAATAAAATGTTTTATATGTAAATCCATAGATGACTGAGATTCTTATTTGTCCAACCTCACATGCATCTTCTTTACTATAATTGTGCAACATCAGCCAATTTGTTACGTTCCAGATTTCCTAACGTTGCTGTCACATTTGTTTGTGTGGGGGGGAGGTGAGGGGGGATGGCAGACAAGGGGCTGGTGGCAGGGGGTGTCGGAGCAGTGTTGGGTGTCCGAGCTGCATGATCGTTGGCTCCATTGCATCTGTTGTCATTCACGTATGGCTCTGGGTGGTCTCCCTTTCATATTGCAGGTTGTAGTCCGACTTTATACCAGCTCAGAGCAGGTGTAAACTTTCTGCTACTAACGCACCTTATCGCCTGTTTTGTACTCTCTTCGACAATCTTGCTGGTGGTTGAGACACTTGCGAAGTGATGTGTTGGCTGCTTTTTGCACAAGAACGCCTACTCTACATCTCATTAGCAATATTTGCCGGACTCATCCG
The DNA here is from genome assembly GCA_963921515.1 of Calotriton arnoldi. Lineage (NCBI taxonomy): Eukaryota > Metazoa > Chordata > Amphibia > Caudata > Salamandridae > Calotriton > Calotriton arnoldi. The sequence goes on from CAWUFW010006986.1 coordinate 961,170, forward strand.
TGACGATGCTTTTTGAGGCTGCTATCGCTGGTAAACTGGTGATATGGGCTGTTTGCTCCAGCTTGTGAATGGTGCGTTAAATTTATCACCATTTTGGTTGCGATAAAGTGCCGTTAACTCGGCGATATGTCCTTGAGAATATACCCCTTGGTGTTTGAAAGACTTAAGAAGTACTCGAGTGCCGCGCTGAGAGCCGCGCACCCATCACTTTCACAAGTTTGCTATGACAGGGCGGGAGAGAGCGAGGGAGAGAGACGGAGTGAGATAGCACAAGCAGCGCAAGGCCGCATGGGCACCTGGCTTCACATACCAACGTGTGTGTGTGCATCGCCATCCGTGCACAGGCAATTCCCCCACAATGCAGCCCACACACATGTCAATCACAGAACATCAGCAATGAAGGCAATGTGGTACAAAACTCCCCTCATACGGGTTCTGTGTCCGGTGTGTGGCGGGGTGATGGCTGCATGGCTGTGTGCCCCTGACACATCAGACTGCGTAGGTGATGGGGCTGCATCAGATGTCGTCCAGCACCTATGCAAAAACAATGTCTGGCTCACAGAGGCGGAGCTTGCCAAAGGGATACACCCCCGCACATAACACACCTTCTTAATTTCTAATTTACCTTCCTAGTTGGTATGCAGATTTCAAATGTCACAAACGCATGCAATTCTTTTCTTGTCACACAGTACATGTAATGCCCCGCTTTCATCAAGAATGGAACCAGTAATGGCACAATTTCCCTGTTGCTCCACACATAAATCCATGTAAAGAACAAATCAGAATAGTTCCTTATTTTTTTAGATTGCAAAACCTCTCTTTATTGCTTATTTTTGAACTTTCCATATAAACTGTTTTGTTACAGACACATACAGGTGAAAAGTTCAAGGTATTGTATCAACACTTTCTAGAACATTCTACGACACGTGCAGGTTAAAAGTTCATCATTTTTTTAAACCTACCGATATTTTTTTTTGCAACATTTTCTCCAACATTTAACGGCACGTGGAGGTCAAAAGTTCACCATTCTTTCAAGTTTGAACTGCACCTTCCAAATACAATTAGCAGGTGTGGTTGAGCTGAGCAAATTTAATCCTATAATATGTACTCCACGTATAAACTGTTTTTTTATTAACCAATCACAAAGATGCTTTTCATCAAAACTAATATACACCCTACTTTTAGGACACAATACATTTCATCTCCCAATCCGTTAACGTTTTGTATGTAAAAAAAAAGTAGTTCCCCATGTTTAAACATATCTCTTATTCTACGAACGGACTGCATGAGCTACAGACATTTATCCATACCTTCTAGCCATACCTTCAAAATGCTAGTGTGGATTGTAGGACATAGCTATGTTTTCTGGTGCAAGAGGTATGCAGAACAGAGACGTATTGACTTAGACCTAGGTTTACAAAATGTGTACATTAAATGGTTTGCACAGAGAGGATTGAAGTGGCACCAATTGCTCCCTTTGGTTAAAACCTGTTTGCATATCCAACACCCTGATCTCATGATTGTGCACTGTGGTGGTAACGACCTAGGCACATTGACTGGGTAGGTTTGAAAATGCTTATGAAGGACACCTTTGGACAATTGATGTTACTTTTGCCTCAAACTGTCTTTGTATATTCCAATATATGCCAAAGACAGAAGTGGAAATGGTCAAACCAATTTTGTCATAAGATTGAAAAATCTAGGAATAATGTCAACAAAGCTGTGTCTGCAAACCTCAGAGACCATAGAATGGGGTCGATTTACAACAACAACATACGTTTTGATATCGCTGATATCTACAGAAGTGATGGAATGCATTTCACAGATGAGGGAAACCGAATTTTCCTGATTAACCTGAAGCAGTGCATTCGCACTTACATGTAGTTCCAACTAATAAACAGAAGGGCTTTTTTTAGAGCCGCCTTATATTCCCAATTTCGGCTCGCAGAGTGTCAGCTGCGATTCGGCTAGCAGAGGGACACCTGCGGGCCGTTGGGCAGGCTCGCAGAGTAAGAGCTGTGGCCCATGGGCTCAGCTCGCAGAGGGAGACCTACGAGCCGTTGGTTCGCAAAAGCACAGCACCGTACCGGCTCGCAGAGGGAGAGCTGTGGCCTGACTCGCAGAGGGAGACCAACGGGCCAACAGGCCTGCTAGCAGACACACAGCTATCAGTTAACGGGCTGGCTCGCAGAGATACAGCTGCGAGCCCTCCGCGCTGCAACCCGACGGGCTAACTCGCAGAGGGAGAGTAACGGGCTGACGGGCCTGCTAGCACAGACACAGCTACGAGCTAACGAGGTGGCTCACAGAGGTAGAGCTGCGGGCCCCACGGCTCACAGACACAGAGCTGCGAGCCGACATACTGGCTTTTAAAGGCATAGCCGCGAGCTGATGATGTGGGGAGAGGGAGCCTAAAAGGAGTATCTCGCACAGACAGACCTGCGGGATATTTTCAGTATAGCCTCGCAGAGGTAGAATTACGGATCCAATGCCTTTTAGAGGGAGAGATGTGAGCTGACGGACTGAGTCACAAAATGGCTCACAGCTCGCAGTCGCAGAGCTGCGAGCCGACGGACTCGCTTCTAAAGGCATAGCCGCGAGCTGGTGATGTGGGGAGAGGGACCGTGAAAGGGGTATCTCGCACAGACAGAGCTGCGGTATATTTTTAGTGTTGCCTCGCAGAGGTAGAACTACGGACCTGATGCCTTGTAGAGGGAGAGTTATGAGCTGACGGACTGAATCACAAAATGGCTGCCGACACTTCATAGTTTCAACAGTTCGCAGCCAATCAGCCACAAGCTCGTGCTCGTAACGCTTCAGCCAATCAGATGTCAGAATTCTTAAATATCGATATCTGAAAAATTTGATATTTCCCCAAAACTACTGAACATATTTACCAGATTTAAACAAAAGCGTGCTTTCTGGACCAAGACCTTTCTCTGTGCCAAATTTGGCGTAATTCCGTTCAGCAGTTTGACCTGTAGCCTTGTCTAAAGTTTTCTATGGAAATTGCATGGAGAAAACACGTTTTGGGACCCCCCTTTTTCTTAGCCCCCTTGACGAATCCCCCAAACTTTTAGGATAGCAGCTGACCTGAAAAGAGGAACTTTTGGAAAATTTCATAAAGATTCGTCAAACGACACCAAAGTTATAAGCACATCAAAAAATGCTTTTCCTATGGAAACGTGGTCCTAACTATAACTACCTACTGGCTACCGCCAGTAGGTAATATATATATATATATATATATATATATATATATATATATATATATATATATATATATATATATATATATATATATATATATATATATATATATATATATCAAATGACATCACTGATGACATCATCCAGTGAATGTGAGTGTTTTCTAAAAGTTACGGAGTGTTAAACATATATACTAAGGTAACTCAATGTAGAATTGCCTCTATGGGTAAGTGAGTGGGTGTGTAAGTGGTGTATAGAACAGTGACAGGGTATATAAGAAACTGTATACACGAGAGAGTGGGTGTGTGAGCTTTTTGTATAGGTGAGCGAGTGGGTATGTCACTGTGTGTATGAGTAAGTGAGTGGTTGTGTGAGTATCTGTATAGTTGACTAAGGTGGTGTATCAGTCGTTGTAAATGGTGAATGAGAGGGTGCTTGAGTGGCTGAATGGATGTTTGAGCAGATACATAAGTGTCTGCATGGGCGAGTGATAATATAACTTGTAGTAAAGATGATTTTTATATTATGTGTATGAAAATATCATTTTTAGAAAGCGGGTATTTTTGTGCCTAACCATTCTGTGTGCCTCTGATGGTTTGGGTATTGACTGTCTAGTTTTGGAGTGACAGGGGCTGGGGATGTGTATTGGCTGTAGACAGCCACAAGGAGGGCTGAGGTGTGTCCTGCCTTTCCTGGGTGACTCATAGTTGGGCTGAATGGGCCTGGTCTGCATTTAGAGTGGTGGGAGGAGTTTTCATTAGCACCTGAATAGGAAGTGTTTACGCTGAGCAATGCTTTCTCCACCTCCTGTAGTGAAGCTGGGTCAGAGAGGGCAGAACTGGTTTGGACTGGGCTCAGAGACCCTTGCCACAAAGAGAAGATTGAGTAAATGTGGTATAAATATTGGGGCACTGACCCCAGGACTTTAGAACTCTTTTGGATCAAGGAACGTGCCAAGAAGAAGAGCTGGAGGAGCTGTGAGGAGGAACAACCACTTTGCTGTGTGCTTTGTTGTGTTGGCCTGCAGTGGCTGCTTCTGTCTTGGGCGGAGAAAGGACTGGACTTAACTTTCTGCAACTTCTTTGTTTGAGTTTCTCCAAGGGCTTGAGGTAGAGCTTGCCCCCTGTTCAAGAAGTCTCAGAAACAGCAAAGCCTTCAAGTTCAACTGCTGCTAATACAGGGAACTGTGTGTTTCTTGCTGCAACAGAAGAAAAAGCAACCCAGCGCCGTCCACAACGTCGCTGCTGGCTCTGTGTCTTGAAGGCACCCCTGCACTTTGCACCACAACCATAGTCTCACCGATGACACCGCCTGACATCGCCACCGAGCCGTTGCTTTACATCGTGACCTGTGGGCACCGCACTTCGCACTGCCTCGCTTCACACCACTGCCCTGGTGTCCCCGACACCGCAGCTCCACACCGACATCGATGCCGCTAGTGGCACCATGGTTTGAGGGTACCGCTCGTAAGTTACACAACACTCTTTTAGATTTCCTTTCCTACATGTGGCCACTCCCCATTGTCTGCCGGATATTTTTTGTACATGCCTACATTGAGTCATATTGCTCTGTTGAATTTATTGGTTGTGTGAGTAAAATCATGTATATATGTCAAACTGTGAAAAGAAAAAGAAGAAAAGAGAATTGTGAACAAAGACAAGGTTTAGGGTTATATATTATTATGTTTCACCAATATCTATTCCTGTCCTTTCATCTTCCTCTCTTTAGAGATTTGAGTGTAACTACTCATCATGGTTTAAACCATAAGGTGTTTTGCAATTTAAATGAATGATGTACCTCATTTCTAGTTCTCTCAACACATTAGTGCGGTCACGCCTCCCCCCCCTTTGCTAGCAGGTACTGTGTCAATCAAGAAGTACTTGATTTGTTTAGGGTCTTTCTGTTGATACATTTCACATTGACGTACCACAGGGTATGTGTGATTATTGTTTGTGATCGCCCTGATGTGCTGTAATATTCTCTTACGGACAGGCAGAGTAGCACTCCCTACTTACCTTAAATTACATGTGCATGACAAAACTTACACAGCAAATTCTGTTTTGCAGTTATTTGGCTCCCTTAATTTTAACTGCTTTTGTGTTGACAGGTGTCAGATATGTGATAGTATTCTGGCCTATAGTACAGGCCCTGCAGCATGAGCATTTTATAAAACCCGGTTGTGGTCATAACCAACTTTGCTTTTGTTGTGTCTCTGGGCTACTCCAAACAACTGCATCCTTAAGGGATGGTACCCTTCTGTATGTCATCAAAGGATGTTTTGGTACCAGTTTCCCTATTACTGCGTCTGATTTGACCATGTGCCAATTTTTTGTCGAGTGTTCTTAGTTCTTTTTCTTGGGTGTTGAAAGGTTTTAAGAATCTTTTTCCTGTCTGCACTTTGTTTGATTTGTAAAACTAAATTGTTTCCCTTTTTCTTTTGTTTGCCGCCTTTCATGCTGCCTTCATAACCATGGCACTGTAAGCCCTCCGATCAAACCTGCTTTCCATTTCATCCTGACATATTGTTAGATCATGGACTGTGCTGCAATTTCTTCTAGCTCATGTCATTTCACCATATGGGCTACTCATCTTAGTGTGGTTAGGATGAAAACTGGAGGCATGGAGGGTTGTATTCCTTGCTGTTTTTTCCTGTGTAAACTTATCTCCAGTTTCCCTTCATGAACATACACCTCTATATCCAGGAATGTCACCATAGATGTGCTTATGTCGTATCTCAAATTTAAATTCAGGTAATTGATGTTGACATTTCTTACAAACTGCTGTCCTGAGTCTACAGACCCCTTCCACACCACAAAAAAATCATCAATAAATCTAGTCCAGATTATTATGTGTTTTGCCCCTGTTTCTTCATGGTCCCTGCAGATCACCTGTTCCTCCTACCAGTCCACATGCAAGCATGCATAACTGGGGGCAAAACAGGTGCCCATTGCAGTACTACACATCTGTTTGTACAGTTCCCCCTAAACATGAAGAAGTTACCTTCCAGACACATTTTGGCCATGGTTATTAACATCTGAGTATGATTAGAAAAGGTGACCAGTCTGCTTTGGAGAAAATGGTGCATAGCTCTTAAACCATCGGCATGTGATATACTTGTGTACAACGCTGTGACGTCCATAGCAATTAACACATAATCTTTTATATCATAGATCAATCTCAAAAAGTCCCCACTGTCTTTTATGTAAGATGGTAAGTTTTATACATATCGCTGAAGAAAAAATCAATGTATTTATAGATATAGCTGAAGAAAAAAATCAATGTATTTAGATGTAGAAGCTGAGAAACGGCACAGAGGTTGACGAGCCTTCAGTAATTACAGGTATTCTAAAGCGGTTCACTCCAACCTGGAAGCGGAAACTATTGGGCGTGGCTCAGGCAAGGCAGCAGTGCGGCAGCAAAGAGCAGCGGGTGTGGTCCGTGCAGACACCAACACCGAATCCGCTGCAGAGTTGGTGCGGTATACGGAGTAGCGGAGAACTTTTTCGAACTAGCACGATTCAGTGCTAGCGCTGACGCTGCCACAGTACAGCGTGATCTGCATCGCTGGCATGAGCTCGGGGTAGTACGGCAAGACAAGCATTGCCTGCACCTGCTCTGGGCTAATGTGTCTTCAGCCGTCCGCCCCCTAGTTTCTTCGGCCTGCGGTGCTCCTGCCTGTCGTGGCATCATTGCAGGCCACGTATGAACCAGTATAAACACAAGAAGACCCGACTTACTCAGAACAGTTATCTGTATTCATAAGACATGGGGGGAGTTTTCAACCATAAAGCTTCCCTCACAGGTCAGGCTCACTGCCAATAACCTGTTAGTCCAACTGTTCAATTTCAACAAAAAACGTCAATGTACCACATTCCGTACAAGCTTCAAGAGGAAATTTGTAACCACAAAGAAATGTGACTGTATTAAGAAAAAAGTGTGAGAAAGGTCAGAAAGTACCTCACGTTAGTATCTCCAAGGGGGGCTGCTGGAAGGTACTCGCCAGTATGCCCACATTATCATCATTGGTAACCTTCTTGACTGAAAAAGAAAAAAGTGTGTGTAGTCAAATTCCTCAGAGGTGAGAAATCAAAGAAGGAAAATCAGTGAAGGTGTGTATAAGTGCACTATCAGTGCGAATGTCACTCAGTGCCCAACTGGTCCCCGTGAGAAAAGAAATGCAATCCTCAGAACTAAAATGGGGTACGACTCACTTGCAAAACGTAATTTTAATAGGTGCCGTGAGTGTCCTCAAATTAAAAGAATGGCGTATGCTTGGCCATTTAGAAACGAAAGGCCAACATGTTTCGTTGCCTGCTCATTTATGGCAACTTCATCAGAGCTGATGGGGAAATCAGTCTTCACCTCACTTGTCAGTCACACCAGACCTGTGGTTACATGACGAAATTAAAAAGAAGAACGTGCCACATGTAAATAAAACCTAACCTTGGGATGTGTATAAACCTTCATTCAAACCCACTCCTTAAAATTGCATAATTACCGAGTGGTTGCTGTCATACTTCGTACCTGCGAGCCACTCATAGGGGAGTACCGCACCAAATGGTCGCGTTTCCCAATGATAACTGCAGTCGTCAGTATTACCTGAAATCACAATATCATAGATATAACCTGTGTCTCAATCAAGAACTGTAGTCTTTGCATTGCCCTCCTGCTCCGTCTTATGGGTCCCATGCAGTACCCTTAAACCTCATCTCAAAGTTTAAAATGACAATGATATCAGACGCATACTAAAATCATCACATTATGGACCCAAGCCCTCTTATTAGTCAAGAGCTCAATAACACGCCTGCAACCCGGTCGAATCAAACTCTTCCACCTCATGCCTGTACTATAAAAATGGCAACTGAACCAAGGGGGATAGTGTATCCATGCTCGCTCTCTCACCGCAAGCTTCCCCCCAGAAACCATTGGTTCCCTCTTACCGGATCCGCTGCATGCCTGCACCTTGGTGCTCCGTCCCGATGCTGTCTAAGGGACGCGAGCATCTGATTTTTAAACCCAAAGGCACCGACTCCGGAAGCACATGACCCGGAAGTCGACTCCCGGTCAAGCTCTGCACTTCCCCCCACTTCCTCAGTATTACGGTGGCCATTTTGGAAAGGTCTTATATTGCGTGACAAATATAGGAATCCATTCATTTTTATAGTGAAGACCAAGTCATTTTAAAAGAAAAAGGTCTAATTATTTACTTTATTCGCCCAGGAGAGAAGTTTTAATTAAAAAACCTACCACAAGAACGCAGTTTCTTAGTATGGAAAAATATATTTTTATTTCAATTTTTCATGAAAATCTCTGATCATTCATTTTAGAGCTATACTTAGAACCTGATGGTCGCAACCCGACAACCCCTACTACAAGCCCCATCGAGTGGGAATAATAGTCTCAGGACTCAGATTTCTGCTCAGGTGGTATTATGTACACACCGGATGCTGCTGGTATGCCTAGCCCCAAACCCAAAGGGTATCTGCACAGTTCTTACGGGGTCCTATTGTTTACCCACTCTATTCCATTCAATGGAATCATTCAGGCCAATGCAGTCCACCTTCTCAGTAAAAATTCACCTAGCCTCTTTCCTAGCCAGGATGTCATCAATGTTGTATGTGTTGCCCACAACCCTCTCAAGTACAGTCCACTTCAGGTCTCTGAAATTGTGTTTTTGTTCCTGAAAGTGTTGAACTAGGCGAGTAGTAAGTTTCCCTGCTTTCAGGGTACTCAGGTGCTCCTGTAACGGACCTTCACTTTGTGTGATGTGAGTCCAATGTAATGCAATCCACACATACAAGAAAGCCTGTAAATTACATGCGTGGTATTGCAATTACTGAAGAAGGAGATCTAGACTTTCTGGGCACACTCATAATCCTTCCTGGGGGACAAAGTGGGTATCATTCTGATCTTCCTCTTCATCGTCCACAGGAGGGATTGGGTTATCCAGGTCAGGGTCATTGTCACCCTCCTGGCCAGTTTCAGAGGGGGGCTGGGGGTATTTCTACCCCTGGCCCCATCCTCATCTTCTGCCCCACCCTCAGCTCCTACCCCTTCAGTCCCCAAGGGCTTACTGAGATCATAAGCTTCCAACATCTCTCTAAGATGTTGGGTGGTGGGACTTTGTCCTGTCTTCAATTTCCTCAAGTTACATAATGCTCTCAATTCCAAGAATGGGAGTGTATCATACTTGGAGGGGAGAAGCCCATGGGCTTCTGGCAAGGACTCACTGGGTCCTGGCTTTGAAGACATCACTAGTGAGGTGTGGTGTATGCACTACCTACTCTAGTGTGGCCTACTAAACTCTCTTGAGTTGTAGAAAGGGTGTGCTATCCCTTAACACACAACTCTAAGTTCAGTAGAACTTACTGTATTCTAAGCTTAATTTATATGTACCTTAGGTACCTTTAGTGGTTTTCAGTTGATCAATTCAATTGAGATTATCTGGTAAAACAATAGCAAGCTGGAATCCCACACGCTGCACACCAATGTGAGAAGTTGGCCTGGCATATGCTGTCCACTAATTATAGTGGGCACCTTGCACCAGTCCAAACAACCCCTTATTGGAGATAGGTTAAAGACAACCTTATTGAAAGCTATCCTAGTGGTAGCTATGGAGAGCAGCCTTCAGGCTAAGTCTTGAAGGAATGTAAAGCAGCTTGTTTTACCAGTCTATAATCTCTTGAGTGACCAAATGAAAGAGCACCACACCAGGTATATATTCAAAATATATGTATTTATTGCTAAACACACCCCTCTAGTCTCTTTATGAGGCTAGAGTTCGAAGTACACAAGTTATAAGTTATTTAAACACAGTAATAGCACAAATACACGTTTGGGCCCTAGGGGCGTACTCAAACCATATACCAATAAAGTGGTATAAGATCCACGACTGAACTAGACACTAGGCCTAGAGCCTCTAGAAGTGCTTGGACCACAAGGAACCACCCAAGGTAGTGACACAGGGGACCCACGGGGGACGCGTGCAGTGTAACTACACAACCGCGATACGCCGTTAACTTCTATGGAGAAAGTCGCGATCAGGAAATTAAAGAAAAGGGACACTTAAAGGAGGACTTGGAGCAAACCCTTTGAGAACTAGGTCGTTCTAGAGTCTCTACCCACGGGAGCACCGGAGTACTCGTGTTACCTCACCCAGGGAAGCCGGGTGCATAGGTGCCTTTCGGGGTCGGGTTTCGTCGTCGATTTGAATGGCGATCTGCTGCAAAGTGCTGCTGGCGACCAAGTGAAAGTGTCCGGGTGGATCCAAGAGTGGATCGGAGATCTGAAGAACCTGAAAGCAGAGGGGACAGAGTCTGGGTCACTAGCCAGTGACCAGGAAGGCGATGGACAGATGCCCACCGATGTCGCTTGCTTCAAGTGCGTTGACGGTCGTCTTGACTCTTCAGCCACGAGGTCCAGGAGGCGTTGTCGGCAACCAGGAGCAGGATTCGGGCTGGTACACAATGTTTGTCGAGTACTGAGGTGTCGGCGACCGGATTGGACCCAACAAGCCTTGGCAACGGCAAGTCTCGGTGAAGATGAAGATCGTCGATGGTGCAGACCAGCAAGGTCTGAGGAACTCACCCAGCGAGGGTAAGTGAGGGCAGACCTGGAGCAACCAGGGTGCCCGAGAAGAAAAGGATTGGCCTTCGTGAAGGGCTACTAGCCAACGGCTAGCAACCGCGAAGGAGCCTCAAGACGTCGCACGTGGATCTGGCTCACAGGACACTCGTGGAGTGGAGGCCAGGGATCTTCGATGCAATTGGTGCTGGAGGCTAGGGCTACTCGGAGCCCAAAGCACGACTTCGTGGGAGACCCAGAAGAGGATGCACTAGCAAATGCGTGCGGTGTCCAGGGGTCACGGTTCCACGTTACCCACAACAGCTACGGGCCTCAGCTTTGCTGGGGACTCAGGGCAGCCTCGGCGAAGTCTGGAAATCCACCTCTGGTGATGCAAAGACTTCGGCGTCCGACGGGAGCTTAGGCGATGCAGACCTGACAATTGCTTCTTTGGTGCCTGCCAAGCAGGGGAGTCACTCCTTGACCCCAAGGGAGATTCTTCTGTCCTCTAGTATTTAGTAGAGCATCGAAGGTCCAGGATTCTGTTTCAGAGTTTCGTCCAGGGATAATCTAAAGTCCTAAGGACTGGGTTCCTATACTTATACTAAGTTTAGGGGTTGGACTACTCTGTGGCCCCACCTATGGGTGGGTCAGGGCAGAGGGGTGGCTACACCCCTTTCCCTTTGTCCAGTTCGCGCCAAAGCAGGGGCTGCAAGCCCCTGATCCGGTTTGAACTGGGGTATGCACAGGGACACCAAATGTGCCCCCAGTGCAGGACTTCAAAGCACCCGAAGTGCTCCCGCCCAGCCCCAATACACATTATCCTGTCTGGGGAGGTGGTCACACCTCCCTGGGACAGGAAACCTATTGTCCAGGCCTCCCCTGCCGGAGTTTCGTCCAGCAGCAGGAGGCCAGACTCGTGTCTGTGGCAGCAGCATCCATTTTGTGATGCCAGGGCTTTAGAAAGAAGTTACCGGCCAGGCCAGGGTTAACATGTCTCTCCTCTAGAAGGGTGGAATGCTACCCCGCTGCCAGAATTGGCGGGGGTAGTATTCCAAGATGTTTGACACCAAACACGACATGTTTAGGTGCAGCCATTCAAAGTTAGCATTTAACGCGAGGTTATAATGCGCTTAAGAGTATATGGTCAGGCTGCACTACAAACAGCATCAGAGAAGGGTCTCCGAATGCTGCAGAGGGGCCCTGCTCATGCAGGGGCACCCTCTCACATAGGAGTGACTTATAGGTTTATATGTGTGTATGTATTTAGTGATATAGGTAACCTATATCACAGTAAGGGGTGCATGCACCACCTTACCCAGGCTGCAGTAGCAGACCTGTGGTGTCAGTTTGGATGGCCTTCCAGGGGTGGCATAATACATGCTGCAGCCCCTGGTAGGCCTCTGAGGTACCTATGCCCTTGGTACATAGTATACCATATACTAGGGACTTATAAGGGCACTCCAGATTCCAATCAGTGATGTGCCTAAGGCACATGGAAACCATTTTAGAGAGGAAGCAGCTAGGCTGGGGTTCTGATTAGCAGGGTCCCAGCCAGACTAATGTCGAAAAACAGTGAAGCATCAGCAAAAAGTGGGGTACCCATGTGAAGCAGATCCTACTCTCCTACAGTAATCGCACCGGAACCCAATCAATTCCACGGGTAAGAGTGTGGATTCTACAGTTTACGGAGACCAAGTGGGACCAGGGGGAGCCTGGGGGCTTGCGAAGCTGGCGCATAGAGGGCAAAGCTGAAACAAGCTGGTATAAGCCAGGGAAAGGCAAAGAGAAGCCTGACAGGAGTGATCCCTAGTCCACAGAGTCTGGATCTTGTAAGGGGAAACAGAGGCAGCAGGGTGTGGCAGACTACTGTGTAGGCAACAAGTGCACTAGGTAGCTGGATGACAGTGGCAGTCAGGCAGAGAGGTCGGACTCGCTTCAGCATGCTCCGCTCATGCTCATTACACCGCACACAGTACTCAGTACGCCGCACCTCTCCACATTACTCAGGCCCCCCCTCATCTCCCACAACAGGAACACATCGAGGGGTGAGAGCCCAGGGAGAAAGTAGTGGATGGCACTTGGGCAGCGGGCAGAGGCGCGACTTGCCTGCCACATCTACTCATAGCACCTCATTAGCCCATCAGCTCCTCTAGTGTAACCCTGGGCAAAGCACTACGCTACGCTCGCGTAGTTTGCGAAGTTTGCGCTACTTCGCACAACGCGAATTGCACGTAGCACAGTGCAAACATGCATAGTGCAGCGGTCATTTTTTGCTTGCTCGCGGTCCTCAACGTCAAGTTGACGACCGCGAGCAAGCAAAATGACATCCCGGCGAGACTTTTTCCTCATTCGCGATCAGCAACATCAAGTTGCCGATCGCGAGCGTGGAAAATAAACCTCCCGGCGAGATTCTCAACGCGGGGAGGTCAGGTTTCTCATTGCGAGTGGTCGCGTATGCTCGCGACCGCTCGCGATGAGAAACTACCAGTCCGCGTTAGAAAGCTGCCGCTCGAGTAAAAATCTACTCGAGCGGCAGTAAAAGACAGCTCGCACTGTGCAAGATGCCGTTTTCAATGATTGCACAGTGCGGACAAGCATCCGGCACTGTGCAATCATTGCGAACAGTGCACTACGCAGTTCGCGTAGTGCTACACGTAGCTCACGTAGTGCGAACTGCACTTTGCGTAGCTTCGCGTAGCGCTACTTCGCGAACTACGCCCAGGCTTACTCTAGTGGAGACCTAATTGGAGATGTATTGCAAGCATACCTGCCCTCACTGTCCTCAGTGACCACCAGAGGGGTGAGGTGAAATCAGAAAGTGGAATCAAATAGGGCAAGGACGTCCTCAGCCAAAGGCATAGCCATATATACAAACAGCCATACAGTTATACAGCTACAGCAAGGCGTATTCCTGAACAGAAAATGACGCCAGCCTCACTAGATTTCAGATTCCAACTAGAGTACGGAAAGGAACCTGGAGAAGTGGTGCAGACATGGTAGAGCCCCAGTGAGACAGCGAGACATTGAGCCACAGCAAGCACTGAGGAAGTCGGCGTCATTAGGGAAATATGCTGTGTACGGTTGAGCCCCTCTGCTGCTTAGGCGGCCCGCCTAGGTGTGGGTGTGGCTTGCGGCCAAGGAGTGCTCCCGCCCATGTACTTGCCTGGGCTAAAAGTCTGCATAGTGGCATACCAGCTATACAGCTACATAGCGGAGACGAAAAACAGTCCTCAGTCCTCAATAACGCCCCACCACGAGAGAGACACAATTGGCGACCTCCGGCCCACACTAGAGTCCCCCCCTTGAGCCAAATTAGACACCCGGACAATTATCTGGAATACCCTCCCAAGAAATTAACAGGTCTAGCGAGAGGGAACCCGGGGGGAATTGCCGACAATTCAAACCCAAAGCCTCGGGCACCTTTGCAGCAGGTTGGAAAATTGCCCACCGAGTCGTCCTGCAGAGAAGACCAGCAAGTATGGTAAAAAGGGGCAATAGAAGGCAGCAGAGAGGAAAGGGTGGCCACAGAGAGCGCCCATTTTGGGCTAAAAACTCTGGATGATTACTTCAGGAGAGTAGATACAATGCCCGACGCCAAGTCTAACGCCATGCCTGGGAACCATCACAGCAAAAAGGACGGCACACCAAAGACAGGTGATCATCAACAGACAGGTGATCATCAACAGACCCCTTTGGCTAGGGTAGATTAATCCCCAACACCATCAACACCTAGAGGGGCCTCAGAGGCCGGCCAGGGAGCAGAAGAAGGCACAGCAGCAGGTTTGGCGCCGGATACGCATAACATGGACAATACAACCAAAGATCCTAATTTTGCTATTTGCTCAAATTCACAGACAAGCGCAGAAGATAACAGTGTTATAGAACTTTCCTCAGGTTTGACAGCCACGTCTTGCATAGAGTGTGAGTTATTCAGTGAGTCACTCTGAAAGATGTCGTGCTCCAGTCCATTTCGACTAACAGGTGACAGGGTGCCGATGACAGACACATGTGTCACACGAATCAAAGCAGTAGTTGTTTCCGGTGACAATATTGAATTGGAACCCACTCAAACCAGCACCCAGAACCTAAGTGGATGGGAGGACATACATAGAGGTAGTCCCAAGGCACGGACACAAGAAGAAGAGCAACAGCAAGGATTGAGGCCACCCGGCAGGAGGACAAAATAGACAGGCCACCCAAAATTCACCAGGAGGAAGGGACAGAGACAAGCCAGGACCGGTTTAATGACAAAGGTAACCCGTTGTCCTCGATCAATTACACACTTGCGGGAACCACGAACGCCCTCAATTGGCAGTCACATAAATTAGAGGTCCAAATGGACACAATGCAAACTATAGCTCTGGTCATTGCAGAAATAAGCATCAAGCTGGGAAACCTGGAAAAACGTGCAAACATAAAGGATTGCCACTGTAGAGCCATCGTGGAAAAACTCTCAACGCTGCCGGAAGTCTTGACAACATTGATTACTGACCTGAAAAATCAGAATTCAAACAATAGGCTCAAAACAAATCCAGAAACAAAGGTCAAAATTAAGGCTACGCCTGTAAGTAACAAGGCTCACGGGATACAATCTAGACCAAAAAGCTTGAGGAATGAAGCATGCTTAGTGGAGGTCCAAGCAACAGAGACCATCCAACAGAGTTCATGTAAGACAGAAATGGATGGGGCAAATAGAATTAGTAGCCCCAACTCTACCATCACTCCTAACTCCAGTAATACTAACAATCAGCTTCAATGGATGGCTACGACCGAAAAGAATCATAGGGCTAGGAGCACTAACAACACAAGTCTCATCAGCCCCACAAACAAGGATAACAAACCCCTGTCAAGACGCGAGAAAAAAAGACTAAAGAAAAGACAAAAATGACTAGGCAAACTCAAGCACTAAGGAGCAACACCTCAGGATGGAGAAGAAAATTGCCAAGAACGAAAACCCTCCCAGCACGAAGCTCTTTCTGATCTTTGAAAAACAAAAAACAGCCCGACATTGGACTCCCAGGCCCATGAACCAACAACCTTCGAGGAAGATGGAGCGAGTACGGTTCAAACCTCCATCCAAACTCTGGACAGAACAGTGCCAAGGCTAGCCCAAGTGGCAGCTAGGAGGACCCCGAAACATGACCTCATGTCCGCGCAAGTGGTGACTGGAAGAGCCCGAGACGAACAAGAGCCCGGGGCACAGAAGCTGCCTGTCAGGCGTCGCAGGAAGATCTCAATGAAACAAGAAGAAAGACCATAGGGACAGTAGGGACGAACAGCGATGGGCCAAGCCATAGAGTACCAAGTGAGCGAGTTAATGACATCTTGATGGAAAACAGGGCCACAAAACTAAAGACAAACATCGAAGAAGACTCTTGGGCCCACATAGTGGCCTCACAGAAAGTGATGTTTTGCCCTCAGTATACGTCACGAGGAAGGAAAGATACCCTCAACAGGGGAAATATCTTGAAAGTTTTCAACATATTTCCTCGTTGGCACACATAACAAGCAAAGACCTCCTCAGCATACAATCTGAGGGGCCACACAGAGGTCCACCATGGAAAATACGCTAACAACATGGAAGACAACTGCCCACGCTGACTTGGTCCTACAGAAAAGAACAACTTCGAAAAATGGGGCACAGTGGTCCGGGAGCCAGAAGATGAAAAATACCCACATGTGCTCAACAAACAAGAGAGCTGAAGCCCTGAAAAACAAAGAAATGGTTCAAATACACAAAACTTTTAAGAGGGACGCACTCCTCAGCAATTTTACCTAGCTTCCACAACATCACAATTGAATTCAGTGAAAGAGAAGGTCAAAGTGAGAGAAAAGTAATTGAAGGAAACACAGTAGACAACGGCTGGCTTAGGTCCCAGACTCGTAAGGCATCAAGCCAGGCCACTACAAAGCAGGGAGGTTACAATTTTTATTTATTTATTTACTTGATTTCTATAGCGCCCGAATCACCCCCATCGGGGTATCTCCGCGTTGTGACAGCTAGTGACCGACTCTGGGAGATAGTTTAGAACAGTGCCGTTTTCAGCAACTTTCTGAAAACCAGGAAGTTGGTACATTGGCGAAGCTGGATTGGGAGTTGGTTCCAGTATCGCGGGGTAAGGTGGGAGAATGCTTTACCGCCCATGCGGGCTAGTTTGAAGCGCGGAGTATGGAGGAGTCCCTGATGACCCGATCGCAGGGGTCTGGATGGTATATATCTGACCAGCTTTTTAGTCAGATAGCTGGATCCCATGTTGTATAGGGATTTGAATACCATGCAGCAGACTTTAAATTGTATTCTCTTTTTCACTGGGAGCCAGTGTAGTTTTTGAAGTAGCGGGGTAGATGCCGTTCGTGGGGGGGGGCATTGGTCACCAGTCGTGCTGCGGTGTTTTGGACCACTTGCAGTTTGCTAAGGGAGGACTCCTTTGCAGAGATCAGCAGGGCATTGCAGTAGTTCAGGCGGCTGAGGATAAGGGCCTGAACTAGAGTTTTACGTACAGATGATGGCAGGAGAGGGAAGACCCTACGGAGGAGGCCAAGTGTATGGTAGCATGCCCCGGCTGTGCTGTTCACATGCTCCTCTAATGTGAGTTTTTGGTCTAGTTTCACTCCTACATTCTTCACTACCTGTTTAGGGGGGGGGCTGATCCCAGTTCCTCAGGCCACCAGCTGGGGGACCATCTCACAGTTGCTTCTCAAAACAGCATGATTTCAGATTTTTCAGTATTGAGCTGAAGGAGGTTTTCTCGCATCCAGTGTGCGATGCCTTTCATACCCTCCGAGAAGGTGGATTGGATGTTGATATCGGTTTTATCAAAGGAGACGAGCAGTTGCGTGTCATCGGCGTAAGAGATAGGAATGAAGCATAATTGCCTGAGTAAGCCAGCCAAGGGGGTAACGTAGATGTTAAATAACGTAGGGCTCAAACACGAGCCCTGTGGTACCCCCTTGGTGACTTTGGTGGTCTGTGAGCTGAAAGAGCCCAGATTGATGGTTTGGGTTCTGTCTGTGAGGAAATTGGTCAACCATTTTAAGGCCTTCCCTTGGATGCCTACATCCTCAAGCCGCTTGAGCAGGATCTGGTGGGAGATGGTATCGAATGCTGCAGACAATAAGACTTACTCCTAGCCCAAAGTAAAAAAACAAGGATAAAATCGCAATCTCACCACAAAAAAACAATGACCGCTCACTAAGTAGAGCACACAAATCAAGACTGTAGCTCATAACATAGAATGTGGCAGGAATCACAAGCACACAAAACAATGAATCAGCAATGCAAAAGATCCAGGAAGGAGACATTGTCTGCCTACAGGAAACCTGGGCAACTGAGGTGGTCCACTTAAAAGGCTTTGCAGGCATCCACGTACCAGCCAGAAAATTACACTCCTAAGGCAGGCCCTCGTATGGCCTCGCTATACATGTAAAACAAGCAATAGAAGTCTCTATTAAAGAGATTGGGAAACCAGCGGATGAGCTACAGTGCGTAGTCATAAACTGATTATTTGACGGCAAATCCAGAAAAGAACTTTTAATTATCAATGTATATCTTAATAACAACAGCCTCCCAAAGCTGGCAATCACTAAACAGACCACTGCAATTTTAGAGGAAGTACTCTGTGAATACACCCATATGGACCTGATCATCACCGGGAATTCCAAACTCCACCATCTGAGTCCATATAACAAATACGGCACACCCGCTGAAAGAGCATTTAACAACTTCTTAAGCTCCTTCGAATTAATTTCAGCTCAGGCCTGGACCGAGCAACACAGCCCCAAGGAATCAAATTGTTACACCGTTAACAATCAAACAACAATTGATTATACGTTCATTAGAAACAGCATGAGGCACAGGATCCTAGGCTTCCGGTCATACCAATATGATACAAGCGACCATGCACTGCTTATCTCAGAATTCAATATTCAAAGTGAATGTCGTGAAGAACTGGAGCCCATAAGCAACACATTAGAGTTGGAAGAGTACAAACTAGTGAAGAGGATTAGATGGAACCACTTCACTGTTGCAAACGGGAGTCTTGTAATCAGGGACTAGCATAGAAGGGACACAGCATGCCTCTCACCCCATCTATCCAGAACTGGGCCACCTGAATTGAAGAGCTGGTGGTGGCCCTGTTGAAAGGGGCTAGGAATACAGCCTTAAGATGGTGGGGAACTCAGAACAAATGAGGAAATACAACAAAGCGTTGAAGGACAGCACCCACACTCTCAGACGGGCTAAACGGGTATACCAAAAAACTGGCACCCTGGAGGCAGAGAGTGTCTCTGAAGAAGCCCATCGGAACCATAAACATCTAATATGGAAACAAAAATGACTGATGATGATTGAGAAGGAATGGATCAAGTTATTTGATTTGTGCAAACCCAACAAACAAAATCAATTTTGGGAATATATGGGCAAGATGGAAAACAAAAACGGATAGGCGAAATTCAGTTACAGCGGAAGCCTGGCTTGCACACACAGAAGAAATCTACACGACGAAATCCAGAGGCCAAAGTATTAGGAGGTCACCATGGCCAGAAATTGCGGTTGCAGAGGAAGAAGACCAGACACATGAGGCAGGCACAGCACAGGAATGTAAAGAAATCAAAAAGGTCATAAAAAGGATAAAAATGGTTGGAGCCCCAGGCCCCAATGGCCTACCAGGTGGCCTTTTTAAACAGGATCCCAAGGGGTGGGTGGAGCTACTATCACCATTGTATATGGAATGCAGATCTTTGGGGGACTTACCGGATTCCTAGCGTGGCTCTTTACTGCAGTCAATTTACAAGAAGAGAGTAAAAGCAGACCCAAAAAACTACAGGGTTATTGGCTTGTTAGATATCGAAGGCAAAGTGTATGCCAGCACCTTGTTACAGTAGCTAACCGTCTGGATAGAGGACAATGGAATATTACCTTTCTATCACACTGGATTCCGAAAAGGCTCCTCCACCATAGGCAGCATAATGGCACTTTTGTTCCTCGTACAACAGGCAAATTCCAGAAACAACCTGCAGGTATTTGCATGTTTTGTTGACTATTCAGCAGTCTTCGATTGAGTAAACCGTAGCAAACTATGGCATAAACTGTCCAGCTGGAAGATCCCAGGTAAATTACTGAAGGCAATTATGTCATTGTACATCAACACTTGGATGAGAATCAAACTGGCAGGGGACACGGTCACATACAAACTGCCCACAGACCGAGGTCTAAAGCAGGGTTACGTCTTAGTGCCAACACTCTTCAATCTGTACACGGCTTACCTGGGGAAAGCCCTACAAGGCGTAACCTTGTTAACCCCAAAAATTGGACAGCAACGCTTACACGTGTTCCAGCATGCTGATGATCTGATGATTTTAGATCAGACCAGAGTAGGCTTGCAAAGAGGTCTGAACGCACTAAACCTCTATATTGAGACAAACAAGCTTGTGGCTAATCCCGGCAAAACTAAAGTGGTGCTCTTTGGACAATATCCAAAAAAAGTGTGTTTAAAGTGGAGGCTGGGTAATAACAACATAGCAACAGAAAGAGCATGCCACTATCTAGGAGCATGGTTAAACGACAAAGGAAAGGCAACTACGCACCAGGCTAAGACACAAGCCAAAATACAAGCCACCATCTACGCATTGTGCAAGTTACAGGGCAAATTACACAGTCCCACCATGGAACCTAGAAGGAGAGTGACAAAATCTAAATTGCTCGCAGTTGCTGGGTATGCATCACATGCTTTCCCAGGGAAGAAGGAAATAATCATGGAAAAAGCCCAGTGCCAGTGCTATAAAAGGCTTTTTGGGCTTCCCAGATACACACAAAACGCCTTGATCCACCTAGAGTTTGGCCTGGTACAACAAAAATATGAATGTAGGAGCACTCTGGTAACATTTTGGTTTAAGACACTAAAAGCCCAGAAAAGATCCTTTAGGGAGGTATTGAAAATGATATTCGAAGGGAGGCCAAACCCATGGCAGTAGTACTGTCTTGAGACAGTGGTAGAATTGGGTGTATCTACAACGTGCTGGTCCCAAGAGGAAGTGAACTATTCAGCAGTTAAGAAAGGGCTAAATAACCAAATCATCCAGATATCATGAAAGGACGACACAGCCAGATTCATGGACATTGGAGTGTTGGCAGGCCAAATGAAATCATATGAGACAAACAACATCCAATAAATCAAATGAATCCACCACATGGGACTAGAAATGAAAAGGAAAGTGTGTTGAGTCATCCAAATGTGCATGCACACAGCGTTTGCTTAAATACCCCTCACACACCAAAAGGACCCTTGGTGTCATGCTTCATCATTAGGTCTTCCCGTCCCGCTGCGGGACGGGGCGTGCTACGACCTACGGCTACGCGGGAGCACTAATATTAATAATACTATGTGTAGTGATGGGGTAGTGAGAGGAGGGGTCGAGAAAGGATACGGGTAGGTGATTTAAAAAGGACCTGGCCTCATGGATTTAAGAAAAACTTTAATAGGTCATTGAGGCTGGACCTGTTAAAAAGTGATGCGGAGAGATCCTGCCAATAATGTGCGGATGCTCCTAAAGAGTCAACATGTTTCGAAGCAAAGCTTCTTCATCAGGACTAAGAAGATCCCCTCAATATCCACTATGTTGATTGTTCCCAAATGGGTGTGCTATATCTACAAAAGTGATGAAAAAAATATAATAAAGAGCGTAAATTATGCACTCTATACGATACCTAATAGTATCATGTAAATGTCAATCTGCAAGAGAAAGTACAATTAATAGCGCTTTCCCATGCGCAAACGATCGAATTCTGAAAAGGAAAAAAAGATGAAGAGACCACATAGTGACTGTAGCGTGATCTTAATGCTATCAATACCACTATCTATCGATGTGAAGACCTGTGGACGAAGACAGAGAACGTACAAGACACATACATATAACAGAAAACACACACTCTATTTATGTGGCTAGGGTAATTGTTTAAGTTCGTGAGTATATAATGTCGTCAATCACTCGAAAATACATACTATGTAATGTAGGAGTTAATACTCCTTAAGCCTCTTGTAACGGGTGGGGAGAGAGTCGCCAAACGTAGTTCTGTTTGAAAAACGATACAAAGAGATTTAGGAAGTCTCCAAATCCTGCTCCCAAATGAACTAAGAACACTCCAGCCAATGTACTTAGCAGTGCTGGCGGTGTTCAAATGCCTGCAAAATCATAACGGCTACGCCGTACTTACGTTAAGGTCAACCCAGTCTCGCCTTGAAATAACACCAACCCGCGGCTCCGTGATGGATAAAGAACCGCTGGGAAATGCCATTTATACTCCCATTAAGTGGCCTGGATGAGCTACACCTGCGCGCAAAAGAGCGTCCTATCTCGCCTGGAAGTTAACGTAAGCGTGAGGTCAGGTCGTCAAGGTAACGCGTGTGAACAGGCGGAAGGGGATAAAATAGTGTAGCTGATAGCGTAAAAGACTAGAGCGCGGCAATGTCACATTGATTAAAGGGCCTTTTTATATATACATACTATCAGCGCCCAATAATTAGAACATTGTATTCTCACACTGTCCTTGCAAATTGGAGTATATTGGCATGACTTCTAGACCAGTCAAGGTCCGTATCAGCGAACATAAAAGTAATGTACGCTGTAAGAAAAGCACGACAAAAATGGCGAATCACTATGTGACCATGACACACACAGTGGAGGATTTGAAATGGACAGTCATCGAACAAATTAGACACGAGAGAGATCTCCAATGATGACTCTGCCAGGCACCCACTGTTTCTATACATTCAATTTGGAACAGCTAAGGCCCCTTTTTTTGATCAGCCCTGGAGTTACCCTAATTCTTCTGAAGAGAGGTCGCAGTACCCCCTCCTCCTCTATTTAGACCTTCTTCCCCTCTGTCTGGATGCCAATCCCTTGATTTTTCGAGACTTTTCCCTTATTATCTCTATAAGCTGTTTTAGAGAGAACCAAGTAGTGTTATTCTTTTTATTTTTCATTTTTCACCCTTCCTAATTTGTTATTTAATTCCTCCTTTAGTATGTCATATTTATTTTTGACTATGACCTGTCCGCCTCTTATATCTTATATACAGAAGCTCATGTGCAACGCCTCTCTCTCTGTTTTTTCACATCACGGCGCGCTATTCCTAACTGGGCACCGCGTCTTCATATCCTAAAATAATCAGTGTGAGAATACAATGTTCTAATTATTGGGCGCTGATAGTATGTATATATAAAAAGGCCCTTTAATCAATGTGACATTGCCGCGCTCTAGTCTTTTACGCTATCAGCTACACTATTTTATCCCCTTCCGCCTGTTCACACGCGTTACCTTGACGACCTGACCTCACGCTTACGTTAACTTCCAGGCGAGATAGGACGCCCTTGCGCGCAGGTGTAGCTCATCCAGGCCACTTAATGGGAGTATAAATGGCATTTCCCAGCGGTTCTTTATCCATCACGGAGCCGCGGGTTGGTGTTATTTCAAGGCGAGACTGGGTTGACCTTAACGTAAGTACGGCGTAGCCGTTATGATTTTGCAGGCATTTGAACACCGCCAGCACTGCTAAGTACATTGGCTGGAGTGTTCTTAGTTCATTTGGGAGCAGGATTTGGAGACTTCCTAAATCTCTTTGTATCGTTTTTCAAACAGAACTACGTTTGGCGACTCTCTCCCACCCGTTACAAGAGGCTTAAGGAGTATTAACTCCTACATTACATAGTATGTATTTTCGAGTGATTGACTGACATTATATACTCACCGAACTTAAACAATTACCCTAGCCACATAAATAGAGTGTGTGTTTTCTGTTATATGTATGTGTCTTGTACGTTCTCTGTCTTCGTCCACAGGTCTTCACATCGATAGATAGTGGTATTGATAGCATTAAGATCACGCTACAGTCACTATGTGGTCTCTTCATCTTTTTTCCTTTTCAGAATTCGACTCGTTTGCGCATGGGAAAGCGCTATTAATTGTACTTTCTCTTGCAGATTGACATTTACATGATACTATTAGGTATCGTATAGAGTGCATAATTTACGCTCTTTATTATATTTTTTTCATCACTTTTGTATATATAGCACACCCATTTGGGAACAATCAACATAGTGGATATTGAGGGGATCTTCTTAGTCCTGATGAAGAAGCTTTGCTTCGAAACATGTTGACTCTTTAGGAGCATCCGCACATTATTGGCAGGATCTCTCCGCATCACTTTTTAACAGGTCCAGCCTCAATGACCTATTAAAGTTTTTCTTAAATCCATGAGGCCAGGTCCTTTTAAATCACCTACCCGTATCCTTTCTCGACCCCTCCTCTCACTACCCCATCACTACACATAGTATTATTAATATTAGTGCTCCCGCGTAGCCGTAGGTCGTAGCACGCCCCGTCCCGCAGCGGGACGGGAAGACCCTAATGATGAAGCATGACACCAAGGGTCCTTTTGGTGTGTGAGGGGTATTTAAGCAAACGCTGTGTGCATCCACATTTGGATGACTCAACACACTTTCCTTTTCATTTCTAGTCCCATGTGGTGGATTCATTTGATTTATTGACTTAGCATCAGAGGAGGATATATCCGCCACAGTGTCCTTGTGAGACACTACCTCTTCACTCCCTCCCTTTGTTATATAAAACAAACAACATCCAGCCATATATGAACCGCGCCCTAGGAAGGAAGTGTTTGAAAGAAATTCAATGGGCGCGCTTAATGCCACTACCAATTCAGGAACTGCATCCTGGCTGTAAATCACTTAAGAACATAACTAGATGTAGGCTATGTAACCATAGTGCAGAATGACTGGCACAACTACTCCAATACTGTCATAAAATGCTAAAATCAATGTTTTTAAGGCATGAGATCAGAAAATGCGTTGATGCAGTGGCGTTGCTCCTGTCCTGCACAGTGCCCTCGGTTCAGGCCAAATTCAGCAAATTCATGAACATGGCTCGAAGGGACTTAATTGAAAATAATATAAACGCAAACTGTGCGGCCGAAAATGCGGGGAATCCTGTTGGCATAGAAGGATACGAAAAGTGAGGCCTGCCCACCAGAAGTTGGAGTACGAGGGGTCCATAATAAACTTTGATGCTTCAAGCTGTCTCCTTGCCCACAATCAATGATTATATAAGGGACCCGGCCAATTTCTTTTTTAAGCCAATTTTTTAACAGCATGTCTTTTAGGGCGCAACTTTATTTCATAAAGGTGTGAGACCTGTTTTAATTGTTACTTTTGATACTGTGTTGCAATTTGCAATAATTTTACGTAATTATGCAATAAAAAAATCATTCATTCATTCAGATTTATTCTCCATTGAGCTTCATTTGGCTGAAATTATTCGGCGATCTGGTGGGTTGAGTGCTTTCATGTGGACTTTGGAATTAAATACAAAACTGGAACCCTTGGGTTGTCGTTTTGCAAAAACAAATACTCATCATATGATAAAAGGCCATCATTCATCCAGCTCTCTAGCTCCTGTTTGTTTTGTGACTGTGCTTTGACCTGTACTGTTTGCTCACATTTCATGTAATAATCATTCTGGCTCAGCTGAGCTTCTTGCATATACATGACCATTGGCCACAGCACAATATTGCCACCTTTATCAGAGTTTCTCACCACAATGTGTTTGCTTTTTCTTAGTTTTGATACCAAATTCTCATATTTCCACAAGGCAGCTGTTTTTTTTCCTATTCTTTGAGTTGACTTCTCTTAATTTCTTCATCCCTTCTGCTATTGAATCATGGAAGGTATCAATTAAGTCTCTTGTGGTGATGGGCATGATCTTCGAGCATGGCCGGACAGCTCCCCATACCTCCATATCATGCTTGTGAATCATGTCAAGATCCGTCAACTGGTTATTTGGCTGTTCCTTTTCACTTTCCAGTTGTCTCAAGATTCTCAACAGAGACAAATCAGTGTTAGTTGTATTATCTTCCATAGTCCCTAGTGCCCCTGCTTCCTCCGTAGCTATGTTACTTGGTTTGTTGTTCAGTGTATACACTTCTAGAAACTTATAGTTAGGCTCAGATTTCACTCATACAAAACCAGTGAAATTCAGCAGTTATAGTTAGCTAAGCTAATTATAATTTATGCCCCCGCAATGCACTGCTTATACCCTCACATATTACATCACTCATGACATATTCTATGGCATCAATTATGACATCGCTGATAACACATATTGCTCCCACCTTCTTTTCCCTGGGCACTCCATCCCCCAGGGCATTATTTATTTTAAAAGGGGAGGGGGTGCAGCCCCCTTCCCAAGCCTATTTTGGTCCCGGGGAGGCTCAATCCCCAGGTGGCCTTTTTTTAAAAGAGAGGAGGGCTGCATGGCACCCCTCCCTGAGCCTATTACAGCCCCCTCCTCAGTCTTCTGAGACTTCAGGAACCCCGTTCTCTGGGGCCATGCTTTTTAAAAAAAAAGTAGAGTGGGCCAAGCAGCCCCGACTCTGAGCCTCATAATGTCGACGCGGTCCCCATCTCCTGGGACCTTCTTTTAATACAGTTGAGTGCCCCTGTGTCCCCCTGGGGCACCCACAAAAAACACGTTGGGGGCCGCGGGGGAAGCCCCCAGAGCCTCAGCTGGCTCTCTGCATACTGCAGGAGCAGGCATTGCTCCTGCTCCGAGGGAGCAGCGTTTTATGCTTCCTCATGTTCTGCTTCCCTGCTCACATCAGTGCAACAGGGAAACAGAATACAAGTCTGGTTTTAGCTGGTGCATTTTAAAGCTTGGGACAACTTTGTGTTTGCTCTCATTTGGAGGGAGATTAAAAAATGTTCCTGTCAGATGGGAGCAAACACAAGTTTCCCTAGCTGCACCAGTGCGGGCAGGGAAACCATGGTGTCCCAGGGTTGGGATTCCTGGGACACAGAATGTGAACTTAGGGATGGGCACATAGCCCCCTTTCTGGAACCATTATTGGCCCTGGGGACGGCAACCCCCATGGATGGGCTCCTGCTATGTCCCAGGTTGCTCACCCCAGGACATAGCTGATTGGTTTTGCTTTGGTGGGAGCTGGCAGCAGACATGTAGGCAGGGAAAGAGATTAAATGATTGCTCTTGCACACAGGAAGCTGCATTTCCAGCAGCTCCCTGTGTGCAATTGCAATGCCGGCTTCCGCTGGCCTTGAGGCTTCCCCTGTAGTCCCATTGCATTCTGGATAGGCTCCAGGGCACCCAGGAAAACATGGCTAGGGCCCGGGGATTAGGGTCCCAGGGCCAAAATCATCCCAGAGAGGGGGCCGCACCACTGCCCTCCCTTGTGCAGAGAGCAGAAAAACAAGCAGAAAAGGCAAAAGGGAGGGCAGAGAGCAGAAAGTGCAAAACAGAGGACAGAAAAAAGCAGGAAAGGCAAAACAGAGCAAAAAAGGCAAAACAGAGAGCAGAAAAACAAGCAGGAAAAGCAAAACAGGACAGGAAAGGCAAAACAGAGCAGAAGAGGTCAAAACAGAGGGGAAAAAACAAACAGGAAAGGTAAAGCAGAAGCAGAAAAAAGAGCAGGAAAGGCAAAACAGAGGACAGAAAAACAAGCAGAAAAGGCAAAACAGCAGAAGAGGGCAAATCAGACAGCACTCAGACACTCAGATACCCACTCGCAGCCCTACTCAGAGACTCACGTACCCACTCACAGACCCACTGAGACACTCATACTCCCAATCATAGCCACGCTCACAGACACGCTCAGATACTCATGCACCCACTCACAGACCCATTTAGACACTCATGCACCCACTCACAGCCCCATGCAAACACTCATGCACCCACTTACAGACCCTTTCAGATACTTACGCACCCTCTCATATACCCAATTAAAGACTCATGTACCCACTGACAGACCCAATGAGCTACTCATACACACACTCACAGACCCACTTAAAGACTCATGCACCCACTCACACACCCACTGAGGTACTTATGTACCCAGTCATTAACTCACTCAGCATTTCAAGCATCCATTCACAGACCCCCTATGACACTCATACACACACTCACAGACCTACCCAGACACTCACACACTCACTCACAGACCCACTCATACACTTACGCACCCACTCACAGACCCATTCAGACACTCACATGCCCATTCATAGACCCACTAAGACACTCATGCACCCACTTACAGACAAACTCAGACACTCATGCATCTACTCACAGACCCAATCAGAGGCTCATGCACTCCCTCACAGACCCACTCAGACACTCACACACCCATTTAGACACTCATGCACCCACTCACAGAATGGATGTTCAGAGACTCATCCACCCAAAAACTGGTCTACTCAGACACTCACACACCCACTGGCAGACCCACTCACTACTGGGACACTCATGCACTCACTCGTGCACTCACTGTCAAAGGTCAGTGGTTACAGTTAGGCCTGGGAGGTAAACTCTGCTCCACGGGCAGAATTCACAGAGTTTTGCTACTCCAAGCTCCACTTGGAGCACAGATTTCAGCAAAAACTCTGCTTACACCACATGGCAGAATTCACCCGCGCTCACCGTAGTAAACCTAAGACTTTTACTACTTTTAAAGTGTGGAAAACAGAGACTTGATACTCTATAGTGCCCAGTGATTCTGTTTACGTGAAAATGACAATATGCACTTGTGTTTTACAGAGATTTGGCTGCGAGGCTCTCTGATTCCTTGCAACATTGCACTTGGGTAGAAATCACAAGAACAAACTTGGCACCATAGATATTAGCAAATGAACTAAACTTTGTGAATTTTGATTAAAGTATCATTTAATCAAAGAGTCGTAGAAGTGCTCACAGTTGTAAAATAATGACAGTAGTCACATGCTGCAAAAATTGACTTTATGCCTACTGTCATTTTCGCACGCTCCCTTCTTTGCCTACAGTTATATGTCTCTATCTCTTCCCCACTCACCTCTACCTCCAAATATATCTGTCTTCCTTATTCTTCCTTATTCTCTGGGTCTAATGCCTATCTATCTACCCATGACCTCTATACGGTTGGGTGGGTGGGTTTGAGTGAATGGTAGTACTGTAGTTTTCATCCTCCTCTCTACCCTCTGCATCTCCCTCCTCTGCTTTTCACTCGGCCTGGTATCTAAAAATATTTCTTTGCATTTATCTTTTAAACTATCCATTGACAGATTGGTCAGATTGCCCATGTATGCACCTATCTGTCCACCGGTCTTGCTAGACAAGCAGGCGGGTGGGAGGCTAAGTCTGATGAATGGACAGATGAAAGGATGGATGGATCTATTAGTGGGGATGGATGGATGGATTGATCTCATGGTGGGTTTGGATTGATGGATTTTCACTGGACGATGAATTGGTAGGATGGAGGCGAAGATGAATTCCTAGACACAGTACCTGCAGATTCGAGCAAAATTTATTTATGTTCTGTTGTGAAATATTTCCTCCAAACAGTGTAAGGTGTGAAACAAGGATAAGGTTTGCTATGTCTGTGTTAGCTGGGTAATATTCCTAGAATAGTTGCATGGCATTGCATGACTGAGCCTTGGAGCTGCTGCTTTATTTTTTAGGAGATAGGCTGTGGCATACTGTTGCAGTGATATGATAAATGATTTGCACCTTTTTGGATTTTGCAGCTGTATAAACTTGTTAAGTTTAATATTCAATAGATGCAAATACATTAAACAATTTAATATGATAAAATGAGGCTAGGAAACACCTCTTTATGTCGATGTGTGTCATTTCCCCAGAGAAAAATGTATTAAGAAGTAGGTTGAGTATTTGGCCCCAGACAGATAGGATAAGCATGAGTAAACACAGGCGTGTTGTGCTAGCACATACTGGTCTGAGGTGACCCCTGCCTCAGTGGGCGGCGTGGCTTTGGCCTACTAAGAAGGCTGTGCTTGACCTGGGCACACACGGTCTAGGCTACCACTCTTTGTCATGGGTGAGCTTTTCCACTTAAACCTCAATTAGGTCACACTTTAGCCATTGCCTGCACTACTGGACCCTACTGACAAATGTGACGTCGCTAGCATCTGTGAGAAGATGGGCCGGGCGTAAATGCATCTGCTTGTAAATGCTAACTAATGCTCACTTTAGTTATAGTTTTTACCTCTTTAGTAAGTTCCTAGAATGATGGCTTTACTGTCTGTGTAATGGGCCCGTGGGACATAGCATAATTTCAATAAACGTTTATTTCACAAAAGTAACTCCTGTAAATTGTGGTGTACTGACACCGCACACCAGGTTACAATGCCTCCCCTCTACACCCCTCATTCACATTTCTTTGTTGCTTTTGAATCCTGCTCTCCCTCAAGTTACCACCTCAGACAATATAGTGCTTTTACATCAGCTCAGAACCCGAGGAGTTGGGATGAGTTATAGGGAGTCTCCCCAAGATCACACCTGGTGTCAGTGAGGAGCAGGTGGGGTGGTAGATCATACTGCCAAGGATCACACCTGGTGATGCCGAGGATGTGGTGGGCGTTATTGGCCATCCTGCCTGAGATCGCATCGAGTGTGTGGCTGATAAACTGCCCAGAAACCATTCGAGGTGTCAGGGTAAGGGGGCAGAGGCACATCATCCTGTCCAAAATCACACCTAGTGTCAGAGGGAAGCTGGTGGGTTGTTCAAGATCATACCAGGTGTGAAATAGATTACAATCACATGGTGTTCGTGAAAAGCCAGAGGTTACACCTAGTGACAGAGAGAGGCTGGTGGGTAGTGGGTAATTCTGACCAA
Organism: Calotriton arnoldi; assembly: GCA_963921515.1. Lineage (NCBI taxonomy): Eukaryota > Metazoa > Chordata > Amphibia > Caudata > Salamandridae > Calotriton > Calotriton arnoldi. The sequence continues at coordinate 991,630 of CAWUFW010006986.1, forward strand.
GCGAGAGAGGTGCTGGAACTCCAGCAGGGAGGTGTGGGTCAATAGATACTGCCTTATTTCGCACTGTGTGCAGAGAGGTGCAGGGACTCCAGCAGTGAGTTGTGGGTCAATGGGTACTGCATTAGATCACACCATGCACCAGGGAGACATTGGGACTCCAGTAACAAGGTGAGGCAAGAGGGAGTGGACACTACTTGTATGACTGGTGCGTTATAGTGCTGTGGGAAAGAAGACCTTACAAACCTCATAAGTGAATTTGTAACTCCACAAGTACTCACAATCATACTCCACCTGCCCACTGAACTCCAGTGAAACTACGTGAGCTCCACCCAGGCCTAGTTACAATTAGGAAATAAAATTAAAAAAACCTTGGAAATTCACTTAAAAAAACCAAAGGTTACGGGGATGGTATAGTTAAGAAACAACATTTAAAAAAACCTTAGAAATTCACTGAAAAAATCAAAGGTTACAGGGGTGTTATAGTTAGGAAATAGAAGTAAAAAAAACTAGAAATTCACTGAAAAAATCAAAGGTTACAGGGACTTTATAGTTAGGCTCAGATTTCACTCATCCAAAACCAGTGAAATCCAGCAGTTATGGTTTGCTGAGCTAACGATAACTTACTCCCCCGCAATGCACTGCTTATTACCTTACGTATTACATCACTCATGGCATGGTTAGTTATATCACTGATGACACCACTGATGACATCTCAACTGATATCACTGATGACATCATCCACAGAAGCACTCACACCCCCTCTCATACCCCTATACAACCTCTCATACACCCACTCACACACCCACACAACCAGTGAAATACCCATTCACAGACCCATACAAGTACTCACACAACCACTCACTCATCCATAGAGTCATTCACACACCCACTCACTCACTCACTCATACAGCCTCTCACACAACCACACACTCAATCATACAGCTATTAATATAACCAGTCACTCACCCATACAGCTACTCACATATCCACGTATTCAACTGTTAAGCCACTAACACACCCACTCACACACACATACAGCCTCCTAACACAGCCACTCACTCACCCATACAAGCACTCACACACTCATTCACACACCCAGATTACCACTTACATACCACTTCACACATCCATACAAGCACTCACACATCCGCTCACTCACCCATACATCCATTCACACAGACACTTTGCAATACAGCCACTCATTTAACCAAACGTCTTCTCAAACAGCCACTCACTCACCTATACAGCCACTTACGAAGCCAGTCACTCACTCATATAGCCATTCCCACATCCACTCACTCACCCATACAGTCACTTATACATTCACTCAACCACCCATAAAGCCATTGACACAGCTACTCACTCACCCATACAGCCACTGACACACCCAATCATTCATCAATACAGTCACTCATACAGCCACTAAGTCACGACATAGCTACACACACACTCATGTATACACCCATACAGCCACTCACACATCCACTCACACATCCCTACAGCCACTCAGACACCCACGCATACACGGATACACAGTCACACAGCCACTCACATAATCTATGTTAAAAAATTGAATCACTCATCAGTAGTACAGAAAGTATATTATTTTAACTTTTGTAGTACCTTGGTATATATGTTTCCCACTCATAAACTTTTAGAAAACACTCATACTCCCTGGATGATGTCATCAGTGATGTCATTTGAGATGTCATCATTGATGTCATCATCAGTGATATCATTGTCCGTGTAGGACTCCTCTGCAAACCCAACCATATCGATATTTTTTAACCTTAATTTCTCAAACACTACTGAACAAATTTACACCAAATCACACAAAGCACAAATTGCGGACCAAGATCTAATTTCCTGACAAATTTGTGTAATTCCATTCAGCATTTTTTGAGGCAATTCTTCTTAAAAAGTCCATGTAAAATGCATGGGGATTTTGAGTTTTGGGGCCCCCTTTTTTCTTGGACCCTGCTAGTTGGATCACCTTGAACCTTTCCAAGTACAAACTAGTATGAAGATTCATTAAAAGGTGCAAAAGTTATTAGCAACACAAAAAATGCATTTCCTATGGAAACATTGAGCTAACTATAAATACCCTGTGGCGACCGGCACTGTGATATATATATATATATATATATATATATATATATATATATATATATATATATATATATATATATATATATATATATATATATATATATATATAATTTCTCTACATCTGATTCCATGACCTTCTTTAATATTCTTATCTTTGTCCTGCCAAGTAACATTTCAATGTCACAGAGTTTTAAGTGAATAAGTTACATCCTTTCAGTGGTGTTGTCACGATTTCTTCTCTCTACTTCTGCCTCCTTTCTTGCTCCTGCTCTGTTTATTTACAAATGAACTCCTCCAGTGGCCAACATGTTCCCTCTGTCATTAATACAGGGACAAGGTGCCCATCTTTGATTGTTCTTTTAACCCATCCCAAGATGGCTGTCCACACATGTGCATAAGCAGCCCTCCTGAAATGCTTTATCATAAGGCATAAGAAAAATCATTTGAATGGCTGCAGTTCGTATGCACAATACTTGAGCATCTTGGAATAAGTGGCTGCCCATGACAGAATAAGCATGGTAGCCATCTGGGAAAAAAGCAATGGGATAGGAAATAAATGGTGCCGGCAAGATATTATTTGTTTTGCCAATGCTTGTTGTACATTTGATACTGGTATCCCCAAGAATTCCCCCAGAGTAAATCTTAGAACTGGTCCTCATGCCGAGGCCTCTTTAAGTGGGAGCTTCCTCCAAAGCTGCTAAGAGACCTCAACTAATGTACTGCATTACAGTCTTAATCCACATCCTGCCCATGAATCTACCAATGTTATTTCACTCTGGAGTAATATATTTGAAACATTGTATTGACAATGTCTAAGTCACACTAATTCCATGAGTAAAGAGAACTTTCTGGCAACAAAGTATGTGTCATATAACTCCTTTTATTTTACGTGGAGAGTGGGGTGTTGTTTACTCTCTCGTAAATGAGATGTCCAGTTTAGTGTGTAATGGATAATCTTTAGAAAACCAAAGAACGTTATATCAAATGGCATAGACTGAGGTGTGACACATTATGTATTTTTTCCATAATGTAGAGATATTCAGTGAACATGATGTGAAATGTCTCTTTTAGCTCACTACGGATACAGCAGGAGACACATTTAAGCAGAAAAATGTGTCTCAGCCATGGCTGAACTGCAAACCCAAAGCAGCCCTGACAATTTTGTCAGACCCCCCCTGTTATGTTTCATATAGGTACCCCAATATAGGCTCCGGCAGTCACCTGACCTTTCACCTATATTCTCCCCTACCATTACACTAAATAACGGTTCTTAGTACTGACCTTTTACCTAGTTACGGTAATGTCCAGAGATGACATGGGGTTTTCTCCTAAAAGCTTAAACCTCATTCATTATGCATGAGGATTCTTGGAATCACAGCAGGACAGGAGGCCTACCATCTCCTGCATAATAACTATGTATAAGGGTCATTCCATCTTAGTCCGACATGACACAGCAAGGTATATCCACAGGGGGTAAGACTTTGGGTATATATACACCATATCTTGCTGAGGTAGTCAGAGGAGAAAAGGACTTCCATGTCGACACACTGACGCGAGACGCTGAGGCTCCTGCATGCAGACACTCCAGCTCGCAGTGGTCTGACATCCCTTGCGGGGTGTCCATCTCGAGACCAAGACGTGGTCCCACAGTCTCTCACTGCAGGTAAAGGGGTTGACTTTATCCTAGAGGGATTCTTGGCTTTTACACCCACTTACATGCTAGGTATACTTAGGTACATCCAGTTAGGGTCGCATCGTAGAAGTACGCATTTTACTGTCATGTATTTTATATACTTGCCTGTATTTATTGTTTTAGCATGATGGTAGAAATCTACCATCCTTTTACTCTGCTAGTGCTTATAATCATTTATATCTGTCTAATGGTTGTTTCAGCACACCTTTTTTACACTAGAATGATGCTGGTTCAATAAATGCTTATTGAAAAACGTCCCCACCGTTTATTCTGTGTATCTCTCTGAAACGAAGTGAGCACGTGTGACTGAGCGAAAAGTAGTACACTGTCGCCACGATTCTGAGGGAACCAGGGTTGTCATGTTCGATAGTTGCCAAGAACTATTCTCTCCTTGGTAAGAGGGGTTTCTAGTGGCACTGTGAGCTAGCTGGTATACAGGCTAACATACCCGGTAGGGGTGTCTAGAATCAGTCTAACACCAATCCTATAGTGTATGTTATCCAAACGCGCAGATATTATATATGTTTATAGGAACTACCGCTTGCAAGTGCGATGCACTGCTGCCTTTGTTACTGGAGGCCGATATTGCAGCACTGCTGCAAAACTGGCCCCCAGTAACAAAACTGGCCCCCACACTTCCAGTCTCCTTTGGAAATGCCCGCTGGTCTTAGCGCAGAGGTCTTTAAACTTTTGTCGGCTGAGCCCCCCCATCTAAACCTTTTTACATGTCGAGCCCCCCCACCACCTGACAAAAAAGTTCTGGAAGCTGGTACTCTGCATCATTGATGGCCATTCCCTCCTGCAGAGCCCAGGTCGTATAGGGCAAATAATATTAAATAAAGTAAGAGTGTTTAGTAAACTGAAGTTTTTGTAGTGCTTGTGCTTAATATAAAGTTCAAATGAAAAGTCTCCAAGAAAAAATTAGCACGAAAAATTACACTGGTGCATTATTATTCACATAAAACACAAAATGTAGGATAGATTAGTGAAAACACTCCCAAAACACAGGTGAGGGGTGTGCCTGTTTATCTCGATAGAGAGTCAATGTGTGTATGGATTCTTGCTTCTGCCATCCTTAGGTTGTGCTCCACTTCCAGTCTTGAGCAGTACCTGGAAACGGGAGTGCTCACAACATTTTGTAATATATTTTTTGCAGTTTTATATAGAGCGAACCTGACCCAACGGTATTGCAGCGCTTTGCAGGAGCATCTTTAACATTACACAGGTACACATTCATTTTTTGTAAGCACAGGAAGAATAAGTGATTTGCCCAGAATCACAGGATGTTGAGCAGACACCAAGAATTGGTTCCCCAGCTCCACAGTCATCAGCTCTGGCAGTTGCGCCACATCCTTGCCCCTGGACAAGATATCAGAAAAAGGGGTTCCACAAAACATGCTTTCTGACACAATTGAAAAATACGTGATTATGTGGAGTATGGCCAGGTGTTGCCATGCCAGTAGGAGGCCAGCCACAGTTTTCCAAGAAGGCCTAGGGGACATTTACATCATACACATGTGATATAAGTGATTCAAGAAGATATATACATCTTTATTCTCTAGCAGAATCAAGAGTCAATTTGTTAGCATAGTTGGCTTATAAAGAAGATCGCCTTCCAAAGCTTCAGAAATAGCTGCACAAGAAAGCATTTAAATTTGGTCTACGAAAGAAGTGAGGACAGATGGTAGGCATACTTCACAAAATTTGTTATATTAGGCTTGTGGACTCAGCTCCAGGGATTGGAACATGTTAAACAAGCACCAGCGACTTTAATCAGGGTCAAATTCATTTTTCGTAAGTCACTGGTAAACTAAGTGATTTTGCCCAGGATCACATGATGTTGAGCCGATGCCAGGACTCATACCCGGGTCCCAAGAACCAAAGCCAGCACCTATGGCAACCGTAAAGTAACTGTGATGTAAATACCAAAAATAATAATAAATATGGCAGTACTTATATTAGCAAGACTGGAATTACTGTTTCTAAAAAAGTAATATATTTAAGATGCACAACAATCAGAAACATAGAAGAAGGTCTGCAGTGGCACATACAAACAGCAACTTTTAAGAAGGGCCAAAGTGGCACACAGAGCCAGCAACATAAAAGAAGTAGAATAAAGGGGGATAGCGCGAGTGATATAGATGGACAGCAGTGGCACGTTCAACCAGCAACATTGAGGAAGAATCACAATGGCACATACTGCCAGTGACATAGAAGAAGCACTATAATGCCACTGTGACAGGGTAGGGATGGCAGAGGCCGAACAGGAGAATGACCTAGACTGGTGGTCTGCAATACCTCTATCACCCCCTCTTATCTCCTCGAAACAGGACGAGTGGAGCACCACAAACATAAACGGTGTGGACGAACAGAGCGGCTCCTTTAATTGGGGAAGTCTTGATGACGGGACTCCACCCCTCCCCTGACATCATGGGATGCCAAGCAATAAGGGACGAGGATACACCCACGGAAGTGTGCTTCGCCACCGGAGAGGAAGAAGGAGTTGTGTCCGGAGAGATCGAGAGCCAAGTGAGACGGGGAGAAGGAGAGCGGAGGACGAAAGACGGCAGTAGACCTCGAGGACTACAGGATACGCCAGGAGGCCAACGACACCACGCTTCGCCGAGCCACGCTCCTGGAGGAGCGTGGCTAAACCAGGTACGAGACCGGTTTACAGGGTGGCTTGGGAGGAGGGACTCCTCTAACTAGACGGGGAGTAGGGAAAAGAGCTGCTTCCGCTTGCACCTTGCCCCTTCACTATCACCTGCGCCGACAATAGTGCTTCACGGGTTGCTTGAAGGTGTTCCCCTCACTACCCTCCCCTTTACATCGTTCCGGACCGGAACGCTCACACAAGTGTTCTTTTCTTTTTTCCCTCCTGAGTTTCAACCCTTCACCACGATCCCCCCCCACAACACCCACCACGGAGAAGTCGTATCGCCAGAGACCGGGACACCGGGAGGAGGAACGGACCCGGCCGGAACGAGTCCGATCAGGAGGACAGCCCTCCGAACCAGCAGCACATACCCCAGATAGACTCACTCTCACTCAAAGACGTGTGTTTGGAAAAATAAAAGCATATATACCGAGACCTGGTCACCGACCCGTTATTGCGACCCCGCCACAACTGGTGTCAGAAATGGGATCACCACCTCTGTCCGTCAGCAACCCAGGGATGGACGCGGTTATACAACACCTGATAACAGGCCAGGAGAAGCTTGAATGGGCAATCGAACGACAGATGTCATCCGCCCAGGCCGATAGGGACGTATTTAAAAATACCATCACGGCTCAGATGGAAGGACTGCAGAAGATGGTACAGGACCCTGCTGGTCCAGCATCCGGAGACCGAAGAGCTCCAGCACCCGGGCCGTCTGGGATAGCCCTACAGAAATACGTATCCGGAGAAGACCCGGATGCGTTTCTATTAAATTTTGAACGAGCAGCTAGAGCATGCGGATGGCCTGAAGAGAAGTGGCCGTTCTTTCTGGCCCCCTCTTGACAGGCGAAGCACAAGCCGCCTATCAAGTGGCCAATGCTACGGGCACTACCCCTATCAAACAATAAAAGAAGTTATCCTGGACCACTTAGGCCTAGACGCTGAAGCCTATAGAGTACGGTTCAGAAAGGAGAGGGGACTACCCGGAGAAAATCCAAAAACCCTTTTCTTTCGTCTCAAGATGGCCGCAGATAAGTGGTTGAAACCAACCACCAGCTCCAAAGAAGACATTATGAACCGCGTGTATTTGGAACAATTTATGGAAGCCCTCCCCTACGGAACGCAGAGATGGCTAAAACAACACACGCACCTATCCCCCGAGCAAGCCATCGAGATGGCCACAACGTATTCCCGAGCACAGCCCAGGAACACAGTTTGGGAACCTGAGAGACCCCATAAACAGCCCCCCCCCTAAGCTGGATAGGAAATATCAAAAACCCCTGGTCGATCATGCAAAACCTCGAACATTCAGACCAGACATCCCCAGCTTTAGGGGACCACAATGTTTTGAGTGTGGGGATTGGGGCCATATCTCTAGGCTGTGCCCGAAACGTAAACCAGCGGAGGAACCTATGGAAGTGGGCTACATCCCTAGGTCGGTCCTATACAGTGCTGAGATGGGCTCCGCATTCTACGTAAGTGTACGTGTTAATGGGAGGGTGGTAAGGGCTCTATTAGACTCCGGCTGTAAACAATCGGTTATTCAGAAAGGCCTCATCCGTCCCTCCCAATACATTCCAGACACAATAGTACACATAAGATGCGTCCATGGAGACATTAGACCGTACCCTCTAGCGAGAGTCACTATCTCACCGATACCTGGATCTCCCTGCAAGGCACGAGTGGGGGTGTTAGAAACCCTACCAGAAGAGCTGATTCTAGGGACAGATAACCCAGATTTTCTAGACCTCTTTTTCAACAACGTAGGGAGACAAAAACGACACCAGAGCCCCCCCCCAAGCGGCCCTTATCACTCCAGATCCTTGGGTTCTTGACAGGAGTTTTAAGTTTGCACAGGCCAATGATGCCACTTTGTTCAATGCCTGGGAAGCCGCCCATGTAAACCTCAATACCCCTTCAGCTTCCTACCCCGGATTCTTGATCAAAGAGGGGCTGTTGTATCGAAAAGGAACAGCCAACGATCCTCCCCAACTTCTCATCCCCCAGTCCTTCAGGGAACAGGTACTATTCTTTTCGCATACTCACCTCGCAGCTGGACACATGGGCGCAGAAAAAACCACCCAAGCCATCCTCAGACATTTTTATTGGCCAGGCATATATAAGGATGTAAAAGAACATTGCCAATCGTGTGCGATATGCCAGAAGAAGAACCTGTATCGTCCTCCAGCCGTTCCCCTCCAACCTTTACCAGTCATAGGGAGTCCGTTTGAACGAGTGGGTATGGACTTAATCGGACCCCTTCCCAAAACCCTGAAAGGGAACCAGTACGCCCTGGTTATTGTAGACTACGCCACAAGATTCCCTGAGGCTTTTCCGCTCAGAGCCCCCACTACCAAGAATATAGCAGACAAGCTCTTGGAATTCTTCTCTAGGGTGGGATTCCCGAAGGAAATCCTAACGGATCAAGGCACACCGTTCATGTCACGAATGATGAAAGAGGTCTGCCGCTCCCTAAACCTACATCAACTCCGGACCTCAGTCTACCACCCGCAAACAGACGGACTCGTAGAGAGGTATAACAGAACGTTAAAGACCACCCTAAAGAAGATGTTGACTCTCGAAGGAAAAGACTGGGATCAACTATTACCGCTGGCATTGTATGTCCTAAGAGCCAAAATCAAAGTAGTCTGGGCTGTTCTCCGTTCGAGATGGTGTACGGCAGACAGCCCAGAACACTATTGGAAATGACCAAAGAAGCCTGGGAGAAAGAAGAAGAAGAGGAAAGGAAATCCCTCCTAGACTACACCCAGCGACTGAGGTCCCGAATAGGGAAACTAAGGGATCTGGCTTATTCGAATCTCGAGAAAAGCAGAGATCGACAAAAGAAGTGCTACGACAAAGGGAAGAAGTGGAGGACTTTGTCTATCGGAGACTGGGTGCTGGTACTACTCCCTTCCGCTACGAAGAAATTTCAAGCCGAATGGCTAGGTCCCTACAAAGTGGTGGGGGTCTTTGGCAAGACCACATACCAGATTCAGATGTCCCCAGGAAGAAACAGACATATCACATCAATATACTAAAGAAATGGTTGGGACCCTTGCCCAGGGATACTCACCTGACGATACCCACCTCCGAGTCGGGAAGTACCACCCTAAACCACCTAGTGATAAATGAAGAACTGCCAGATAAAGAAAGAGCTGACCTGTTCGAGACTTTGCTACCATTCTCTCCTCTTTTTTCGGACCTCCCAGGGAAAACTACACTGGCAGAACATCGGATTGAGACCCAACCCGGGAAAACAATCAAACAGAGGCCATATAGGATACCAGCCGCAAAAGAGGCTGCAGTAAATCGGGAAGTACAAGAGATGTTGCGGTTAGGGGTTATCCGCCCCTCTACAAGTGACTGGTCGTCCCCGATAGTGATGGTCCCTAAACCGGACGGATCTACCCGCTTTTGTATGGACTTTCGAGCATTAAATACCATTTCCACTTTTGATGCGTACTCTATCCCCAGAGTCGACGATCTTATCGAAAAATTAGGTGAGGCCAAATACATAACAACGTTCGACCTAACGAAAGGTTATTGGCAGGTCCCTTTGCGAGAAGAGGACCGGAAAAGACTGCGTTTGCAACTGACGGAGGCTTATATGAATTTAATGTCCTCCCGTTTGGTCTGCATGGCGCCCGGCCACCTTTCAAAGACTTATGAACACCGTACTCCATGGGTTCCCTTCCTTTTGTTCAGCCTATCTTGACGACATCGTGGTCTTCAGTGCCACATGGAATGAACACCTGGAACACCTGCGAACGATCCTCCGTGCCCTTGGACATGCAGGACTACATATCAACGCCAAGAAATCGCGAGCGGCTTACCAGAAGGTGAAGTACCTGGGATATGTCTTAGGACAAGGAATGATAGCCCCACAGGCTGAAAAGGTGCGAGCGATCGCTGACACTCCCTTTCCCTCCACAAAAAGGGAACTACGGGCATTTCTCGGGTTACTGGGGTATTATAGACGTTTTGTCCCCCAGTTTTCGGAGATAGCCGCCCCTCTGACAGACGTTCTACGAAAAGAGGTCAGACCCCAACGACTAGCACATCCCACCAGGGAGATGCAGGAGGCGTTCATGAAGCTCAAAGATGCAATTACCACAAGCCCTGTTCTGGCCTCTCCGGACTTTAACAAAACCTTCATCTTACACACAGATGCCTCTAATCATGGGTTAGGAGCGGTGTTGTCCCAGGTCGCTGACGACGGGGCTGAACACCCTGTGTTGTACGCTAGTAGAAAACTATTTCCAAGGGAAGCTAAGTACCCCACCATAGAGCGCAAATGCTTGGCAGTAAAGTGGGCAGTAGATAAGTTGCGATACTATCTAGAGGGTCGCCCCTTCATACTGTATACAGATCATGCTCCCTTGCAGTGGATGTGCAGGTCCAAATCGCAAAATCCAAGGGTTCTCCGCTGGTTCCTGTCATTACAGCCATTTTCCTTTGAGGTTCGACACAAAAAGGGGATAGACAATGGGAGCGCTGACTATCTGTCCCGGGTCTTTCCTCTCCCCGATCGGGAGAATCCTGGGGTGGGGAGTGTGACAGGGTAGGGATGGCAGAGGCCGAACAGGAGAATGGCCTAGACTGGTGGTCTGCAATACCTCTATCACCCCCTCTTATCTCCTCGAAACAGGACGAGTGGAGCACCACAAACATAAACGGTGTGGACGAACAGAGCGGCTCCTTTAATTGGGGAAGTCTTGATGACGGGACTCCACCCCCTCCCCCTGACGTCATGGGATGCCAAGCAATAAGGGACGAGGATACACCCACGGAAGTGTGCTTCGCCACCGGAGAGGAAGAAGGAGTTGTGTCCGGAGAGATCGAGAGCCAAGTGAGACGGGGAGAAGGAGAGCGGAGGACGAAAGACGGCAGTAGACCTCGAGGACTACAGGATACGCCAGGAGGCCAACGACACCACGCTTCGCCGAGCCACGCTCCTGGAGGAGCGTGGCTAAACCAGGTACGAGACCAGTTTACAGGGTGGCTTGGGAGGAGGGACTCCTCTAACTAGACGGGGAGTAGGGAAAAGAGCCGCTCCCGCTTGCACCTTGCCCCTTCACTATCACCTGCGCCGACAATAGTGCTTCACGGGTTGCTTGAAGGTGTTCCCCTCACTACCCTCCCCTTTACATCGTTCCGGACCGGAACCCTCACACGAGTGTTCTTTTCTTTTTTCCCTCCTGAGTTTCAACCTTTCACCACGATCCCCCCCCACAACACCCACCACGGAGAAGACGTATCGCCAGAGACCGGGACACCGGGAGGAGGAACGGACCCGGCCGGAACGAGTCCGATCAGGAGGACAGCCCTCCGAACCAGCAGCACATACCCCGGATAGACTCACTCTCACTCAAAGACGTGTGTTTGGAAAAATAAAAGCATATATACCGAAACCTGGTCACCGACCCGTTATTGCGACCCCGCCACAGCCACATATAGACTTTGCTAGGGGCATGCTCACAATTAAACGAATCCAGACAATTCAGTTTGAGGAATTAAGTGGGAGCCTAAGAGAAGTAATGGCACAGCTGATCAAGAAGTGTGTGAACGATAGATAATGTCTCTGATATTTTTTATGTGTGCCTTTTCCACACCAAAAAACAAAATTTTCTTTTAAGCGAACACATGACCAATAATATTGAGCATTTACATATTTAATATTTGCTCATAATGCAAAACATGTTGATCTTAGAGAGGAAAGCCTTATTTCCTGGAAAACGTGTCTTTCTGCACTCTCTTTATTGGGAGACCGGAGTGCGTAGTGGGAGGGTTGCGGAAATCCAGCCAGGCAGGCACAGCCTAGGCGTGCCGGAAATTAGACCCCAGATAGTGCCGAGCCAAGCCCCCAACAGCTCGAGCTGCAGCAGCAGCTCGGGCTGAGACACACGACGGCGGGGGCTAAAGCCCTTTCAGCCTAATGCGCCTGGAAGCAGCAATGGAAGTGGTGTGGTGGAAGTGCGCGCCCCCCCTGAAGGGATGCTGCGCCCCCCCAGTTTGAAGACCTATGTCTAGCAAGATATTTTCTGAGCAAATCAGTCTCCTGCTAGTTAACATTACACACAAAAATTCAAAGCGAAATTTGGGAGTGTTGCTAACTTTGCCTGCATTATTTAAATTACTGCAAGGTGGGGGGGCGCTAGAGGGTGCACAACCAAGATGGCCGCACTGGTGTGAGGTTCTGGCGGCCCAGCAGAAATAATCCGTCATTATCCTGCTCCTGTGAAGTGATCAACTGGTTAAAACTGCACATTCAATGTCGGATGACTGCTGGTTACAGAAATGAGAGGCCAGACGTAATTTAAAATTGATGATCGCCAAGAAGCGGCGGACCTCTCCTGGGTGCTGCGGTGACGCGGCGGGAAAGGTGCCGCCCCAAAGCTGAAGGGGCTGCGCTGGGCCCTGCTGCTGCGGAGGGATATGCTGCCCTCACTCTGCCTGCGGCCCCGGAGTGCTGAGAGAGAGCCCGGGACACCTGGTGTGATGATACCTAGCAGCGGCTACGGCCTGGAGAGACAACTGTGACAACCTATCCTCCCACGGACCGGGAGCTACAGTCACGCTGTGGAGGGCCCCACCAGGCCGCGAAAGCCCAGATTAGCTGGTTCACAGGTACGCGCATCGGCGGCGTAAAGAGACTGAAAGCGCTGCCGAGTAGCTGCGCACGGAAGGCGGAATACACGCTAACAGACAAAAGTGACATAATCCATGGCAGAGGCACTCTCCCGCGACGGGGGAATCTGCGACGGCAGCGAACAGCAGCAGTGGTCCTGACGAGGCCTATCCATAGGCCGACGCCTGCGTAATGAGGATCGCGCGCCCACGGATCGGTGCTTGGACACCCGCACTGCCCAGCCATACCTAGGGAGACTGGAGCCTCCGAGCTGCTGCCAGAGGGAGAGACTGGGAGCTGGTCCGTGCTTAAAGGGAGCGAGGACAGGATCAGCCGGGCAGAGGACGTGAGACCGCTGCAGTTGCCAGAAGATCCTGAAGCCGGCTGAGTGATAGACGGGCCAGCGCTGGGCCCGCGACTTGCGCACACAGGAAGGGCCCCCAATACCACTGGAAATCGGAGACACAGAGAAAAATAAGAGTCAGCTGATGCCGGACCTCCACTGCAGCAGCACTGTGGACTTAGAGGGACGGGCAAACTAAAAGGAGAGCTACTTATTCCTGCAGAGGTTTAAGCTGGGAAGACCCGCATTGCTCCAGAGCCACTCCTAAGAGCATTGAGACTTTGAAATGCGCAACTTGTGCTACACTACTGCGGAGGTACAGGAGTGCCTCTCCGCTCATCACACTTCTGGGGCGCCCCTCGCAACGAGATAACAGAGTTGTTCCACAGCCACTGGACAATTTGTTCACCCACATAAGTACCCATCGGCAGGCTGCAGCTAAAGACGATGGGCAGGACGGACCCCAAACAGTCTAAACTGCCCTTCAAGGCACGCAAGGCGCCGAGACATCAGTGCGGCACTGAGCAATTACCCGCAGATCAACATACCGACGACGTGCGATCTGAAGAAGACAACCTAAAAACACTCCTTGTTACCATGAAACACAGTCTAACTTCTATAGAATCCAAAATGGACACTATGTGCAACCGACTCGATTTCATGATCAAAAATTGGAGAAACAGGACGCACGCATAGGAGAAGCAGAGCACCGAATCTCAGATCTAGAAGACGCAGTGACCTCCAAGGAAAAGCAACTGTCACAAATAGACAAGTTGTTAAAAGTTGTAGCGGCCAAGAATGAAGACCTCAAAAATCGCTCATGGCGCAACAACATTCGAGTTTTGGGGGTACCAGAGAGCACCAACACCAGTAAATGGAGGAATACATTGAAAAACTACTGAGTGGCTTTTTGGCTCAGAGGCCTTCTTGGCCCAGCTGGTGGTAGAGAGAGCGCATCGCTCCCTGGGTCCTAGGCCACCCTCGGGGACACCTCCCAGACCTGTCATCGCAAGACTTCTTAACTTTGGAGATCGCGGCACGGCTCTGGGAATGTCAAGAACAAAACAGCACTTAACATATGACGGACACACCATTGATATAAACCCGTACTTCACCATTGCTGTTCAGGAGGCCAGAAAGAATTTTGCATTAGTCAAGCGAAAGCTGCTACAAGCGCATATAGACTACGCAATGATGTACCCTGCACGCCTTCGGATCACGCACCAGAGGAAACAGTATTTTTAAACCAATCCGCAGCAGGTGGAGGACTATCTACGAAAATTGAAGAAGCAGAAATCGAACCAGGAGACTGATGACCCAGGGGCCCGATTGTCTTCGCAGCTGTCCGATAATGACTGATTATGTCAAAGAGAGGCAGGCCGTGAGTAAACAGCGACCGACGTCGATAAATGAGAACTTTACATTTACTGAACTGGTCAAAGTTTGTAAGAGCTTTACACAGCAATCTGAAGTAATAAAATTACGCAAATGATAGCCTAGCATATAACTTGGGAAACTAGTGAGCATGTCTTTTTAAAGTCCCATGCACCCCGCTCCCACTCTTTTCCAGACCATAGGGGAGGGGGAAGCGGGCAGACGCGCCTTCTGATGCTATCCCATAGGGTGAGCCCCCTGGTTATAGATCCCTAGGAGACAGTCCACTTTTGACCTTATCATTTATATATCCCCTGCTCTCCTCCTCCTCAGGAAATAGAGCGGGACCCCCCCTTCCTCTATATCCCTTTCTTTGCCCTTTTCTCACCCTCCCTCTCTAATTTTTGCTCCTGCACCCATTTTATTTATATCTTATCCCCTTCTTTCTCTCCCCTTTCTCTCTGGTTCACATCAGTCGATGTGGGTGGGGAGTGGAAAAGGGAAATGTTACTGTTCAAGTTTGCTGCAGCATTACACGATATATGTCACAGAATCCCCACACAGTGTACAGCATATGCACACAGACATACCACACGACATTAACAGACCCGCCCGGCGTGTGGGATGTAGCGACCTATGCGCATCTAATTGCTGGAGAGTACTCAACACGATAGTCTGGCAATATGAATAACTCCGGCACTGCCCCAGTGATACGTTTATTGACTTGGAACATCAGGGGATTGGGAGACCCATGAAAACGCAGGCAAATAATTGCATACTTAGACAGGCACTCAATACAGATTGCGATGCTCCAGGAAACTCATCTCGATCCCAAAAGGCCACAGAGGTTTGATGGGCAGGATACAGCTGTTTCGTATCCTATTCCACGAGGCACAGCCATTCTAGTCAAAAAGAGCACTCCGTATGTGCCCGCGGGCATGATCTCAGACCCATAGGGTCGCTTCAGTCTGGCATGGGGAACACTGGCTTCTCACTCCGTGACTCTAGTAAGCTGCTATGGTCCCAACATCGATGACCCTATGTTCTTTGCCACACTATGGGGGAAAATAGCTGACATTGGATCCACACATGTGATATGGGGAGGGGACCTTAACATTACTCTTAACCCGACGCTAGACAGGTCGAGACCACAACCACACCATTACACACGCTCCCAGCGTCAAATGGGCAACATAATGAAAGAATACGGACTACTGGAGGCTTGGCGACACATACACCCGGAGAGGAAAGAAGGCACATGTCACGCGGCAGCGCATGCAATGTGGTCGCGATTAGACTACTGGGTAGTTACTAAAGGTCTTTGTACATGGCTAACCACTGTGAAACATCTGGCATGTACTTATTCGGACCACTCCCCTGTACTCATGAGCCAATTGCCGCCGATGTCCCATACACCCTATGTGAGCTGGCACCTAAACCTCATCATGCTGTTAGACACGGCATTTCGAGCGGAGATGGAACAGGAAATCCAAGATTACTTTCAGTGCAACACCGGCTCTGTCGAACATATGGCAACGGTGTGGGAGGCGTTCAAAGTAACTGCCAGGGGGATTTGCATTGCCATGGGGGGGGGTACTCAGCGACTTGCGGTCTATGCTCACCCGGCTAGAGAAAGAAATAAAACAAATCGAAACTGACATAAATCATCTGCCTTCCCGACAGAAGTATATCAAGCTTAAAGACAAGATAACCAAATATCACGAAGCAGCAGATAGAGAATGCCGGTTCCGAGGTAAATATTTTAAAGCCCACCGCTATGGAGAGGGCGAGAGGCCAGGGAAAGCATAAGCCGAGCTAGTACGCAAGCCTAGATTCTCGAGCTATGTCCTGGAGGTACAGACTCCAGAAGGAGAGTCTGTCAAGGACACGTCGGACATCCTACAAACATTTCAGAACTTCTATACCACGTTATACGCTTCGACGCGGCAACATCCGATAGCATTACAACAATACTTGGAGCCAGTTGCCCTGGGATGGCTGGGGGACTCACAGAGGGAATTTTTATCTGCCGAGTTCGAATTAGATGAAATCCGTGCCGCAATAATGCAGCTCCGATCTGGGAGGGCCCCCGGACCCGATGGCTTACCTGACGACTTTTATAAGACATATATAGAACATCTAGCCCCGGTACTCAAACAGGTGTACGAAGAAGCCTTGGAGTTAGGTGAGCTACCGCCCACCATGAGAGAGGCCACCATAATTTCAATACTCAAACCTGGAAAGCCAGCAGACAGATGCGACTCATACAGGCTGCTCTCTATGATTCATTGCGACTCGGCGATATTAGCCAAAATAATTGCAAACCGGCTGAGCTTGCTCATGACAGCACTGGTTTTACCTGACAAAGTGGGATTTGTGCCAGGCCGTGCTACTTCTCACAACTTGCGAACCCTGCTCGCGGCAATGCACGACATGGACCCGGACCTTGAGGCGGTTGCAGTATTCTTAGACGCCACCAAGGCATTTGATTCGGTGGAATGGGACTATTTGTTTGGAATACTGCAGCAGATGGGAATGCTAAAACGCTTCCTCTACACGCGACCGCGGGCGAAAGAGGTAATAAACGGAGCCGGCTCGCCCTGGTTTGCCATCACGAGGGGCACGCGCCAGGGGTGCCCGCTATCGCCGCTGCTGTTTGCCCTGGCCATTGAGCCCTTGGCGGCTAGACTCAGAAAGTGGCATCGAGATTGGGCCCTCGCATATCCCACACGACACATACTGGTTTCATTATATGCAGAAGATATCACACTATATGTGCGAGAACCCCAGACCAGTCTCAACCCAATCTTGAGAGAGTTTATTGCCTTGGAGGGCTATCGGGAATCAAAATCAACTGGGGAAAGTCTCAGATGTTTTCTCTCACTGACGCTGTGCGCCCCTGCACTCTCGACTATCCTATAGAATGGTGCCCCAATGAAGTTAGATATTTGGGAATAACAATAATCAGAGACGGCTCAGAGCTCCTTCGAGCAAATTACGGGAGAACGATGGAACACATAACGGAGTCAGTGGGGAAATGGGTAGCACTGCCCCTGTCTATGGCAGGAAGAATCTCCCTAATGAAGATGGTAATATTACCTAAGCTATTATATTTATTTATCAACATTTCCCATGCACCGGGACCGGCTGTTGTCAAAAACCTAAGAACTCAGATGATACGACTTGCCTGGGGAGGGAAACAACCCAGACTGAAGTGGGAGACTCTGATGTTGCCCTATGCACAGGGGGGCCTTGAAGCTCCTGACTTTGAATTATACTATCATAGTGCACAGGCGCACTATGCGACATACTGGTTCAACGCCCCTCCCTTCATGCCACATTTGGCGGTAGAACAATATTATATGCAGCCAACCCCACTGTCTGGGTTTATAGCTACACAAGCTAGGACAAGAGAAGTGAGTTCCACTACTGTGGAGTGCACTGTGAAGGCATGGACAAAAATTGCGAAACGATTGAATATAGAGATGCTATATTCACCGTTGCTCCCAGTGGTCCGACACCCTGCCCTAGAGGTCACTCAGGAATCGCAGTGTCGCCAACTCCTCACGAGAGTAGACATCGCGACATGGGGTGACCTATACATAGACGGTACATTTCACACCAAAGAACAGTTTTTTACAGACGAAGAGCCCGGTACGATGGACTTATTCATGTACGTCAGACTGAGACAGAGCGTGAGGGCTGTAACCCCTGCCTACCCTGACGAACCCCTATGATGGGCCCACTGCACAGCTTACTCCAGAACACAAACCCCACCAACGTAGTATCCTTAATATATCACAACACATAGAAAGAGGCGCGCGTGCATGCGGGGACCGCTAGAGGGCAATGGGAGCAAGAGATAGGGGAACCTCTCGAGAGAAAATGGTGCTACTGCTGCGAGCAGACAGGCTGGGTATCGGCCAATAGCCGGCTGCGGATCATCCTCTACAAATATCTTCAAAGATTATATTACATCCCTGTCAAACTCTTTAAAATCAAACTGCGAGAGAGCGATGCATGTGAGCGATGTGGACAGGAGAAAGCAGACTTCCTGCATTTAGCTTGGGAGTGTGTGGAGATTCGCCTTTTTTGGGGACACGTTCTTGAGGCGATAGGACAGATGATCTTGTCAACACTCATACAAACACCTGTAGTGGCTCTCTCAGGCTACACTGCAGACATACACTCCACACATCGGAAATACGTAGCATTGGGACTACTGCTGGCCAAGTGAAGGGTGGCATGCAGATGGGGCAGAGGGCGGGCACCTAAATTTAAGGAATGGATCAGGGACCTCCTTACCTGGCAGGAACAGACATTAACATATGCAGAATTACTGCCCGCGGCCTCTAGACCAAGAGACATCTGGGACCCACTGCGGGCGTATTTGCTTACCCACACGGAGACAACAGACAGCCAGATGGCCCCCCCTGCCTCCACAGAATAGATTAGACGGCCCTGAAGACACACAATACATAATAGAAACCTCCAAACACATATAACTCCCCCCTTCCCAGAGGTACACCAAAACCCACAGGACTTACGGCTGGGAACTGAGAGAAGAGGAGATGGAAACTGGAGCACCAATATACATGTAAGCCAGCCTAATAAGCCTTCCCATATTCATGGGAAGGGGTCTCACAAAGACGTAAATATGTTAAAATTGAAAAGATGTGATGTATGTCTAAATATATATGAGATAATGGGATACTCTGAAATGTGTTTATATTGAATGTTCACTGTATGCTGCATTTGAAAATGTTAATAAAAAGATTTTTATTCTTTTAATTCCTGCAAGGTATATGAGTAAGGTGCAATTAGTGGTTAAGGTGTAATACAAATTTTAATTGCACAAAAATAGATTACCTTTTATGTTGCATATTTTGTAAACTGAGTACCTCTATGATAGTTTTTAAAAGTCCTGTCCTGAAGTCCCATGGGGCCTATTTACAAGCCCATTGGGCTGCCGGTTCGTCACTTTTTTTGACACGCCGGCGGCGCAATGGGCTTACTCATATTTACAAGGCCACTTGAAGTCACTCTACATGACTTTTCATGGCCTTGTAAATATGGGCCAGTTTTACTCATTACTGTACATGAAAGGGGCATTCCATGGTTGTTGCTGTGGGTGTTCCCAAGCAACATCCATGGAACTTGACCCATTCCCAGATGTACAACATTTTGTAAAACTGAGAATCGGTCAGAATCCTATGCCTTCCCGGGGGATGCATAGGAATGGCGCAACCAGGAGAAATACTTTTACTTCTCCTTGTTTTTTCCTCTTTCTATGCATGCTACATTCTGCAGCATGCATCGAAAAAGGAAAATGCCATTAATGATTGTTTTTGTGCAGAAAGGTATGCCTTTCTGCACAAAAACAATAATCCCTACAACGCGGGCACCCTTGCAACATGACGTAAGGGTGTCTGTATTGGCGCACGGCTGCTGTTTGTGCGCCGGCGCTGGGGGACAGGAATGCGCCAGCGCACACATTCCTGCCCTTTTATTTTGATGCACGGCAGTGCAGCAGGAAGGCTTGCTGCACTGCCGTGCATCAAAATATAGTAAATGGGGCTGCTTGTTTCTGCAAAGAATTTGCTCATGGTGATGGAAATAACGGATATTCGTCCAAATGTGCAAAAGCATTTTTGGTCGTAAAGTCAGTGATTCAAAAGTCACAGATTTTGCAACCACAAAATATGTTTTTCTGATGTACAAAACCCCATTTGAGAGTGGTATCTGATTAGTGATTTGAAAACTGTCTGTTTTGGAATGCTTTCCCTTCACAAACAGTGTTGGCCAGTCTTGGAGGTATCAGTCAGTGGTCCAGGGAACCACTTTATGCCACTCGTTATGTCTTTCCAAATATTAAAGATTTACGGGCATATTATCAAGAACGGCGTTACAATTATCGCCGGTTTAGCGGCAGAAAACTGCCGCTAAAGCGGCTATAATGGGCTTGATAATATGCCCTGGAGAATTCCAATAGAAGCCCATGTTGACACCAGAACATGGGCTTCTATTGGAATTCTCAAGGGCATATTATCAAACCCATTATCGCCGCTTTAGCGGCAGTTTCTGCCGCTAAACCGGCGATAATTTTAACGCCGTTTCTTGATAATATGCCCCTTATTTTCTTTTAAAGCGGAAGGGGTACCTGCTGCTTTAAAAAATTGTTGCCCATTTGGGAATGCAAATGCAGAAATGCAAATCTGCTGTTTCTTGTGGGCTACCATTCATGTGTTTGAGGACAATTGGATGGGGTCATAAATAACAACTTGCCTAATTAATACTTAATTTAGTTTCTGAATGCAGATTTTGCAATGTGACCTAATAGTACATAAGTGACATTGGATATTGACCAACGGGTTGCAAAAAAATGGTGCCCATTTTGCACCCACTATTTACAAGCTGCCTGTATGTACAACAGGTGCCTAAAAATATGAGAATCAATTATGTTGTTCTATTGCAATCTATGATAAACATATATTTTCCAAACAAGTATTAAACACCATAACGAAATATGATAGGTGCATGTTCCTGTCACAGCCACTCTTATATTCAGCATTATAGTCAGAGCTCAGCCTTTCCTCTGCAGACTCATCTTTCAGGATCACTGCATCACAGTACCTGCCTGGAGTAGAGGATTCCCTGTGATATTTCAAAAGACTGGTCTAGATTAATTACCTGTGACACAAAATGCGGTGGGCAACATTTATCAGTTCGTACATGAGATACCCTCCAGCAGTAGAAATGTGTGTTGTGCTGTGTCAATGCTCTAGAGTGATTAACAAGCTGATCTGGTAAATGTTTCTTTGGGGAAAAGAGAGAAGTGAATTCAGTGAGAAGCATTTTCGGCAGTGTTTTCAGGTTGTGTTTGACGCTATAGATTCAAGTCACTATTGTTCTCTTCCTTTCAGAAACAATGCCACATTTGTAAGGCATGAAAATAGAGGATGCTATCACATATATTTGCCATTTGCACTCTTGAGCAAACATTTTGTGATTCATTCCAGTATAATGTACGTTTAAATTTGGCACCAGGTGTCACTGACATAATAGCGAAATCTTCAAAAAAGATGTTATTTTTTCATATTTTGTTTTGAAGTTACAGAGAGATACTTAGGGTCTCATTGTGAGTGATCTGTGAAATAGGCTTGATTTTCCCCACCTCATAGTTACCAATGCCCGGGGTACTGATACCTTCTGGGGGAGCACAAGTTAGCCTATTACGAGTCGAACCCAGACTGTCCCCTAAGAAAAGAAGAATGGGGGAAACGGTATTGCTAGGTCTGCTTCCCTCTGTAATTCCTTATTTTGAGCCAGATTGTCCCTCAGAGTTTCCAGTTGCTTTCAGCAACTGAAAACTCTGGGTGTAAATAAAAAAACCTCATAATTCAGATGGGGCTGGTTACTGCTGCTACTGACCCCATCAGAGATGGAGAGGTTGTGGCCTTACGGCTAGAGCTGCTGACTTTGGAACTGGGGAACCAGGTTCGAGTCTCGGCGTCGGCTCAGCATCCTGTAATTCTGGGCAAATCAATTAATCTCCTTGTGCCTACCCCAAAAACATATGAATGTGTCCTTGTGTAACGTAACTGGTGCTCATGTAAAGCACTCCAATACCTTCAGGTCGAGTTTGCGCTATTTAAATCTGCAAAAAAATAAAATAAGAAGCCACTCATAATGAATTCCTTGCAAGCATATTTGAGACTCAGGTCCTTTGTAATTGATGTCACTTTTGTTTACATAGTATGGTGATGTGCTTATACATACATCCATAAACAGAACACCTTATGCAGTATCAGTGTACATTCTCCAATTCAGTTGCTACTTGTATTGAGGATACATCTGACAGATGATACTTTGCATCACAAAATCCTGGATCCATGACCTTTCAAGTGAAAATTGGTTTTGTTTGTAGTGTCCGACACCTTCCCCAAATTGGTTTATATTGGAGTGGGAATAGAAAATGTCACCCATTTAGCATCCAACAGCTTCCCAAATTAATTTTGTTTGGAGTTGGAATAGTAAATGTCATCCCTTTAGTGGCCAACATCTTCCCCAAATTGGTTTAGATTGGATTGGGAATAGTAAATGTTACCCCTCTAGTGTCTAGAAACTTCCCCAAATTAGTTTAAATTGGAGTGGAAATAGTAAATATCACCCCTTTGGTGTCCAACACTTTGGTAAAAATGGTTTACTTTAGAGTGTGATTATTTAATTTTATAGTTTTAGTATGAAATCTTTTGTTTTAATTGTATTTGTATGTAGTAGAAATAGTTTATGTTATTTAATTAGTATTATTGGTATTTAGAAATATAATAAAATGTTTGTAAGAAATAATATTATTAATTACATATTTCTATAGATCAAAGAGATGGAACATATTTTTCAAATTTTATTTATGTTTTCAAAGATTTTTTAATGTATATTTTTACATTTGTAAACATATATATTTCAACTTAAAAAGAAATGTTTACATATAGTTATATGAATCACGTTTCAATACATTTTTATTTTTACATGAAAATGTAAATCATATTGATATAGTATTGTATGTTGTACATGTTCTACTTTTTTCCATTGTTTAACATATTTTATTGATTCCTAAATTGTTTTATATACATATTATCAGCACAATTTTAACGTGTTTTTCAGTATAGATGAAATAATTGTACTTATTTTACACTATTATTTAACTTTTAACTAACAGTGTATCTACATTTGTTAACAACATTTTTTGACATATTTTACATGTTTAATAATTGTTCACATTTTTAAATACATTTATTCAAAATTTTTACATTTTTGCCCATTCATTTCTATGGGGGATAGTATTTTTTTAGTTTATTTTAGTGCTCATTTTGTTTTACCTCTACCTTCTGTTTGAGGCCAATTTGTGTAATTTTTTGTCTCTTTTCAGTGATCCAGGACCCAGTAAGGTGCTGCTGTTTGTTGCAACAAACCCTTTTTAAAGATTTTCTTAACGATTTGGAGGATTGAGAATGAAGGGGGAGAGGTCTAGAGGTTAGTTATAGTGTTGTTTGTGGGTTTTTTGAACATTTAGGCCATTATTACGATGTCGGCCGGACTTGGGTCTGGCCGACACTGTTGCGAAAAGCAACCGCCCAACCTTAGGTCAGCAGTTCCGACCGCACTGTTACGATAGGGTGGTCGGAAACTTCCATTTCACAAAACGCCGGCAGCACAAGCTGGTATTGTGAAATGTAAGTTTGTAAACATCCCTGCACCGTGTGGCAGGCACCTCACATTGCCTGCCACATGGTGCAGGGATGTAGAGGGGGCACCATAGGTTCCACCAGGGCAGCATGCAGAGGCCGAGGAGGGATGGGGGCCCTGCTAGCAAGGCCGACATGGAACTGCTTTTGGAAAGTCCTATCCTAATCCCAACGGCGGAAACGCCATGCTTAAGGGATTATGATGTCTTTCAAACTAACCGACAGGCTCCTTGAGCCCATCGGATCCATGTCAGATTCCCCCACAGGTTTAATCTCCGACTGCCATCATCCTAATACAGCGGTCAGACTTTAAACCTACCATGTTGGGTTGAAAGCCTCGGACCGCTGATCAGAGGCTTTCCGCCGACATCGTAATCGGGCCTTTAGTTGCATTAATATTAGTGTTTTAAACTAGTGTGCAGTTTTAGGTTTTCTTACACTGTTTTAGTGAATTTATGTTATGTTATGTTATATTGAGTTATGTTACTTATTTTATGATGATTAAGTGTAATGTATATGTATTTTTGGGACTATAATGTATTTTACCAGTGAGTTTTCTTGTTTACTCTACAATCATGTTTTATGGGCACTGAGAGTTACTTTTTTTTTAAGATAATCACTTTTGGTTTATAATAAACCAATTTTTTAATTTTTAATTACTTTATTCGGGTTTTCAGGAGAATTTCTTTTAAACCCTTTTTCTGGATTTCTATGGTTCCTAGATACTTTGGAATGCTTTGAGGGATCTCTATTGGATTCATTTTCTGTTTGCATTTTTTGGGCTTTTTGAAAAATATTTTTCCTGTTTTTAGTGGATTATTTTTAACTGCATGGATACAGAGGAAGTTTTGCAGCTACAGCAAGTCATATTTATTGTATTTGTTTTGTGTGGGAAATGTTATATTTTATTTTTTGTGTAAATATCATATGATTGTGTTTTGTAAATGTGTGGTTTATGTGTTGTGTTTATTTTACATGATGGATTGACTTTGTATTTTCAGCTTTTTGGTTGGTGACATTTAGATTCTTCATGCAAATTATTTATATATGAACTTATTATCTCAGTCTTATTTAACATTGTAGATTTATTTATTGTTTAGACTGATGTAATAAAATATTATGTTTATTATTTATATAAAACACTTTTTGAAATATTGGTTAATGCTATGCTATAATTGTTTGGGAGTTTTGTAGTTTAGTATTTATTTTGTAATATGCTTTTGGCTATTTTTTCTAAGTAATCCATTCCTATGTTGTTTCTGAAGAGTTTTGCTGTAAATTGTAGTGTCATGCATTCTTTTGTAGGTGTAATTTGGGTTACATATTGTTAAATTGGTTGTTGCTGGTAGCTTTGCTCTTTTTGTACTGCTTCTATAAATTTATAGCGTGTAGGTTGAATTCTGCCAGGTGTAGATTGGAAGGAATTGTGTCATCCTTGCATTGTCTTGCTTGTTTTGGCTTCCTGTGCCAAGGTGCTGTCATAGATATTCCACCATGGTATTTGGAATTTGGGTTGGCTTCTGTGTCCTGAATTATGCAGTCTGCCAACCCAGGTGTCCTACAAATAAACCATTAGGGAGCTTAGGGGTCGATTAGGATGGTGAAAGGACCGTCACCGCCAGCCATGCGGTGGCGGTCCTTCCGTCCGTCGACCGCGAGTTTCCCCCGCCAAATTAGAGTGGCGGGGGAAACATGTCCTGACCGCGGTGGACGGAAAGACCATCAGCCACTTGTCCTCCAGAAGCAATCATTCAGATTGCCTGGCGGACGGTCCAGGGACCATAAAATGGTGGCGGTGCCTAGCAGGCACCGTCTACAAAATTATGATGAGGGAAATTTCAGGCCTTTCCATGGCGGCGATGCCGCCATGGAAAGGCATGTGGGGATTACTTAGGGGGGCCCGTTGCGGGCCCCCATGTGTTGGGGGCAGGTGAGGGTGCAGTTGGGTGGTACCCATGGTACCCCCCTTCATTTCACAGCACTACTTGGCAGGCACCATGTGGTGCCTGCTACGCAGTGCAGTGAAATGCACAACATGGTTTTTCGCTTTGCGGCGGGTGCTGCTGTGAGCAGCATCCGCCGCAATGTTAAAAACCACAATGCGACTGAGGTCCTGTAGTACCCCTTTCTCGAACACCTCTATTGCATCACATGTGCAGATCAATGTAATCAATGACACATTGGTAACAAAATTGTTTAGGAAAGCCACATCAGGCAATAGTCTATTTAGTGCAAGAGTGCACATCCATCCAGCCTGGTTCAGAGTATCCCCTATGGGGGGCTACTACGTGCAAAGCGAAATTGTAGCACAGTAGAGGCTTACGAATCAGAAAAAGAGGTCATGTGCCAGATGTTTTTAGAGAGAGGCTATAGTCAAAAATCTATCATTCATGCTGCCGAGAAGGTAGAAAAAACTAGTAGGAATGAACTACTTCACCCACACAGACAAGATGACAACATAGAGACTATAAGATTTATAACAACATTCTCATCCCAGGCACCAGAAATCCGCAAAATCTTAAACAAACACTGGCATGTCCTCAGAACAGATGATAATTTAAATAAGTGTTTGAACAATAATCCCCAGATCACTTTTAAGAAAAGTCGATCTTTAAGGGACGAGCTCAGTTACAACTTGATAACCCGAGATGAAAGCAGTAGGAATACCAGCAAATCTGGTTTTCGGTGTTGCAAGAATAGTAAGGCTTGCAGCAATAGTAAAGATTGTGTCAGCTTTGTGATACCTAACTCACAGCGAGAATTTATGATTAGAAAACCCCTCACATGCAACACTCCATACTGTGTTTATGCTCTCTTTTGTCCCTGCAATAAGATATATATAGGGATCACGATACACCGTGCGAAAAAAAGAGTTTTAGAGCATGTACGTGCTATTAGACATAATAACAAACTATATCCAGTAGCACGCCACTTTCATGACTGTCATTTCCAGGATGAAAGATTATTACAGATGGTGGTGATTGATGGAATATCAATGAGTATCAGAGGTGGTAACAGAGAGTTGGAACTTCGTAAACTGGAGTCAAAATATATCATTGACTTCGGTACACTTGTCCCGCAAGGTTTGAACTCCAGCGAAGAACGGGCAGTTCATTTACATTATTAATGATTCCACAACTCCGGACCAGCCTACCTCAACAGACGACTCAGCTTCTACACCCCCACCCGCCAGCTCCGCTCGACCAGCCTCGCCCTCGCCACAGTCCCCCGCATCCGGAAAACGACCGCCGGCGGCAGATCCTTCTCCCACCTTGCCGCCAAGACCTGGAACACCCTCCCCACCAACCTCCGACAGACCCAAGACCTACTGGCCTTCAGAAGACTCCTCAAGACCTGGCTCTTCGATCAGTAGCAGCACCACCCCCTCTTCCCCAGCGCCTTGAGACCCTCGCGGGTATGTAGTGCGCTTTATAAGTGACATGATTGATTGATTGATTGATTGATTGATTGTGGATTCTTTTCAGGAGGCATTGATTTTAACTATTTGTATATTTGTTTTTACACAGATGCTGGTACTTTATGATAAGGTTGTGCGGAACTTTGGGTCGTTGGGCTAAGCAAGACATCTATTGTGTTAATATGAGACAGAGGTAGATTGATTGGACACTGGTGGAATGTTGATAGTTGATTGGGAATTCACGTATTTGTGGAACTGTGATTAGCCCACTAGGGCTTTGCTTCACTTTTTGGGATATAATACTGTATTTTAAGATTATAGTTTATTCTCTGCAACGACTAGTTATGTGCACTATTTGCAATTTATTATTAGTAGCATATAGGCTACTTATTAGGAGAGATAACGCCCACTGGGGCTATACTCCAGTAATTTGGATATGTATATATGCATGTGGCTGACACTTCCAATGTTTCTTTAATTTATTCTTGCAATTATGTGATAATAACAATGTATTTAATATATAGAGGACATAAGCACTATGGATTATTGTGCTATGAAATACTAGCCCCAAATGGCCGCCATGTTCGTGACAACAAACACAATGGTTGGGGGTTTAGTACCAGATTATATATATATATATTTATATATATATATATATATATATATATATGCAAAGAACAGTCCAGCCTTACTTCCGATTACTTCCACCTGATGGGGTTGGTGCCGACCGGCGGGCGCTGGACCCGCTGTAATTTTTCTGCAATAATCTTGCGTTGCCAGAGCGTAAGAAAAGGTCGCACTCAGGGTTAAGTCAATAAATACTTTACTCCTATATCGAAACCCTGAGTGCGACCTTTTCTTACGCTCTGGCAGCGCGAGATTATTGCAGAAAAAAAAATATATATATATATATATTTTCTCCAAATGCTCTGTTTTCAGCGGCGCACTCCACAGCAGGTAAAACAAACATTGAATGCCATTAGAAGGTCGCTCTTCCTCCGTAATTGCTGCCTTTGCTAACGCGTTTCAAAGCTGTTCGCTTTTTCTTCTGGGTGTGATGGCTGGAAGCGGAATTGCTTTCCCACGTGTATTCAATCCCTTTTATGCTTGGTAGCACACAGTGCATGTTGGGATTTGTATGTAGTAGCTAAAATACGGGGAAATGCAAATGGTGTTTTACCCACAGTGGGTCCCGTAATCCATTGCCTTTATTATAAGGGTTCACAGTAACTCCTGGACAGTCACTGTGTCTGTAAGGCTCTCCAGTGAGTCCCGGAGTGAAATGCTTCCTACTGTCAATTGGGCTTCTGCTGTGCCACGAACATCGGAAGGTTCCTGTTCGCTCGGCCCTCTCTCCCATGACTCCTTTCTCATTGTCCAGGTGGTGCGCTCACTACGACTGAGACCGCCGTTTAATTATTTTCTCCAAATGCTCTGTTTTCAGCGGCGCACTCTAAAAGGGATTGAATACACGTGGGAAAAGCAATTCCGCTTCCAGCCATCACGCCCAGAAGAAAAAGCGAACAGCTTTGAAACGCGTTGGCGAAAGGCAGCAATTACGGAGGAAGAGCGACCTTCTAATGGCATTCAATGTTTGTTTTACCTGCTGTGGAGTGCGCCGCTGAAAACAGAGCATTTGGAGAAAATAATTAAACGGCGGTCTCAGTCGTAGTGAGCGCACCACCTGGACAATGAGAAAGGAGTCATGGGAGAGAGGGCCGAGCGAACAGGAACCTTCCGATGTTCGTGGCACAGCAGGAAGCCCAATTGACAGTAGGAAGCATTTCACTCCGGGGCTCACTGGAGAGCCTTACAGACACAGTGACTGTCCAAGGAGTTACTGTGAACCCTTATAATAAAGGCAATGGATTGCGGGACCCACTGTGGGTAAAAACACCATTTGCATTTCCCCGTATTTTTAGCTACTAAGCATACAAATCCCAACATGCACTGTGTGCTACCAAGCATAAAAGGGATTGAATACACGTGGGAAAAGCAATTCCGCTTCCAGCCATCACACCCAGAAGAAAAAGCGAACAGCTTTGAAACGCGTTGGCGAAAGGCAGCAATTACGGAGGAAGAGCGACCTTCTAATGGCATTCAATGTTTGTTTTACCTGCTGTGGAGTGCGCCACTGAAAACAGAGCATTTGGAGAAAAAAATAAAAATATATATATATATATATATATATATATATATATATATATATATATAATATATATATATATATGTACATATAATATTTAAATTATTGTTTAAATGTTTGTAGTTACTGCAAATATTTTATTTTAGTTATATTATCATACATTTGGTTATATATTTTATTGGGGTGAATTGTTGAAATCTGGGTGATTTATTTTTAATTTGAAAATGTTTAGACAATTTTTTTTAAAATATTTTTTTCAGTAAAAAAGTGATTTTTTATGTTTATAAATGATGGTGTAATCATTTTTGTGATAATATTGTACTCGATATTTTGTGAATCGATATTATTGACATTTAAAGGTGACAATATTTTTATTTCCGATACTTGTGTTTTTGATATAAGTAAAAATCAATATTTTTAAGAATGATATTTGTATTCTCGATATCTGTGGTTTTATTAGTTAAATATAGGAAGGCAATATTTTTGTTAGCGATATTTATTTTCCATATATTTTTGTGCTTCAATATTGTATGCATCAATAGTATGTCAGGGATCCGTTAGCTCATGACACACTTTTCCCTGTTTCAGCACTACATATGTGTTACTGTCAGCTACTTGATTTTCCCAGCTCAGACTTGACCGGTCCATACCAGGTTTGATTTGGTTAGATTAGATTAGGTTTTTTCCCCTGGTACTGACTTGTATCACTTGCAGAGGTAGGCTAACACCATCTAGAACAGCACATATTTAGCCTCACAGTGTACAGTTTTTACCACTCTATTCTCTGATGTTTTGGCATTTTTGCTGATTAATGCAGATTGCAGCTTCTATTCTCTGATTTTGTATCCTGATATACCTCCTAGTCCTGATGTTCTCATTGTTTGTGCTTAGAGTGTGCTTTGACTCACTGGCCCTCCCACCTCCATTCCTTCTGAGGCACATGATGTCAAAACTGCTGTTGATGATCACTATGAATGTCAATGGAATGTCACATTTTAAGAGCAGAAAGGTATTGCATTACTTAAAAATAGGTCGATATTGCAGTCTTACAGGAGACTCACTTGCCTCCAGAAGAATAGCAAAAACTTAAAGGGATTGGGTAGTAACTGTTATCAGAAGAAGTAGGCCAATGGGGATGTCTCTCTCCCTCATAGATGCTCCAAGCAATGTGGGGTGGTGATTCTCATACATAGTAGGTCCTCCTTACAGCTTCTCAAAACATAAACAGATGCAGAGGGCTACTGGGTTTTCATCAAACTCAGTGCTAATTTTCCTAGGCTCAGTACATGCCTCTCAAACAGATAAAACTTGCTGCTTTGCATAATTTGCCAGGCTCATGTTTGAATTTGGAAATACGCCTGTATTACTAGGAGATGACTGAAATCCGGTACCATACCCAGATCTAATTTGATCAGGGGAAAAGAACCTTTGTAACAGATCTGATAGGACTCAGGTCCAAGATCTATTGAAGGACCATGGCCTACAAGGTGTTTGGCGCTTATTGCGACTAAAAGATCAATAATATACCTTTTTCTATTCACAATTATCGATCCCATATAGACTACTGCCTGCTAAAGGATGGCTTTTGCCTGATGTCATACACTGTAACATCCTCGAAGGAGGCCTCACCTACCATAACCCGGTATAATTGATGTTAGACCTCAGACTTCTGGTGCCTCCAGTCACATAGTGCATAAAGGCATTTCCCTTTAAATTTGTCTTAGGATTAAGAGCACCTCAGGCATCATATACACTCCTTTAAGAATAATCAAGGTTCTGTAGCTTCCCATAGGATGCTCTCAGCTGCTGGTAAGGCATTGTTGAGGATAAGGCGACTATAGAATGCATCCGTAGGTAAACACTGACTTTGGACTGATTAATATGTATTAGAGACAACAATTCGAAATCTTAGTAAATGTTATCTGGCTGCCCTGACCCCAATACTGAGGACAGAATTGAAGGGGGAAAACTATGCTTAAATGCTTTAATGATGCAGCCCCAAAAAACGTTGGTTCAGCTGCGATGGCGGCGGTATGACCAATGGGAGAAAGCAGGGAGACTTCAGGCGGCACAACTACACAAGAGAGAATCACAGATGGCCGTCCCAGCAAAACGTTATGCTGAGGGTGGCTTATTGACACAGCTACCAGAGATGATGACCTTGTCTGCAATATAAACAGGCATCCTGCTCATGCTTTGTAAATGCTGCTGCTGGCATTGAAGATGGTGCGAGTTGGCCGTGGGAGTCAAAGGAGTTCCATCAGGATGGGGCTTATGTGATGATACTTCTTCTGACCCTGGATAAGAAGTGCTGCAGCATATAGAATATCCTTTAAGGGTTCCAGTATGGACCCCGGGAGGCTACTGAGCAGGGTGTTGCTACAATCCAGATGCAAAAGTATGAGAGCTTAAATGGCAGCTCTGAAGTAATTTCTTGGAATAAATGGTTTCACTTTCTTTAAATATCTGGTACTAGGCTGTATTTGCTTTTTTGGCAATGAGGTTCTTCATGGTGAGGTTGGTTCATAGGTGAATTCAAGTGACTTGGCATGCAGTGAAATGATGTTGGGGTTCTAACCTGTCAGGCAGGCAGTGTTTGAAGAGTTGGATGTCTGAAGCAGAGGAAACTTTCAGGTAGAGTTGTGTATCACTGGCATATTGGTTAATGTGAATGCTCTTATATGTGAGTTGAACACCAGGAAGCTTCATGAAGATTTTGAAGATGACAGGTGACAGTATAGAATCCTTGGGGATAAGTCCAGAAATATTCAGAGACAGGGGGTCATCTTCATCTGTAGTCAGGAGGGCATCATCTGCGACGTGTAAGGTAGCAGTCTCTGTGCTGCAGCTTGATATAAAGCCAGACTGGTAGTCCTGTAGGAGATGAGAAATGTGATCTTGGAGCTGAATATAGACTGCTGATGAATGGTAGCTAAGCGATGGTTTAGTAATTAGCAAGGCCATCAGGTTCTATTGTAGGTTACTTCAGGAGCAGGACAATTTAGCCTGTCTTGAGAGCTGCTGGGAAGATGCCTTCAATGATGGAGGCATTGA
The DNA here is from genome assembly GCA_963921515.1 of Calotriton arnoldi. Taxonomy (NCBI): domain Eukaryota; kingdom Metazoa; phylum Chordata; class Amphibia; order Caudata; family Salamandridae; genus Calotriton; species Calotriton arnoldi. The sequence continues at coordinate 1,024,302 of CAWUFW010006986.1, forward strand.
CAGTGGTAAGTAAGTGTTGGACCTTGCCCTCTCTGCAGGGCCACCCTAAACTTTTTGCCTTTACCCTCCACTTTTTTGCTAAATTTCTTTTTTTTTGTTAAACTTCTCTTTATTGGTAGAACTTTTTGAATCTTTTCCATACAGTCAAGGGAAGTTGCCACATCGACATTCCCGCATGCCTCCCCTGTTAAATCGTTCACAGTGTCTTAGAGTGCTGGAATAGTTGCCCTCTGTTGCGTAAAACAAGCCAATGACTCACTGAAATGACCTTTTTACAACTATCAAAAAAAAAACTCCCTCCCCCCCCTGTGGTGGAGAAGCAATACCCATCTAGTCCCTGCTTATTGCTCTACGCCGGCTTGTGGAGTGGAATCTTCTCATGTGACCTCTAGATTGTACCCTTCCTACTGTTGCTGAGTGCCATCTATGCTCACCCTGTTATGGGTCCTAAAACTGAAATAAGTGTAGTCCTCTTAACGTGGGTGGGCATACCGCCAGCAGGAGCCCCTTTGTAAGATTCAACACCAGAGGGCCCCATTTATACTCAAAGTTCTTAAATTCATCTCTGAAGATATCAGACATCCGCTCCATCATGAGTATTCTCCACAAGCGTGAATGCCATTGTGCCAACACTGGAGCCTCTTTCTTCTTCCAATTGGCCGCTATGGCCTTCTTAGCTGCCCCTATACACGCCCACATAATTGCTTTGTCTGCCTTGGTTTGATGCTCAGAGAGGTGTCCCTTAGTCCCAGGAGAGTCGCGTCTATAGAACTCGGCACGGGGTACCCCAAAATCTCTTTCATTTGGGCGAGAATCTCCTCCCAGAATGGCTTGCTAGTTGGGCAGTCCCAACAGATATGGCGGAAATCCCCCAGTAGGCCACATCCTCTCCAGCAGAGGTCTGAGGTTAGGGGAAAGATTTTTTTGAGTTTGGAAGGGAATAGGTACCAATCGAATAATGTTTTATAGTGAGCCTCCCTCAAGTCAAGCGAACCATAGGTGTTTCCATTCCGCCTCTGTCACCTCCCTTCCCAAGGTCTGCTCCCAGGCCTGCATGTATCGCGGCCGCAGTGCATTTGTAGTGGAAACCAGGAGCTTATTTGAAAAAGAAATAGTGCCCCTCGAGGTGCTTGCCCACCAAACGAAAGTTTCTATTGGTGTCAATTCTCTAGTTGCCGCCTCCCTAACTGGTGGGTGGACTGCCCAATGCTTAAGTTGAAGATAATGAAAGTGTTCAGTGGGAGGAATCTGAAAGTCTCATTGACAATTTTCAAAGGTAAGGATGTCGTAGTTATGGAATCGATCTGAAAGAACCAGGCATCCCACCTCCCTCCATGCATCAAACGGCCCCTCCTTCAGCGCAGTAGGAAAGTCTGGATTGAAGTGTATTGGTGTGTATGGAGAAGGGAAAGAGGTCCATCCTAGGCTCCTGTTCACCTCATCCCGAATCTTGAGAGTAGTCTGTGTGGGGGTGCTTAAGTAGGCATTGGGGGGTCTATCTTTTGTGGGTTTCCAAAGCACATGCCAAATTGTCCTACCCACAATGGCGCAGTCCATGTGGAGCCAGTGTTTGTCCGACTCTCTCATGGACCATTCCGCCACCACTCTCAATTGTGCTGGTTTATAATGAAGCCCAATGTCTGGAAGTGCCGCTCCCCCCTCTGATCTTGGTCTCCGCAAAACATGAAAGGGCAGCCGCGCTCTATTATCTTGCCAGATGTAGCGTAGTATCATGGAGCGAACCCCTGATAAAACATCTTTTTCCAGATCTATTGGGAGTGCTTGGAACAGGTATAGCAATTTGGGGAGAAAGATCATTTTGACTGCATGTATCCGACCTAGCCAGGATATAAACAATGGTTTCCATCACCTTAGATCCTGCTGTATCTGAGAGAGTAAGGGTGGGAAATTTGCCTTAAATAATCCCTCTATATGTGGGGTGATCTGGATCCCCAAGTATGTTAGACCGTGTTTAGCCCATGTGAATGGGGACTCTCCCTGAATTTTCTTTCTCTCCCCCTCTGACAGTGTAAGGTTTAGCACAGATGATTTAGACAGATCAACTCGGAAACCGGCTACCCCCTCAAACATTCTCAGCTCATCCTGCAATGCCTGCAGTGACGTTTTGGGGGATGTGAGAGTCAACAGGACGTCGTCTGCAAATAGTGAAACCTTGTGCTCTTCTCCCCCGCATCTAATCCCCCGGATGTCCGGAGTTGCTCTGAGGCGAGCCGCCAGCGGCTCAATACTCAGAGCAAACAACAGTGGGGATAAAGGGCATCCCTGTCTTGTGCCATGGCCATGCTCAAAGAAGCTCGAGCTTACCCCGTTGACCTGGACTCTAGAGCGTGGGCTTGTGTAATTGGCTTTAATGATGTTTATGAACTTATCCCCGAAGCCAAAGCTCTCCAGAGTGAGAAACAGAAAATGCAAATCTATTGTGTCGAAGGCCTTTTCTGCATCCAACCCCACTACTATCACTGGGATTTTTAACTTGTTTGCTTTCTCTATAAGATGCAGTGTCCTGCAAATATTATCATGTGTCTGTCTTCCCTTTATGAAACCGGACTGGTCCGGCTGGATAATATCAGGCATTAAGTTCTCTAAGCGTGACGCCAAGATAGCCGAACAGAGTTTGGCGTTGAGGTTCAGGAGGGCGATCGGTCTATACGAAGCGCATTGTTGTGGGTTCTTCCCGGGCTTTGGAATCACCGTAATTAGCGCCTTTTATTGTTAAATAAGGCTGTCAGATGGGGTATTAGTTTCCCGGCGCATTTGTCTTATAGAACAGTGCTGTTAGTCCGTCCGTCCCTGGTGATTTGTGAGGCTTCAGTGCCCTGATCGTTTGTCTCACTTCGTTCTCAGAGACTGGGGCATCTAGCTGGTCTTTCCAAGTAACCAGGAGCTTTGGGAGTGCAAGTGTGTCCAAGTATTCTTTCTGGGCCTTAGTATCAGGGGGAGTCGCCCAATAATTTCTTGATAGAACGTACCAAAGATATTAGCCTAACCCAGATCATCTAATTCTATCTCCCCATTGCCTTTGTTTGTTCCTCCAAAATATTCCCGTGCCCTTTTTTCTCTAAGTTGTCTCGCCAGGTGGGTGCCTACTTTGTTCCCCTGTGCGTATGCCTTACGGTGCAGTCGCAGAAGTGTGAATTCAGCTCTATTATTGTATATTGCACAGAGTTTCCCTTTTAGTGCACCCATCTGGCGTTTTAAACTACGCGTGGGGTTCTTTTTATAGTTGCTTTCTATCTGGGACAGGGCGGCCTCTAGTTCCACCCTTTCCTTTGCTCTTTCTTTGTTCAGCGCTGAGACCAACGCAATACATTTCCCTCCCATTACCGCTTTGAAAGCGTCCCAATTAATTTGGGGAGACGTGTCACCAGGGTCATTTGTCTGAAAATATTCTTTAATCGCAACCCGTAACTCATCCCTTAGTAATCTGTCCCGTGTCAGCGCGGCGGGGAAGTAATATCTCGGGAACCCTTGTGTTGTCCCCTCCCAGTGTAGGCCCACTGTGACCGGGCTGTTATCTGATAGCGCGATGGGAAGGATCTTAGCCCCCTGTAAGAATCCTTGTAGCTTAAAAATATGCTACCCTTGATGTATGCTTTAGGAACAAATAGTATCATAGAAATACAAGCCTATTATTCCACTCTAAGCCTGAAAATATCTATGATACAACTCCAAATATATGACAAGTAATATTTTTATTTAAAACATTAGTATCCAATTTACATATCTTTAAAAATCTCACAAACCATGTGACACAATCTTTTCATTAAAAAACACAATATACCTAAAATGCAATAAAAAATAAACACATCATACAAAATACATTTTCATAGAAAAGATAAAAGAGAGAAAAAAAAGAAAAAGGATTTTGACAGTACAGTTTGACATTAATATTGCATATCGATTGAGACAATTAATCACTGGGCCTTGATGCACTTAATTTGACCACATCTACAAAGCCAAATGTTCCCCTGGATTATGCAGTGAATTTTGCGTCGATGCGTTTCGATGGTTTCTATTAATAATCCATCTTTTTCAAGACCACAGTATATTTTAATCTCTCTGTGCTTTTCTTTTTGTGGCCATTGAAAGTATCCTGTTCTTTAAATCAACTCTATGGAGGACCAAGGCTTTAGTTCTTCTTAGTGCTGTAATATATTTCTAAAATTCAAAGCACCTCTCTTTCTGGTTAATCCTTGCAACTAACTTTCGCATTCTCCTTTGCATCTATTTCTGTTCTGATTAAGACTCGCTTATTTACGTAGTCTCCCGGCTCCTTACTTCTTCATAATTCTTTGCTTAAAATTCGACATTAGAAACTTCAATAAATACGCTCCCAATCCGTTTGCATATAAAAAATGTGGGACCACGCGCTGCAAGGTTCCTCACGATTGTAGTCACGATAAACTTCAATTAAAATATTGCTGGGGCCTCGTACGTCCTTCCTTTCGTTCGTTGGAACGAAAGGAAGGACGTATATTTTAATTGAAGTTTATCGTGACTACAATCGTGAGGAACCTTGCAGCGCGTGGTCCCACAGCCTTTATATGCAAACGGATTGGGAGCGTATTTATTGAAGTTTCTAATATCGAATTTTAAGCAAAGAATTATGAAGAAGTAAGGAGCCGGGAGACTACGTAAATAGGCGAGTCTTAATCAGAACAGAAATAGATGCAAAGGAGAATGCGAAAGTTAGATGCAAGGATTAACCAGAAAGAGAGGTGCTTTGAATTTTAGAAATATATTACAGCACTAAGAAGAACTAAAGCCTTGGTCCTCCATAGAGTTGATTTAAAGAACAGGATACGTTCAATGGCCACAAAGAAGGGCACAGAGAGATTAAAATATAGTTTGGTCTTGAAAAAGATGGATTATTAATAGAAACCATCGAAACGCGTCGACGCAAAATTCACTGCATAATCCAGGGGAACATTTGGCTTTGTAGATGTGGTCAAATTAAGTGCATCAAGGCCCAGTGATTAATTGTCTCAATCGATATGCAATATTAATGACAAACTGTACTGTCAAAATCCTTTTTCTTTTTTTTCTCTCTTTTATCTTTTCTATGAAAATGTATTTTGTATGATGTGTTTATTTTTTATTGCATTTTAGGTATATTGTGTTTTTTAATGAAAAGATTGTGTCACATGGTTTGTGAGATTTTTAAAGATATGTAAATTGGATACTAATGTTTTAAATAAAAATATTACTTGTCATATATTTGGAGTTGTATCATAGATATTTTCAGGCTTAGAGTGGAATAATAGGCTTGTATTTCTATGATACTATTTGTTCCTAAAGCATACATCAAGGGATAGCATATTTTTAATCTATGAAATGGTACTCTAATCCCTTTGTGCAGTAAGGGGTCTCTCTCTATATTTATCATAGAATCCCTGTAGCTCCCGGGACATAAAAATATAATCTAGTCTGGAGTATGTTTGATGGGCATGTGAAAAATATGTATAGTCTTTTGCAGTTGGGTTGAGAGATCTCCATATGTTGAAGAGCCCCAATTCGTGGAAGTTTAATGGTAAAATCAGGCTTTTGATAACAATTTAAAAAAAGCCACTTTTAGAAAGTTGCATTTTTCTGTCCTGAGCGATTTTGTACCTGTAGCCTGCCCTGGGCCACATAACTGGCTGTAACTGACAGTTACTCTTTGTGAATTCCTCTCAGAAAATCACACAATAGAGGGATTAGGTGTGCCTGAATGGGCCATCTGCTGGCAGGATGGGGTGTGGAGCTGAGCACAGCCCTACTTGCACCTGAATAGCCAGTGCTCTGCCTTCAGACAAAGGGCTTAACCACTTCACATTGTGCCTGCATCCAGCTTTAAGCCAGGGCAGAGGAGTCAGGAAATTCCATGTACTTCAAAGCCACTATCTAGAAGCTTCTCCCATCCTTCAGAACTATGGCACCAGGGTATAAATGGGGACCTCAGATACTCTGCCAGGAAGAAGGACTGCTGTGCTGCAGAAAGGACTGCCACTCTCCTGGACCAATGCTCTGAAGGAACTGCTGCCCTGTTGTCATGACCTGTTGCCCACTGCCCTCTTGCCTGGGCGAGAAGAGAATTAGACCTGCATCTTCACCATTGAACCCAGGACACCATAGTGACTCCAAGGGCTAGTCTGCTGGCATCCTGAACTGGGCCTCAGGAACATACAAGGCTCCACAACATACTACACCAGCCCCTGGACCCAGCTACAGCAAGTTCCTGACTCCCAAGTGGTGCCTTTACCCTCCACATTTTTGCTGAATTTGTTTTTGTTGGCTTTAGGACTTGCACTGTGATTTAACGCAAAGCTTTGCAGTCGCCTGTTCATGCTACAGCACCGACCGCTAGTAGGGGACTGCCAACAAGAAGCTCCAGCAAAACCCCCGCCACAATACAGGCCGACTCTTCGCACTATGCCGACAGCCTCCCACAATACTCTCTCTGCTCCTCTCGGCCCTCTCCAAACTGAACAGGACTTTTGGCATAAATTTGAGAAGGTAGACTTCAGTGGGCAAAACGTGGTGACTTTAGTCAACCTGCGCTCCATTGTGGTCAGCCTGAAAATGCGTCTGTGACCCGGTCCAGTTTGACCAAATAGCTGAAGTTGGCACTTTGTGACTTTTGGCGCTAGTTCTACTAAAATAGTTAGAAATTCTTTACTCTGGTTCTACTGTTTGGATTTTTGTAGTTTTGGTGTCAAATAATTTATTAAAATTTACTCAATTTTTCCTAAATTGGTTTAGGATTTTTCTTGTGATGTGTTTTCAGTTTATTATTCTTTGTCTGCTGCATAAATACTTTACTCGTTGCGTCTAAATTAAGCCTGACTGCTTTTTATGGCAAGATACCCAGGGTTAAGCACAGGTTACTTTAGTGACTTTTTGTGGTTTACCTTGCAAGGGATTACAGCTGTTACTTGATCAGGACTCCTACCCCAGTCAACCAACAATCCAATTTCTAACAGGAAGGGTGAGACAGCATCTCCAGAGATAGAGGAAGGAATTGGGCAAGATCATCTCTATATGAAGTGGCTTTGAGGAAGTTAAGTATGTTGGCAAGATCTGTAAGAGATAGGGTTGTGAAGGAGGACCACAGATGTATTCTACAGGAAGGGGCAGACACAAGAGATCATGCAGACTTGATGTTGTTGATGGGCTTTTGGATCTTCTATATTTTTTCACTAAAGAAGAAGTTGATGCCATTGTACATTTCTGTACAGTGAGGAATAGGTGGGTCTAGTCTGGGATTGATGCAGTGCTTGATTACCTTGAAATGTGTCCTGTATCTGGTGGTGGCTTCATTGATCTTGTTAATATAGTACTTTGCTTTGGCTGATAAGAGGAACTGCCTGCATGTTGCATGGAGTAATTTCAGCATTGTGAGGTCATCAGAAGTTCTGTTTTTCTTCCTTTTTGTTTTCTACCTGCTGATGGATTGTTTATTGTCAGTAAGATCTTTGGCTTACCAGGGCGTTGTAGGATTTAGCTTGTGCTTGCATGCTGTAATTGGGTTGTGGCAGTGCTTAATTTGTGAAAAAACATAAGTTCCAGTGCTATTGTCAGGAGCACACTGCAGCTTGCACCAAATATTACCTCTGCAAAGCTGGCAACGATAGTTACAACACTATTACTAATCATCAAGGGGCATAAGTATCAAAAATGCGTTTTGCGATTCCCAAATGGCGATTTGTAACGAATCGCTAAACACGATGTAAATAAATATTCGCACAAAATTAGCGATTTGTTAATAATCGCAATCGCTATTACCGATTACTAAAATAGCGATTCCTTAATTGCGAATTCACTATTAGGAAATCGCAATTTTGCGAATCCTCTATTCTGGAGCAGATTGATGACATCACAACCAAGAAGTGTGATTGCCCATGCTGTACCTGATTGCCTGAGGCTATGGGGCCGAATCCGATTCGGGCCGGAAAAAATACCGACCGACTCGGTATGGGATAATAGTCTGACCGACACGTACCGGCGTTGCCCGACCTGGGAAGTACGATGAAATGCATGGGAATCACGACCGACTCGCACAGAACTCAAGGCGAACGACCGACCCGGCCGGAAACAAGCTATCCAGCCGGGAAACCACGCGAATCGAACCGACCGACACGCATCAGGAAATAATCCGAACGAAACGTACCTGCGAACTCCGACCCGCGCAGTACGATGCAATGGGTGCAAATTCAGACCGATTCGTACGGAGCCCAAGCCGTACGACCGACACGCATACCAAACCCAGCCAAACAAACACAATACTCTGCGACCGACGCGTACGCCGCATATGAAACTGAGCTGAAACACAGCGGGAACGACTCGGAGAGGCGCGCACGAGCCAACTGCAACGTCCTACTCGGCCTTAAGAACGACTCCTACATGCACAATAATCACAAATGAAAAAATACAAAAAAAAAGGGCCAAACAAGCAATGACAAAGCCAATAAATACAGGGGGGGGAAAAAAAGGAACAAGGACACACCCCCAACTCCACCTACATAAAGCCCACAAATCCCTACCATGATCCTTTGCAAATCCCACTGACCTGCCAGCACAGAACACCATCACACAGCAAAAACAGACACACACACAGCTCATCCAACACAAAAGCCACACACCATTAGCACCTTAACAAATAGCACCCTCACACACACACAGCAAAACCTACACACACACACCCTCACTTGCACACACACACATCAATCACCACCACCACCACCCATCACCATGCCCCTAAAGAAAGAATCCAAAGTTCCTAGATAGTGAATTGGAAGTCATGGTAGATGAGATCCTGAGGGTAGAGCCACAGTTTTTGGCACATTGGTCCAACAGACCCCCATGTCGCAGAAAACCAAGATGTGGGCGAGGATCGTCGACAGGGTGAACGCACAATCACCATGTTTGCGCACAAAGGAAGACATCCAGAACAGGTGGTATGATGTGCGCAGGAGGGTCAGAGACCTACTCAAGAAGGATTACCTCCTGAGCCAGCACACCGGCAGTGGCCCTCCTGCAAAACCAGTATACCTCAGGCCCTGGGAGGAGAAGGTGCGGGCCATCCTACCACTAGTGAGCGTATATGGACTAACAGACATCCCAGAGCCTGGTGAGTACACAATATTGTGTGCCAATACACACACATCACTCTCAAGGGGACAGTCAAACCATCCACCCCTAGCAAATCAACAGCAACCAAAAGATAATCATCCCAAGATGTGTATGTCAGTTAGATAAACACAATACATGCCATCTCATAGTGGTATGTCACTGTGTCATGACATGTACAAACCTAACAACAAATAGAGCAAGGCAGTGGCACAAATATAACCAACAAACACTGCCTGATATTTTGCCACCACTAGAACACCACCTCACAGGGACGCTCACTTAAAGGAAGGAATTCTGTGTATGCTGGTGAAGTTAGTGTAGCCATTAGCATGATGGGAGTTGTAGTCACAGATACTGCTCACCCTCACAATTGGCCCATCAACACCACTCTGAACCATGCTCACATCACAGGGAGTGGATACGGACTGACAAGATGGCTGACACTGGCTACTGCTGTGGGGAGCACAAGGCCCTGCTGGGAACTGTGCACCAACAAACAGCACAACACCACTGCCTGACATCATGAAAGCCAACTTGCACTCCCTGCAATGCAAGCATGTTGCATGGTGGGATATCTGGCTGGCTGGGAAGGAGGACTGTGGCGGGGTCGCAATAACGGGTCGGTGACCAGGTCTCGGTATATATGCTTTTATTTTTCCAAACACACGTCTTTGAGTGAGAGTGAGTCTATCCGGGGTATGTGCTGCTGGTTCGGAGGGCTGTCCTCCTGATCGGACTCGTTCCGGCCGGGTCCGTTCCTCCTCCCGGTGTCCCGGTCTCTGGCGATACGTCTTCTCCGTGGTGGGTGTTGTGGGGGGGATCGTGGTGAAGGGTTGAAACTCAGGAGGGAAAAAAGAAAAGAACACTCGTGTGAGGGTTCCGGTCCGGAACGATGTAAAGGGGAGGGTAGTGAGGGGAACACCTTCAAGCAACCCGTGAAGCACTATTGTCGGCGCAGGTGATAGTGAAGGGGCAAGGTGCAAGCGGGAGCGGCTCTTTTCCCTACTCCCCGTCTAGTTAGAGGAGTCCCTCCTCCCAAGCCACCCTGTAAACCGGTCTCGTACCTGGTTTAGCCACGCTCCTCCAGGAGCGTGGCTCGGCGAAGCGTGGTGTCGTTGGCCTCCTGGCGTATCCTGTAGTCCTCGAGGTCTACTGCCGTCTTTCGTCCTCCGCTCTCCTTCTCCCCGTCTCACTTGGCTCTCGATCTCTCCGGACACAACTCCTTCTTCCTCTCCGGTGGCGAAGCACACTTCCGTGGGTGTATCCTCGTCCCTTATTGCTTGGCATCCCATGACGTCAGGGGGAGGGGTGGAGTCCCGTCATCAAGACTTCCCCAATTAAAGGAGCCGCTCTGTTCGTCCACACCGTTTATGTTTGTGGTGCTCCACTCGTCCTGTTTCGAGGAGATAAGAGGGGGTGATAGAGGTATTGCAGACCACCAGTCTAGGTCATTCTCCTGTTCGGCCTCTGCCATCCCTACCCTGTCACACTCCCCCACCCCAGGATTCTCCCGATCGGGGAGAGGAAAGACCCGGGACAGATAGTCAGCGCTCCCATTGTCTATCCCCTTTTTGTGTCGAACCTCAAAGGAAAATGGCTGTAATGACAGGAACCAGCGTAGAACCCTTGGATTTTGCGATTTGGACCTGCACATCCACTGCAAGGGAGCATGATCTGTATACAGTATGAAGGGGCGACCCTCTAGATAGTATCGCAACTTATCTACTGCCCACTTTACTGCCAAGCATTCGCGCTCTATGGTGGGGTACTTAGCTTCCCTTGGAAATAGTTTTCTACTAGCGTACAACACAGGGTGTTCAGCCCCGTCGTCAGCGACCTGGGACAACACCGCTACTAACCCATGATTAGAGGCATCTGTGTGTAAGATGAAGGTTTTGTTAAAGTCCGGAGAGGCCAGAACAGGGCTTGTGGTAATTGTATCTTTGAGCTTCATGAACGCCTCCTGCATCTCCCTGGTGGGATGTGCTAGTCGTTGGGGTCTGACCTCTTTTCGTAGAACGTCTGTCAGAGGGGCGGCTATCTCCGAAAACTGGGGGACAAAACGTCTATAATACCCCAGTAACCCGAGAAATGCCCGTAGTTCCCTTTTTGTGGAGGGAAAGGGAGTGTCAGCGATCGCTCGCACCTTTTCAGCCTGTGGGGCTATCATTCCTTGTCCTAAGACATATCCCAGGTACTTCACCTTCTGGTAAGCCGCTCGCGATTTCTTGGCGTTGATATGTAGTCCTGCATGTCCAAGGGCACGGAGGATCGTTCGCAGGTGTTCCAGGTGTTCATTCCATGTGGCACTGAAGACCACGATGTCGTCAAGATAGGCTGAACAAAAGGAAGGGAACCCATGGTGTACGGTGTTCATAAGTCTTTGAAAGGTGGCCGGGGCGCCATGCAGACCAAACGGGAGGACATTAAATTCATATAAGCCTCCGTCAGTTGCAAACGCAGTCTTTTCCGGTCCTCTTCTCGCAAAGGGACCTGCCAATAACCTTTCGTTAGGTCGAACGTTGTTATGTATTTGGCCTCACCTAATTTTTCGATAAGATCGTCGACTCTGGGGATAGGGTACGCATCAAAAGTGGAAATGGTATTTAATGCTCGAAAGTCCATACAAAAGCGGGTAGATCCGTCCGGTTTAGGGACCATCACTATCGGGGACGACCAGTCACTTGTAGAGGGCGGATAACCCCTAACCGCAACATCTCTTGTACTTCCCGATTTACTGCAGCCTTTTTGCGGCTGGTATCCTATATGGCCTCTGTTTGATTGTTTTCCCGGGTTGGGTCTCAATCCGATGTTCTGCCAGTGTAGTTTTCCCTGGGAGGTCCGAAAAAGAGGAGAGAATGGTAGCAAAGTCTCGAACAGGTCAGCTCTTTCTTTATCTGGCAGTTCTTCATTTATCACTAGGTGGTTTAGGGTGGTACTTCCCGACTCGGAGGTGGGTATCGTCAGGTGAGTATCCCTGGGCAAGGGTCCCAACCATTTCTTTAGTATATTGATGTGATATGTCTGTTTCTTCCTGGGGGACATCTGAATCTGGTATGTGGTCTTGCCAAAGACCCCCACCACTTTGTAGGGACCTAGCCATTCGGCTTGAAATTTCTTCGTAGCGGAAGGGAGTAGTACCAGCACCCAGTCTCCGATAGACAAAGTCCTCCACTTCTTCCCTTTGTCGTAGCACTTCTTTTGTCGATCTCTGCTTTTCTCGAGATTCGAATAAGCCAGATCCCTTAGTTTCCCTATTCGGGACCTCAGTCGCTGGGTGTAGTCTAGGAGGGATTTCCTTTCCTCTTCTTCTTCTTTCTCCCAGGCTTCTTTGGTCATTTCCAATAGTGTTCTGGGCTGTCTGCCGTACACCATCTCGAACGGAGAACAGCCCAGACTACTTTGATTTTGGGCTCTTAGGACATACAATGCCAGCGGTAATAGTTGATCCCAGTCTTTTCCTTCGAGAGTCAACATCTTCTTTAGGGTGGTCTTTAACGTTCTGTTATACCTCTCTACGAGTCCGTCTGTTTGCGGGTGGTAGACTGAGGTCCGGAGTTGATGTAGGTTTAGGGAGCGGCAGACCTCTTTCATCATTCGTGACATGAACGGTGTGCCTTGATCCGTTAGGATTTCCTTCGGGAATCCCACCCTAGAGAAGAATTCCAAGAGCTTGTCTGCTATATTCTTGGTAGTGGGGGCTCTGAGCGGAAAAGCCTCAGGGAATCTTGTGGCGTAGTCTACAATAACCAGGGCGTACTGGTTCCCTTTCGGGGTTTTGGGAAGGGGTCCGATTAAGTCCATACCCACTCGTTCAAACGGACTCCCTATGACTGGTAAAGGTTGGAGGGGAACGGCTGGAGGACGATACAGGTTCTTCTTCTGGCATATCACACACGATTGGCAATGTTCTTTTACATCCTTATATATGCCTGGCCAATAAAAATGTCTGAGGACGGCTTGGGTGGTTTTTTCTGCGCCCATGTGTCCAGCTGCGAGGTGAGTATGCGAAAAGAATAGTACCTGTTCCCTGAAGGACTGGGGGACGAGAAGTTGGGGAGGATCGTTGGCTGTTCCTTTTCGATACAACAGCCCCTCTTTGATCAAGAATCCGGGGTAGGAAGCTGAAGGGGTATTGAGGTTTACATGGGCGGCTTCCCAGGCATTGAACAAAGTGGCATCATTGGCCTGTGCAAACTTAAAACTCCTGTCAAGAACCCAAGGATCTGGAGTGATAAGGGCCGCTTGGGGGGGGCTCTGGTGTCGTTTTTGTCTCCCTACGTTGTTGAAAAAGAGGTCTAGAAAATCTGGGTTATCTGTCCCTAGAATCAGCTCTTCTGGTAGGGTTTCTAACACCCCCACTCGTGCCTTGCAGGGAGATCCAGGTATCGGTGAGATAGTGACTCTCGCTAGAGGGTACGGTCTAATGTCTCCATGGACGCATCTTATGTGTACTATTGTGTCTGGAATGTATTGGGAGGGACGGATGAGGCCTTTCTGAATAACCGATTGTTTACAGCCAGAGTCTAATAGAGCCCTTACCACCCTCCCATTAACACGTACACTTACGTAGAATGCGGAGCCCATCTCAGCACTGTATAGGACCGACCTAGGGATGTAGCCCACTTCCATAGGTTCCTCCGCTGGTTTACGCTTCGGGCACAGCCTAGAGATATGGCCCCAATCCCCACACTCAAAACATTGTGGTCCCCTAAAGCTGGGGATGTCTGGTCTGAATGTTTGAGGTTTTGCATGATCGACCAGGGGTTTTTGATATTTCCTATCCAGCTTAGGGGGGGGCTGTTTATGGGGTCTCTCAGGTTCCCATACTGTGTTCCTGGGCTGTGCTCGGGAATACGTCGTGGCCATCTCGATGGCTTGCTCGGGGGATAGGTGCTTGTGTTGTTTTAGCCATCTCTGCGTTCCGTAGGGGAGGGCTTCCATAAATTGTTCCAAATACACGCGGTTCATAATGTCTTCTTTGGAGCTGGTGGTTGGTTTCAACCACTTATCTGCGGCCATCTTGAGACGAAAGAAAAGGGTTTTTGGATTTTCTCCGGGTAGTCCCTCTCCTTTCTGAACCGTACTCTATAGGCTTCAGCGTCTAGGCCTAAGTGGTCCAGGATAACTTCTTTTATTGTTTGATAGGGGGTAGTGCCCGTAGCATTGGCCACTTGATAGGCGGCTTGTGCTTCGCCTGTCAAGAGGGGGGCCAGAAAGAACGGCCACTTCTCTTCAGGCCATCCGCATGCTCTAGCTGCTCGTTCAAAATTTAATAGAAACGCATCCGGGTCTTCTCCGGATACGTATTTCTGTAGGAGCTATCCCAGACGGCCCGGGTGCTGGAGCTCTTCGGTCTCCGGATGCTGGACCAGCAGGGTCCTGTACCATCTTCTGCAGTCCTTCCATCTGAGCCGTGATGGTATTTTTAAATACGTCCCTATCGGCCTGGGCGGATGACATCTGTCGTTCGATTGCCCATTCAAGCTTCTCCTGGCCTGTTATCAGGTGTTGTATAACCGCGTCCATCCCTGGGTTGCTGACGGACAGAGGTGGTGATCCCACTTCTGACACCAGTTGTGGCGGTGTCGCAATAACGGGTCGGTGACCAGGTCTCGGTATATATGCTTTTATTTTTCCAAACACACGTCTTTGAGTGAGAGTGAGTCTATCCGGGGTATGTGCTGCTGGTTCGGAGGGCTGTCCTCCTGATCGGACTCGTTCCGGCCGGGTCCGTTCCTCCTCCCGGTGTCCCGGTCTCTGGCGATACGTCTTCTCCGTGGTGGGTGTTGTGGGGGGGATCGTGGTGAAGGGTTGAAACTCAGGAGGGAAAAAAGAAAAGAACACTCGTGTGAGGGTTCCGGTCCGGAACGATGTAAAGGGGAGGGTAGTGAGGGGAACACCTTCAAGCAACCCGTGAAGCACTATTGTCGGTGCAGGTGATAGTGAAGGGGAAAGGTGCAAGCGGGAGCGGCTCTTTTCCCTACTCCCCGTCTAGTTAGAGGAGTCCCTCCTCCCAAGCCACCCTGTAAACCGGTCTCGTACCTGGTTTAGCCACGCTCCTCCAGGAGCGTGGCTCGGCGAAGCGTGGTGTCGTTGGCCTCCTGGCGTATCCTGTAGTCCTCGAGGTCTACTGCCGTCTTTCGTCCTCTGCTCTCCTTCTCCCCGTCTCACTTGGCTCTCGATCTCTCCGGACACAACTCCTTCTTCCTCTCCGGTGGCGAAGCACACTTCCGTGGGTGTATCCTCGTCCCTTATTGCTTGGCATCCCATGACGTCAGGGGGAGGGGGTGGAGTCCCGTCATCAAGACTTCCCCAATTAAAGGAGCCGCTCTGTTCGTCCACACCGTTTATGTTTGTGGTGCTCCACTCGTCCTGTTTCGAGGAGATAAGAGGGGGTGATAGAGGTATTGCAGACCACCAGTCTAGGTCATTCTCCTGTTCGGCCTCTGCCATCCCTACCCTGTCACAAGGACTCACAGCACTGACCATAGTTACAAGCAGCTCACCTCACACCCCCCCTCAACACAAACTCCACATAACCCACCTGGGAGAATGCAATGCCTCAAATACCAAATGAAGATCCCACAAAGAACCACCACCCTGGGTAATGCTGTGTGAAGCACAGGGACACACCTGGCACTTGTAGCCAAACAAACGCAAGGACAACACTGTCAGCCTTCCTGTCAGCACAGGCACACTACCCCACAGGGAAGCAGAGTCCAAAGGAAGGAAGTACGGGCATGCTGGGAAGGGGGTCTAGGCAATAGCATGATGGGAGTTGGAGTCACAGATACTGCTCACCCTCACAATTGGCCCATCAACACCACCCTGAACCATGCTCACATCACAGGGAGTGGATAAGGACTGACAAGATGGCTGACACTGGCTACTGCTGTGGGGAGCACAAGGCCCTGCTGGGAACTGTGCACCAACAAACAGCACAACACCACTGCCTGACATCCTGAAAGCCAACTTGCACTCCCTGCAATGCAAGCACATTGCATGGTGGGATATCTGGCTGGCTGGGAAGGAGGACTCACAGCACTGACCATAGTTACAAGCAGCTCACCTCACACCCCCTCAACACAAACTCCACATAACCCACCTGGGAGAATGCAATGCCTCACATACCAAATGAAGATCCCACAAAGAACCACCACCCTGGGTAATGCTGTGTGAAGCACAGGGACACACCTGGCACTTGTAGCCAAACAAACGCAAGGACAACACTGTCAGCCTTCCTGTCAGCACAGGCACACTACCCCACAGGGAAGCAGAGTCCAAAGGAAGTAAGTACGGGCATGCTGGGAAGGGGGGTGTAGGCAATGGCATGATGGGAGTTGGAGTCACAGATACTGCTCACCCTCACAATTGGCCCATCAACACCACCCTGAACCATGCTCACATCACAGGGAGTGGATAAGGACTGACAAGATGGCTGACACTGGCTACTGCTGTGGGAGCACAAGGCCCTGCTGGGAACTGTGCACCAACAAACAGCACAACACCACTGAATGACATCCTGAGAGTCAACCTGAACCCACTGCAAGGGTGGCATGCTTCATGGTGGGATAACTGGGCCAGGTGGAGAAGGATGGCCGGATGTCCACCAAATACAACCAATGCTGGCCATGCACACACCTCAACATTCATATTGAAATGCCCCAGGTATGCATGACAATGTGCTACACCAATATCAACCTCTTACTGTGACAACTTAGGACAATGCAATGTACATGCCCGCATCCAGAGGTACAGTCACAACTGTCAGGTGTGTGAACCATTGATGTCTGTAGAAACATTACATACAATGTGTGTCTCTTCCAAATACAGGTGACGATGATGGGGACACAGCAGCAGGCGAGGAGGAGTCCCTGTCCCAGGCTCCGGGGACACAGAGCTCACTGGTGTGGAACAGCCTCTGCCCTCCTCGGATGGCGAAGACCTACCTGGCACCTCCGGTGTGAGTCATCATGCAGCACCAGCTGGACCAACATCTGCACCCCTGCACCCACCCCTCCAACAACTGCCAACATACAGACCACCCCCACCGACACGGACAGACCAAGGACCACCGCTGACAACAGCACAGGGGCCCCAGGCCCACCGTGGAGCAATGGATGACAACACCACTAACAACCCCCAAGTGGGCCTTGGGTCACCTGTGCGTGCCACCGCAGGTCCTGCACGTGTCGCCAGGGGTGGTGGGAGGGGTGGTAGACATAGGTCGCTGCTTGCAGAGGGGTCTGGACTGCATGATGACCCACAACTGGCATGCATCACTGATGCGTACCAGGATAGTACCGGAGAGGTCAGACAGGTAGTGGGGATCCTCAAGGACATACAACAGCAGCAGGCTGCCCATCATGCCCCCTTGGACTCCCACATGGCCCGTGTGGAGACACACATGGCCCGTGTGGAGACACACATGTCGGGCATGGATTCCAAGTGGGACACATTGCAAGAACTCACAGCGGTGCATAGGGACATATTGACATGCCTCCGCCAGATTAGCACCAACATGGCCACACCTCCCTGTGTGCCCACAACATCTGGTGCTGCAACAACTGACACCGCCACAGGGAGGGAGGAGGACTCTGGCGGAGAGTCCCCTGCACCGCCGCAGCCTGCACGTGAGGGTCCCCCCAAAGAAGAGGGGTCGTCCGAGGAAGGAAAACTGAGAGGTTGATGGCCACGTACATCCCCCAGGAAGCCAACACCTGTTCCGGAAATTCTCCTTTGTGTGCAAACGTTTCACCCTGTCGAATGCAACACTACTTTCCCACATGACATGGGGAGTTCAAGTTGGACTAATGTATCATATGACTGTGGACTTCACTCAGGACATTTCTGCTACCAAGACTTCCAACTCATCTGGGAACTTTGGATCACAATCCCAATGTACAGCACCCACCATCCTGTGCACTATGACATACACACATTTCTGTAAATAAAATCACTAGTACACCATACTTGCCACTGTTGTTATTCAAATGTGGATACTGTCATGGTGATGATGTTCTGCTAAATTACACTGTGTATGCTAACTGCTACAGCAAGTACAACACCGTCGTGTGAGTCATGGTGACGTGACACATATGAGGGAGACACACCACTAGGGCTACACAACACAGACACCAGGGCCATCGGACTCATCGCCCACAGTGATGTTGCCAGGAAATACAGTGGAATGCACAGACACCACACCTATTCAGAGTCTGTGTCAACTAGCCCACAGGTGCAGTAAGCAAATGTCAGTCAGATGTGTGACCACAGACAACGCACATCCCAAAGTGAAGCACAGGTTTATTACACATTTGCAACATGTTGTTTCCACTACAAATGCAAGGTTTACCCACGTGGCAGTGGCCACACAGTCAACAAGTGCAGATGATATGAAGTCCAGGGGTGTGTGGCACATCACTTGTAGGCCAACTACTGCTGCCACCCTGAAAGCTGAATCATGGTGTCGGGGGATCCAAATTGACCAAAGTACTCAGTAAGCACCCTGTGAAGGTCAGACATGACACACAGTTTAAATCACTGTAGAACAGGACAGTACTGCAATACTCATGCCCAATACATGTCACAAGACAACTACACAAAACCAAGTTAGCATATCAAAACTGTTGGGGAGTTCAGACTACCTGGAAGGACACATTGCTGCACGCATCCAGTCAAGTAGCACATGGCCACACTCAAACAGCACCACCACACATATCATGCAAACTCACGTCATTCACATTACATCTCCTGGATACTCACATTCAGCTGAAGAAGTTGGTGATGAGCTGTGTGCGGACATCACCATCATCATCATCATCATCATCACTGGCATCGTGGTCCGGGCCAGGATCCTCCACAGGTGGCGGACGTTGGTCATCGTCATCCAGGATGAGAGGCAACTCCTTCCGCACTGCCAGGTTGTGTAGCATGCAGCAGACGATGACAATCCTGCACACCTTGCTGGGGCATATGGGAGGGCCCCTCCTGTCTTGTCCAGGCAGCGGAAGCGGCTCTTCAGGAGACCAAAGGTCCGCTCTATCACTCTCCTGGTCCGACCATGTGCCTCATTGTAGCGCATCTGGGCTGGTGTCACAGGGTTCCTGAGGGGTGTCAGCAACCACGGCATGTTGGGGTATCCGGAGTCACCTACGGACAGACAAGTGCACATTAGCTGATTTGGAAAAGTGGGTGGAATACTACAGATCAGAACACACACAATGGTACAAAGTCAGTACACACCGACAAGCCAGGCACGCTGGTTCTGCATCTGTGCCATCATCCTCAGGATGCGACTACTCCTCATCACGTAGGCATCGTGTGCTGAACCAGGGAAACGGGCGCACACATGTGTGATGCTCATATCTGCTAAACATACCACCAGAGCATTGATCGAATGGTAATGTTTACGGTTCCGGTATGCCTGCTCATGTGCCTGTGGTGGTATCAAAGCCACATGGGTCTCATCAATGGAGCCAATGACATGTGGCATCCTCCCCAGGGCATAGAAGTCACTCTTGACGTCAGTGAGTTGTTGACGTGTTGGGAAATAGATGTACTGGTTCAGGCATCTCAACATTGCCTCCAAAACATCGCGTAGCACACGGCTGAACATAGTCTGTGACATCCCACCGGCAGTCGCAACAGTGTGTTGAAAGGTAACGGTGGCAAAGAAGTGTAGAGCTGCCATTACCTTCACCTTGGGGGTCAGCGCCGTAGGGTACGTCCGGCCAGGTTGCAAATGTGGTGCCAAGCGCACTGCCAAATCCTCAATCAGCTACCTGGTGAAGCGGTACTGCGCCGGATGCTGTCACGTTCCACCATCGTTGCCAGGTCAGGGAATGGTCTATGGACAGCTGGAGCCCTGCAGTGCATAGGTTGAAGGAAGAAAGATTGTCAGTCACCCCACATATGTGCCATTCACCATACTCAATTTCACATGATACATCATTACGTGACACAAGTACTTGATGTGTGTGCCGTTCTGTCGGACATTACTCGCACTCTACATGGCCATCATGTAACTTCTCAGTACAACATGTGTGCACTACAGGTACCAGGTTGTGCTATGGGAAACCATTAGGCTGTGTCACAGTACACATTTACTGCTGTCACGTCCACACACACACCACAGTGACATGTCTGGACAGATGCGCCACAGGCATCACAGATCATTGACAGGTAGATTCCCAGTGACCCTGTCTTGCCACATGGCCACTGGCAAGACATGGCGTATCATGTACACGTCAGAATAACAAACATGACTCCCACAGGTAGTGGCTCCTGTCGCATCCGCAGGACAGACATGGACGCCAGTGACGCACAACATCAAAGTCCATGCACAAACAACGTTGATGTGGAGACTGTCTCCCATCGTGCACATGGAATCAGTGACATCGGAAACACAACATGCACACAGACTGTGGAGGGACATCACTATTGTGGCAATGGGTCATCCTGTGACGTACATGCCTTCCCACATGGGACTCTAGGGGTATGTGACATGTCATACACATACACAACCTGGAAATGTGACCATGCCACATGCTCCAAAATGAACAGTTGCACATCACAGTGGTTATGTGCACAACACACCAAGGACCCTGTCCCCATGAACACATGCACAGCCTGGGTGTGGCTGCCCACAAGTGCCACCACAAAAACCACATGTTAACCCCCATACACAGAGAAGGAAATGCAGCCTTACATGCCTCAGGAAACAGTGTGGACTGGGTGTGGTGTTGTAGGTGTGCCCCTGGGTCTCTGGCAGGTATATGTGGCTGGTATACGTTCACCAGTGACAAGCATGGTGACATATGCGACTGACCTGTACAGGTACACGTTGTAGCAGCAATGGACCGATCGGTGTGCCCGGCCGGCCCATTGCATATGATGTGTGCGGGTACGCGTTGTGTATCCCGAAATACGCGTTGCATACAGCAATGGACCGATCGGTGTGCCCGGCCGGCCCATTGCATCTGTTGTATCCCGGAATACGCGTTGTACAGCAATGGACCGATCGGTGTGCCCGGCTGGCCCATTGCATCTGTTGTGTGCGGGTACGCGTTGTACCCGGAATACGCGTTGTACAGCAATGGACCGATCGGTGTGCCCGGCCGGCCCATTGCATCTGTTGTATCCCGAAATACGCGTTGTACAGCAATGGACCGATCGGCGTGCCCGGCTGGCCCATTGCATCTGTTGTGTGCGGGTACGCGTTGAAGAGCAATGGACCGATCGGTGTTCCCGGTCGGCCCATTGCATCTGTTGTGTGCGTGGTACGCGTTGTAAACCCGGAATACGCGTAGTACAGCAATGGACCGATCGGTGTGCCCGGCCGGCCCATTGCATCTGTTGTGCGCGGGTACGCGTTGCAGCTTACAGCAATGGACCGATCGGTGTGCCCGCCGCCCATTGCATCTGTTGTATCCCGGAATACGCAGTTGTACAGCAATGGACCGATCGGTGTGCCCGGCCGGCCCATTGCATCTGTTGTGTGCGGGTACGCGTTGAAGAGCAATGGACCGATCGGTGTTCCCGGCCGCCCATTGCATCTGCTGTGTCGCGGGTACGCCGTTGAATACCCGAATACGCCAGCAGTAGCAGCAATGGACCGATCGGTGTGCCCGGCCGGCCCATTGCATCTGTTGTGTGCGGGTACGCGTTGTACCCGGAATACGCGTTAGTACAGCAATGGACCGATCGGTGTGCCCGGCCGGCCCATTGCATCTGTTGCTATCCCAGAATACGCTGCTGTACAGCAATGGACCGATCGGTGTGCCCGGCCAGCCCATTGCATCTGTTGTGTGTGGGCACGCGTTGAAGAGCAATGGACCGATCGGTGTTCCCGGGCCGGCCCATTGCATCTGTTGTGTGCGGGTACGCGTTGTACCCCGGAATACGCGTTGTACAGCAATGGACCGAACGGTGCGCACACATGGCTGGGGCCTGGCATAGCAACGGACGTGTTTTCAAAGCTCCAACGAGTCTGATGCAGTGAATTCAGTTGGCCAGCCACAACAATGTTGCAAAATCATGGGTGTCATGAAGTTGAAGATTTGAAGGATGCTGTGGGCGTGTATTAGTGCTGCTATTCCATGGATTGGTCAGATTCAGAAGATGCAGCACGACTTGGACCTATCACTTTGGACACATGGGACAGTATCTGCCTCAGCAGCACACATAATGCTGGCTGTTCCCCTGAGAGCTCACTTGCCTGCACTACATGCTCCAGGGCGACATCTGCCACCAACACTGCTGCTGTTTATGCATCCTCTGGCTCCTGCAATGGCACGTACTGTGGAGAGAGCCCCAGCCTTCAGCCTTGAGGAGAACCAGGCCCTGCTGGACAGCCTCCTTCCACAGTACAGCAAGCTGTATGGGAAACCAGGGTAGCAGGTGAGTGTGCTGTCCACTGCCTCACTAATTGTGCATGTTGTCTGACTAGGAGGACTTTCAGTGTGCACACCACTGGCTAGCAAGCCCACTGAGTAGTTGTCACACCCCAAAGTGTGTAGTTACATGCACTGAACTGGTACAGTGCAGTAACAGTGCATTCCAACTAGGTTTACTTCCCATGCAATGATACCATGTAGTGACTGCTGGCAAACTGTTCGTAGCCATTGTTGCACTGCCTGTGTACATCATATGCCCCTGTGATTGAGACATGTATATCCAACTGTGTGATGCACGTATATGTTGCATGTGTAGTAATGGCCTTTTCACTATGTCATCCTCACAGGTTGATGCCCACCAGAAGCAGGATATCTGGCTGACCATCGCCCGGAAAGTAAGATCCATGGGGGTCTACAGGCGCAGGATCCGCAGCTGCCAGAAGAGGTGGCAGGACCTTCGTGGCTGGACCCGGAGGATCGCAAGGGTCCAGCTGAAGCTGTCGCCTCCTGCAGGAGGGGCGGACACCGGACCCTGACCCCCCACATGCTCCGGATCCTGGCGGTGGTCTTCCCTGACCTGGATGGGCAGCTGAAGGACAGACAGCAGCAAGGAGGGGGTGAGTCCATGACTGCACTGTGCACTTTGTCTGACATGCTATGTGCCCTCCTCTGGCATGGTTAAGCTTCCACAGTACATCAGTCATGTGGTCCAGGACCCATGTCCCTCATTTGTGACATGCCCACTTCTCCTCTGATTCGCATATGTGTGGCCCTTATAGTCAGGAAATTGTGTCATTTGGGGACTGTGTCATTGCATTTAGCTTTGCTCAAGGTGGGGGACAGCATTTGTTCCCGTGACTATGTTGTGCGATTCATGGGTGGGTCAATTGCTTACACAATGCCTAAGTTCTGACATGTAATCTGGTTGTAACTTTGATATGTGGACCGCTTGCTGCTCTGACTCACCACATGTCCCTGGGGAATTTGGCACACACCCATGCTGCTGGTGGGAACAATGTTTGGGCCTCAGGAGTATGTGTATCCAGTATGTCACACATGCTTAGCCACCTGCCTACTGTCATGCCTACTCCAGGGCATACAATACACTCTGTACTCCCACTCCCGTGTATCATCTGGCATGTTGTGATCAGTGAAATGTACCCTTAGGTGTCTGCCTCTGTCTCATTGTGCTGTGTCTTCGTTGTCAGGACTACTGGTATGTTTATCGGTTAGGGCTCAGCATGCCATCTGAGATGTGACCATGATAGACGATACTTCTGTGACTTATAGGTGTCTGATCACTTGACTGTGCACACAGGTGTTTGCGACTGTGACTTTCAGGCAGCTGTATTTTCATTCACAGCACACTGTGAGGTGCTCATGTTCAGAGAGTTGTGTTTCATGTCCCCCATATGTCCAGTTGGTATGACGTGGACAAATAGTAGTACAGATGATGTGGTATTTGGGGGATGGACATGTGCACTTGTCAGTCACATACCTTGCATTCCCCATGCCCTCGGATTGTGACACAGTGCAGACTGTTGTTGGCTGGCTGCCATGGCCATGTGACTTGAGACGGTAATGTATGACTTTGCACGCATTCCTGTGTCATGGCATTAAACTTCCTGAGACTGATCCTGCAGGGGAGTGACATGTGCAACATGCACCCCATTGTGGCATTGACTATCCGGACATGGGTGCATCATGGTGTCTGGTGCTGGTATGCATCACATGCATTTCTATTTAGACTCTGGCCATCCCTTTATCCGGACACCTGCACTGACTCAGTGGCAAGAGATGTGATGTGTGCATGTTCACATACTTCACCGTGTTCCCTGCAATGTCCAACAACTGTGTAGGTGGTGCATGTGTCCACACTGGGGTCTTACCATCAGACAGGCACCAGCCAGATGGTTGCAAGGGCAGGAGGGTATGAGTCCCATGGTTTGACCATCAGACTGACAATTGGCTTCCCCGAATCTGTGTGAGGACTTTAGGCAATGTTCAACTAAGGATGCCAGGGCTTGCTCTGTAATGTGCTGTACTTACTGTGGTGTGTGCTGGTCAGTGCAGGTGACTGATGTTTGTCTGTTTCCCTAATTGTTTGCAGATACATCCACGGCCACAGGAGGGGACAGCTCCATGGACCAGGAGGAGCAGCGGAGCCAGACTGGGTCAGCATCGGACGAGTGGTCAGAGGGACCCAGTGGCACGGAGGTCGAGGGGAGCCACACCGAGGAGTCCTCAGCACTATCCACCTCAGCTGAGGACCCACAGCAGCTCGGAGGATGACTCCCTTGTGGAGGCGGGTCTCAGCAGCCACCAAAGGCCAGCTAGTCTGTCTGGCCCTGCCACCACCACCACCGACCTCCCATTGGCTCCCATTGGCTCCCATTCCTGAGGTCCGTGGAGGCTCCCGTGCTCGGAGCGTGTCTCTTCGTGCCAGGCACCGCACCCCCTGCCCCTGTGTCCCCTGCTGCCCTGAGTGAGGAGTCTGTGTACCTCCTTCGTGCAGCTCCATGTAGGGCAGACAGCAATGCTGAGTGTCCTCCATGCACACACCACTCTGTTGACACAGCTGGTGTCGTTCATGGAGGGCATCTCGACGGGTATGTCTGCCCTACAGAGGAGCAATGAGTCCATGGACTCCTCCAACAGTCCCTCACCCCTCCCACCTCTGCCCCATCAACACTTCCTGCCCCCCTACCTGTCCAAAGCACATGCACACCTGCACAGTCACCCAAACACACAGACATGAGCAGCACAGACACACCCAAGAGAAAGGCAAGACGTGCACACAAGCATCCTCAGGGGACTGATACCACAGACACAGGGGATGGGAACACACACACACACAGGCTTCCACATTCACTCCGCAGTCCTCCAAATCCTCTCCCTCCAAGACCCCTTCCCTTGCCTCGCCTGCTACCCCACCTACACAGCAGATCTTCCTGTGTGACCTCGGCCTCTTCCCTCCAATCCTGCTGATCCAGCATACCGGGGGGAGAGGAAGTCCACCCACACAGAGGGAGTGCCCCTCGCCCCCGGACATCCTCCCCCAGGCGCAGGCAGACACAGGACCCCACTTAGGAAGTCCCCCGGACCAGGAAGAGCAAGACCCCACCACCACCACCACGCAGCTCCACCGCCCAGTCTCTCTCCTCCATCCCCCAGTCCACCACTGCACATGTTCCCCCGCCTCACCCTGCACCAGGTTCCCCCACACACCGATACCGCATCCCCAGACTGCTTAGGCCCTCCCCCCTGCCACTTGCTCTTCCACCCCCCAACCCAGACGCTCTGCCTGTTAGTGGCACTGTTGTGGAGACCGGGTCCCCACCTCTGTCCTGCCCACCTCATCTGCCCACCCTTCCACTCCCTTGGAGTCATGCACTGCAGTGGAGTCCACAACCACCACGTCTGACCTCGGGCCCTGCAGTGGGTACCCAGTCCACTACATCAGTCCAGCCCACTGCAGTGGTTGCAGCACCACTCCAACTGACTTGTGTACCACAGTGGTGCCTGCCCCCTGAGTCAGACACCTCCACTGCAGTTGCCGGTGACACTCCTGCACCCACCACCCCTTCACTGCCCCACTCACTCTGCCATCCCCTGATCCTGTCCCTGCGGTGCCTGGCCTGCCCCTTGTATGCCCCCCAAGGGGGATGTCCCCTAACCGTACCAGTGCAGGCAGAAGCAATGTGTGACCAGTTGTCACTTCTCACCCCGTTGGGACTGTGATTTTGGACTGGCCATTGGCCTTAGTTTCTTTTGGACTTCCGTGTTTACCCTGACATTTGCTGAATAAAGCCTCTTTTTGTTTACTTGTGGGTTTTCTTTTGATGTACATGATGTGGATGAGTAGCATCCTGCATTTGCAGTTGTATTAGTGTTCACATCAGGAAAATGAAGTGTTGCAGTGATGGACTCCATGTGGTCCATGGGATATGTGTCCTGTTGTAGTCTGGATCTATGGCATCCTTGGCTACAGTCTGAGGTTGTAATGTACTGCATTTGACACAGGGATGTCCATTTTGCATTTGTAAATGAACATCTTTGTCTTACACATGATGCACATCTGGTGGGCTTACCACTGTTCAATGTTCCGATTTCCCTGACTGTGGGCCCAGCTCCACTGGACATGCAGTTTTGCACATCAATGTCGAAGGACTCATCTGTGTATACAGTGCAACTTGCTTGACACGTGTTTTTTGTGTGTGCGGATGACTGACGTGACACTCCTGTACCCAGGATGATGTGAGCAGAGCCTTCTGTGTGTTGTGGTTGTTGACTCACTGATGGAGTGTTCTGCTGACATGTTTGGGTCATGCACAGACAAGGTTTGGCACAGCGGACCTTCCACAGGAGTGGAGTGCCCTCATGGCAGTGTGTAATCCTGTGACATTGCGTGTGCCTGTGTTGTGTGTTGTGTAAGCATGTCTGTGCGTGTTCCCTTCCCTTTTCCTACACAGGCTGTGTCCCTAGGGATGTTCCTGTTTGTGATGCTTGCTGAGTTGTTCTGTGTTCATCCAGCATCTTGGACCTGGTTTCTCTGTGATGTGGGTGCATGGCAAACTAATGTTCATGAGGTTGTCATACCAGGTTGTCTTTGTTGTCAGGGCTGGGATGTGGGCAAACGCAGGTGGGACACATTCAGGATTCCCCTTGGCACTTGTTGTTTACACGAGTCATGTGATTTACAGTTTGTGTTAGCTTTCAGTGATTGTGACACGTTGTGTGTGTGACTGCTGCCACTCCTCAGGGTCAGAGCTGCAATGTTGGAAGTTGTCTACGTGTGTTCTTCGTGTGTCACCTTGGCTTCTTCGTTGGTGTGTGACTATGGCCAGGATCCCATTGATTGTGGTGGATTTCACATCATGCCCATGTACGGCATACTGTGCTGTGTGTCAGACATTGACGAGTCTTGTTGACTGGCCATGTGTGATGGCTTTCTGCACCTTAGTTCCCACCACCACCCCTGATATTGTCATGGGTGCATGTGCAATGTCACCAGTCCATGTGAGCTTCACTGCTGCACATTGGTGGAGATCAGGGTGTGTGGTGTTGAGTGTGTGCAAAAGTGAGTTGTTGCACGCCTAGACCCCTACCTCCATATTGGCCTTGGCTGGCAGGCCGTGCTGATTGATTGGAGCTTGTGTAGGTGTGATGGTAGTTAGTTGCTCAGGACACATGGCTTTGGTTCACAGTGTGAACGACATCTACCTTTGTCATCACAGTGGGATTATCATGCAGGCTAGTGTCAGCACAATGTGGGGTCCCTGGGGGTAGTGCTGTGGTGGGTCTGTCTCTTGCTGTGTTAGTTGCTGTTCCTACAAGCTTGTGTGACATGTGTAATTTGTGCTCCCTCTCATCTTACAATGCCTGATTGCCCATATAGGGGTATCCGATCCATGAGTAACTTTTGTATGGCACTGTATACACATCTGTGTGGTTGGAATTCAGGCCTCCTCATGTGTTGTGTGGTTGCCTGGGGACACTGGCACACCCCCATCACCTGTTGTGTTTGATATGCAGTGTGAGTCTGCCTGTTTGTGTTTGTGCCTTTGCACCACTGCATTGGCATATCTTGAGTGTGCCATTGGCTGTATGTTGTTTGGTGGCTTTCCCCTGCTGTCCCTGGGACTCCTAGGTCATCAGTCAGCACAATAATCATGGTTTGTATGTCCCGTTGCTGCCATGGTATGGTATTTGTTCACCTGACATCTACAGTCTCCTCAGGATATCTACATTTGTGTGTCCATTGGTGCAGATATGTGGGTCAGCATTATGATGGTCACTTCTGTCATTGTGTTATTTGTGAATGTTGACAATGTGGGCCCCCATGGGTGATGTTTGTATGCATATGGCCAAAACGATGTTTCAGTGACACTGCACTGTTTCCCTCGACCAATCTATGTTGCTATGGGACACAAGCACTACTATGCCACTGATGTGTTTGTTGTTGTGTGACCAGGATTCATCCATGCAGTTTGGCTTTGGCAGCTTTTACCATGACTACACTTCCCTTTTGGTCACTGTGGTGATGGGGCTTTAGGCCCCATTGCCATACTGTTCAAAATGTGCATCAGCTATGGATAGCACACTTCCCTTTTGGTCACTGTGGTGATGGGGCTTTAGGCCCCATTGCCACACTGTTCAAAATGTGCATCAGCTATGGACACCACACTTCCCTTTTAGTCACTGTGGTGATGGGGCTTTAGGCCCCATTGCCACACTGTTCAAAATGTGCATCAGCTATGGACACCACACTTCCCTTTTGGTCACTGTGGTGATGGGGCTTTAGGCCCCATTGCCACACTGTTCAAAATGTGCATCAGCTATGGATAGCACACTTCCTTTTGGTCACTGTGGTGATGGGGCTTTAGGCCCCATTGCCACACTGTTCAAAATGTGCATCAGCTATGGACACCACACTTCCCTTTTGGTCACTGTGGTGATGGGGCTTTAGGCCCCATTGCCACACTGTTCAAAATGTGCATCAGCTGTGGACAGCACACTTCCCTTTTGGTCACTGTGGTGATGGGGCTTTAGGCCACATTGCCACACTGTTCAAAATGTGCATCAGCTATGGACACCACACTTCCCTTTTGGTCACTGTGGTGATGGGGCTTTAGGCCCCATTGCCACACTGTTCAAAATGTGCATCAGCTATGGACACCACACTTCCCTTTTGGTCACTGTGGTGATGGGGCTTTAGGCCACATTGCCACACTGTTCAAAATGTGCATCAGCTATGGACAGCACACTTCCCTTTTGGTCACTGTGGTGATGGGGCTTTAGGCCACATTGCCACACTGTTCAAAATGTGCATCAGCTATGGACACCACACTTCCCTTTTGGTCACTGTGGTGATGGGGCTTTAGGCCACATTGCCACACTGTTCAAAATGTGCATCAGCTATGGACAGCACACTTCCCTTTTGGTCACTGTGGTGATGGGGCTTTAGGCCCCATTGCCACACTGTTCAAAATGTGCATCAGCTATGGACACCACACTTCCCTTTTGGTCACTGTGGTGATGGGGCTTTAGGCCACATTGCCACACTGTTCAAAATGTGCATCAGCTATGGACAGCACACTTCCCTTTTGGTCACTGTGGTGATGGGGCTTTAGGCCCCATTGCCACACTGTTCAAAATGTGCATCAGCTATGGACACCACACTTCCCTTTTGGTCACTGTGGTGATGGGGCTTTAGGCCACATTGCCACACTGTTCAAAATGTGCATCAGCTATGGACAGCACACTTCCCTTTTGGTCACTGTGGTGATGGGGCTTTAGGCCACATTGCCACACTGTTCAAAATGTGCATCAGCTATGGACAGCACACTTCCTTTTGGTCACTGTGGTGATGGGGCTTTAGGCCCCATTGCCACACTGTTCAAATGTGCATCAGCTATGGACACCACACTTCCCTTTTGGTCACTGTGGTGATGGGGCTTTAGGCCACATTGCCACACTGTTCAAAATGTGCATCAGCTATGGATAGCATACTTCCCTTTTGGTCACTGTGGTGATGGGGCTTTAGGCCACATTGCCACACTGTTCAAAATGTGCATCAGCTATGGACACCACACTTCCCTTTTGGTCACTGTGGTGATGGGGCTTTAGGCCACATTGCCACACTGTTCAAAATGTGCATCAGCTATGGACAGCACACTTCCCTTTTGGTCACTGTGGTGATGGGGTGTTCGAGCCCATTGCCACAGTGGCCATGGTCAGCTTGCATTGTGGAGGCCACACACATTTCTGTGTGACACATGTGCTAGGGGGTCACATTGTATGTTCAATGTCATGTTCAGTGTTGTAGGCATTTGACACAGACTACACACACTTGTCATGGTGTTGGGGGGATGTAATCTTCTGTCATTCCTTATGTGGGAGTATGCTAGTTGTGTCATGCATTACCCGTCCTATGAGTAGGAGTGGTGTTAGTGGTAGGCATCCAGCCCCCCCTGAGTAGTGATGATGATAGTGGTAGGCATCCAGCCCCCCATGAGTGGGGATGGTAGTAGTGGTAGGCATCCATCCCCCTATGGGTGGGGATGGTAGTAGTGACAGGAATCCAGGCCCCCCTGAGTAGGGGTGGTGGTAGTGGTAGGCATCCATCCCCCCATGAGTGGGGATGGTAGTAGTGGTAGGCATCCATCCCCCTATGAGTGGGGATGGTAGTAGTGACAGGCATCCAGGCCCCCCTGAGTAGGGGTGGTGGTAGTGGTAGGCATCCAGCCCCCCATGAGTGGGGATGATAGTAGTGGTAGGCATCCAGCCCCCCTGAGTAGTGATGGTGGTAGTGGTAGGCATCCATACCCCTAAGGGTGGAGATGGTAGTAGTTAGTAGTGGCATGCATCCATGCCCCCCTGAGTAGGGGTGGTGGTAGTGGTAGGCATCCATCCCCCCATGATTGGGGATGGTAGTAGTGGTAGGCATCCATCCCCCTATGAGTGGGGATGGTAGTAGTGACAGGCACCAGGCCCCCCTGAGTAGGGGTGGTGGTAGTGGTAGGCATCCAGCCCCCCATGAGTGGGGATGGTAGTAGTGGTAGGCATCCATCCACCGATGAGTGGGGATGGTAGTAGTGACAGGCATCCAGGCCCCTGAGTAGGGGTGGTGGTAGTGGTAGGCATCCATCCCCCTATGAGTGGGGATGGTAGTAGTGACAGGCATCCAGGCCCCCTGAGTAGGGGTGGTGGTAGTGGTAGGCATCCATCCCCCCATGAGTGGGGATGGTAGTAGTGGTAGGCATCCATCCCCCTATGAGTGGGGATGGTAGTAGTGACAGGCATCCAGGCCCCCCTGAGTAGGGGTGGTGGTAGTGGTAGGCATCCAACCCCCCATGAGTGGGGATGGTAGTAGTGGTAGGCATCCATCCCCCTATGAGTGGGGATGGTAGTAGTGACAGGCATCCAGGCCCCCCTGAGTAGGGGTGGTGGTAGTGGTAGGCATCCAGCCCCCCATGAGTGGGGATGGTAGTAGTGGTAGGCATCCAGCCCCCCCTGAGTAGTGATGGTGGTAGTGGTAGGCATCCATACCCCTAAGGGTGGGGATGGTAGTAGTGGCAGGCATCCAGGCCCCCCTGAGTAGGGGTGGTGGTAGTGGTAGGCATCCAGGCCCCCCTGAGTAGGGGTGGTGGTAGTGGTAGGCATCCATCCCCCCATGAGTGGGGATGGTAGTAGTGGTAGGCATCCATCCCCCTATGAGTGGGGATGGTAGTAGTGACAGGCATCCAGGCCCCCCTGAGTAGGGGTGGTGGTAGTGGTAGGCATCCATCCCCCCATGAGTGGGGATGGTAGTAGTGGTAGGCATCCAGCCCCCTATGAGTGGGGATGGTAGTAGTGACAGGCATCCAGGCCCCCCTGAGTAGGGGTGGTGGTAGTGGTAGGCATCCAGCCCCCCATGAGTGGGGATGGTAGTAGTGGTAGGCATCCAGCCCCCTATGAGTGGGGATGGTAGTAGTGACAGGCATCCAGGCCCCCCTGAGTAGGGGTGGTGGTAGTGGTAGGCATCCATCCCCCTATGAGTGGGGATGGTAGTAGTGACAGGCATCCACGCCCCCCTGAGTAGGGGTGGTGGTAGTGGTAGGCATCCATCCCCCCATGAGTGGGGATGGTAGTAGTGACAGGCATCCAGGCCCCCCTGAGTGGGGGTGGTGGTAGGGTGGTGTTGGTGGTAGGCATCCATCCCCCCATGATTGGGGATGGTAGTAGTGGTAGGCATCCAGCCCCCTATGAGTGGGGATGGTAGTAGTGACAGGCATCCAGGCCCCCCTGAGTAGGGGTGGTGGTAGTGGTAGGCATCCAGCCCCCATGAGTAGGGATGGTAGTAGTGGTAGGTATCCAGCCCCCTATGAGTGGGGATGGTAGTAGTGACAGGCATCCAGGCCCCCCTGAGTAGGGGTGGTGGTAGTGGTAGGCATCCATCCCCCTATGAGTGGGGATGGTAGTAGTGACAGGCATCCAGGCCCCCTGAGTAGGGGTGGTGGTAGTGGTAGGCATCCA
Organism: Calotriton arnoldi; assembly: GCA_963921515.1. Classification (NCBI taxonomy): domain Eukaryota; kingdom Metazoa; phylum Chordata; class Amphibia; order Caudata; family Salamandridae; genus Calotriton; species Calotriton arnoldi. The sequence continues at coordinate 1,056,851 of CAWUFW010006986.1, forward strand.
TCCCCCCATGAGTGGGGATGGTAGTAGTGACAGGCATCCAGGCCCCCCTGAGTGGGGGTGGTGGTAGGGTGGTGTTGGTGGTAGGCATCCATCCCCCTATGGGTGTGTATGGCATTGGTGTCGGCCATCCCACCCCTATGGTTCTGCTGTTGCTAGTGTACTTTATTTGTGCATCCCTATGTGTGTGTGACATATTTCGGGTACGTGTAGTTTGTTTGTATTGTTGGTGTTTGACTTACCGTCTGCGCCATACGCGTCCGTGCCGGTCCCGGTAATAGATGTAGAGTATAGGTAGGACCTGCGCAATGGGATTCATGCTTGGATCGTCTCGTTCAGGTTTCTCGTGTCTTCGAGTCGTACTCGTAGCAGGCTTGTTCGTCTCGTAGCCGTGGATCGTCTTGTGGCACGAAACGGAGTTTATGTACGGCTCGTCCGGATGCTCAAACGTGCCGGACGTAGCGACGGGTTCGGCGTGTACGGATTGCGCATCGTACTAGTCCGGCCGGAAGGTGCTGTGTATTTGCTTCCATGCGGCTCGATTCGGCGTTCACGGATCCAGCTCGGGCGGGGAACAGGAGCTGGATTGGGTGAGTACGGCTCGCTCGGAAAATTAGTTGTTATACGCATCGTACTTGTTCGTCCGGACGAGTGTACGAATCGGTCGGGAAACACGCATTCGGCTGGTATTTTTTCCGGACGAATATTGTTAGGTGCCCTACTGGCCGAGATCAGAATCGACCCCTATGTGAGAGGCTGGGAGCAGGAGCACACCACTCTGAACTTCAACACCATCCAAAACACAATGGATACACAGGAGAAGGAAAAGGAGGCAGCTGGAAGGGAAAGAAAACATAAATTCAGTGAGAAGGAACAGGAGGTCCTCATTGAGGAGATGGTTAAGAGCCATGAAGTGCTTTTTGGAAAGAAATCCCTGCACATCCCAGAGTCTGAAAAGCGCAATATCTGGCTGGACATACAGGCTATGGTAAATGCCATAGGTGTCACACAGCGCTCCATTGGTGACCTACGCAAGCGCTGGTATGACATGCACTCAAGGTCCAAGGACAAGGTTGCCACCAGGCTTGCGGAGGCGAAGAAAACTGGTGGGGGTCCATCCACAGAGCCTGCATCCACACCCCTTGAGGATTTGGTGGAGTCCATCCTTCAGCCTGAAAGCATCAGCGGGGTTGCATATATCGACAGCTCCGACACGCCCAACACCAGACAAGGTAAGATGCATGCTAAATCAGCCCTGACACATTACCCACTCAGGAAAGCCCCAATTTCGAACTAATAATGGAACTCCGATCCACATTTTCCTGGCCACCCAGCAATGCATCATGGGAGATGTAGTCACACACATAACACAGTTGAGCAATGACACACAGCAATGAATCTGCAGTTGACACAAAATAGTAAAACCAAAAACGTAACACAGCACTTAGGTACCCAAAATGCAACCAAGTTATTCAGTGAAAAATGAAAGCAGGAAACACACAAAAAGTAGTGCTTTTGTATTTACAGGTGAAACTGCAACACAGGGTGACAACACAGAACCTAAGGAGGCACCACAGCCATAGGACCAGGCAGGGGGAGAGCACACAGATCAGACAACACAGCCAACACCTGTGCTAAAAAAACGCTGTCACACTGTGCCTCCACTCCTGGAGTTGGAGGGAGAACTCGAAGGCATACAGGATGAGGCACATACAGAGCAAGAAGAGCCGGCACGGCAGGAACATGAGCAGCCCCCTATGCACCATAGGGACGACAGTTGCAGGAGACGCAGGCCAAGGGCACAAACCAGCACAGACGTAGGGGATGATCCTTCCGTATTTTCAGGCCTGGAAGGCACAATGTTCAAGGTCCAGCGTCTGCAAGCCAAAAGCTTGCGATCAATAAACAGGCAGCTGGTGTCTGTCAATCATAATCTCACAGACATGAAGGAGGGCATCAGAGAGCTCAATCACACAGTTGAAGAGGGCAATAAGGCATGTGCAGACAGCATTAAGGAAATGACTGGAGCAATCAAAGAACTCTGTGCCACAATGCAAAGGAACCATGTATCCAGACGCAGGGAAAAACAACGTCTGTTCACCCATCTGGATCTATACAGTAAGGCGGTAAACCGTTTGTGCAATGCCACATCAGTACTGTCAAGATGCACAGTGACGATGCAGATAGAAATGGCCCACTGCAGCCAGGATGTTGCCAAAGGTTTGGTGCAGGTCACCAATGCAGTTGACCAGCTGCAGACAGCAAACATAGGTGGCACAGGTCTCCTGGGGGCAGGGGACAGTGAGCAGCATCACCCCACCAATGACAGAACCCAAACGGCGTAGTGTGAGGCAGGGAACACCATCAGATGCCTCATCAAGGGAGGGCAGTCAGCACACTGAGCGTGCAACTGCAGGACGTGGACGGAAGAAATAGACAGAGTTGCCACAGCTGAATGCTAATGGGTGAAGTAACCCATGGCATTTGTATATTTGTCATTCCATTACTCATGTCCTGTGTACATGACATGTGCAACAGCAAGAGCCACACATAACGTGTGTTTGTAGGCTGTGTGAATGCAATTTACCTGATGCTTGGTATGCCTTTTCTTGTCGCAATGTTGTGCAGCATGGCACAAGTAGCCACAATCTTGCAGCAGGTCTCTGGCCCATATTGCAGTGCTCCTCCACTCTTGTGCAGGCAGCGGAACCTGCTCTTCAGTATACTAAATGTCCGCTCGATTACACAGCGCGTTGACTTGTGTGCGCAATTGTATCTTCGCTCACTCGGATTAGCCGGATTGAGGTACGGTGTGAGGATGAATGCACGCACAGCATATGCACTGTCACCTACAGGTTGAAAGACATACGGTTAATCACTGTCCTATCACTTCAGCTCTAAAGTGTATATCAAAGTGGTTGACATGCAATTACCTAGCAGGTATCCTTCACCAAATTCGCCCCCAGTGAGACGTGTGTATATTCCACTGTGTCTAAAAATGAAGGAATCGTGTGTACTGCCAGGATATTTTGCCACTATATCAGTTCTGATGTGTTTTGCATTACAAACGACCTGTATGTTGATTGAATGGAATGATTTCCGGTTCCTGAATACGTACTCATTGTCTGAGGGGGGTGAGAGGGCTACATGTGTCCCATCTATGAAACCAATGACATGGAGAAACTGGGCAATCTGGTAGAAGTCCAGTTTGGTTTGCTAAAATGCATGTTGTGTGGTGGGGAATATGATGTGATGGTGTATCCTCTGTAACATTGCATCCAAGAATGCATGGAAGAAGCGCAACAGGCAACTCTGGGACACCCCTCCTGCTGTAGCTATCACCCCCTGGAAGCTCCCTGATGCCAGTAAGTGCAGTGACCAGAGGACCTGCACATGTGGTGGAATTGTTTGGGTCCTGCGGGTTGGGTGTTCAAGCTTAGGTTTTAGCTCAGCAATCAAGTCTAGTATAGTAGCTGAGTCCAGCCTATACTTCTCATGTATCTCTTCCTCTGTCTGCTGGAACAGAGTGATGCGCACTCTGAAGACCCGTTCCTGTCTCCTCCTTCTCTGTGCTGCTGCTTGAAACCGCATCCTCCTGGCTATGACATACAGCGCTGCCATTGTGGAAGTCCCTGCAGCATTCTGGGCCTGTTTAAATAGGTTGCACCTGGTTACCACCTGGCTTGAGTTGGTGGTAAATTTCAGGTGCAAAATTGCGATTTCTACATACTCACAATTAGCGAGTTTTTGATACATTGTTTTGCGATGTCGCAATTTGCGACATTCATTTTTGCGAATTCCCAATTTGCAGGACGGTAACTGCGAAATCGCAATTGGCTTTTCGCAAAATGGTGGCCTCGCAAAATTGGTATTCGCTATTTTAGCAAATATCTATTTTGCGAAGCGACACACTGTCATACATTGGAAAAGGTTATTTTGCGATCGCAAACACTGTTTTTTTGCGATTCGCAGCGTTTGCTACCTCAAAATAGCTTGATACATATGGCCCTATGGAAGCGGTTTGAGAGCCCAAGAGACACCCACAAAAACAGAGTATTCAATACCAGGATTTATTAGAAGCATCTCTAATACCACGTGGCTGTGTTGCTATACCAAAGTATGTGTGCACGTATTGGCATTGATATTACGCAAGCCTAGCTGCGAGGCCTACGGAGCACTGAATAAGGTCAAAGGCAAATACGCAGATAGAAGTTTGGATAGCAGGGTGCAGCTGGCCTGTGAACTGCATGCTGATCATGTGAGTCTAGTGTTGCCTCAGTGCGGAGTTCACGTGATCGCTCCAAGGTTGGAGAAAGGTGGGAGGTGCTCCTGATACACATCGGCTTCTTTAACGGAGAAGACCATGGTGTCTCTTAATCTGCCCCAGCTAGTAACCTCCCTACTCATTCTGCAGGTCATATTATTGACTTGGTACTACTCGAATTGTTCTCTTACTATCAGTCCTCTGAGAGAATTACCTGGTCAAACCATTTTTAATTCCCTTTAAAGGAGTTTGATAACCCCATCCAACAGGCTAGCCCTGCTGCGAGTATACTCACCCATGCATGAAGTAAGGTCCAGGCCACTGATTGGTTCGGAGTTCTCCCCTCTGACTGCTAGTGTGTATTCAAGTGTGGAGCTATTGCCTCATATCTGGGATGTGCTGCTGAGGCTTTGGCTCAGCTGCAGTTGAAGAGGAGGGGAGGGGTATTCGCCTTGGTTCTCCTCCTCTTTGGCTACGGAAAGGAAAGCATGGAAGAAGATTAGAATAACTTTGTGTGAGTTTATTCCTGGACAGTATAATTAGATACAAATCTGCCTTTAGTATTTATCATGCCTCCATCAACAGCACAGATCTTTTTATTTTGAGGAAAAAATAAATGGCTCTAGTGCTTTTTTCCAGGTGCTAAATCCATTATCTATTCAAAGGCCTGTAATAGGGTCAATGTTTCCTCTCAGTAATTGTGCAAAAGGGCTTGCAGATTTTTGTTTAAGCGCTAAGATTGTCGACATTGAAAAGACTGTCCCCATTTCGAAGGATGTTCTGCCTCTTGTGAGGCCAGATGATATTGGACAGTAGCCACGCTCAGTTCAGGGCTATTTCCCTGGAGCAATCTGCTGAGACAATTCAGAGCTGCACATCTGGATCCCCACTGGACTCCTGCCCTCCTGCAATGTGCTAGCAGCTGCGGTTGAATGATTACTCCAGTGATTAATAGAGTTTGCCAATCCATCTCTCTCATCCAGCATTATGCCAACTGTTTGGAAACTTGCTGAGGTGGTACCTTTCCTAAGAAGCCCTCTTTAGATTCCGTCATCTTCAGCATCTATAGACCCATCTGTCTGTTGCCAGCAGTTGCTAAAATGCTGGAAAATCTCAGTTATTTCCAGCCCTCAGACTACTAGACAAGACAAGTTGCTGCATCCTAGTCAATCAAGGTTTCTTCCCATCACATCATGGAGGACCTAGCGCTACTAGAGCTATCTGACCTTATTAAAGATGTCTCTGGATCCAAGGCAAAATGCTGCACTGATTTTATCGAGTCTATCCGCTGCATTCAATACCATCGCTCACACGATTCTTTCGTCCCACCAACCTGGGGTTGGTGGTTAGGTGTGGGACTGGTTTAAGTCAATCCCTGATTCCAGAAGGCAGTTGGTATGGGTAGCGCCTTCACTTTTACATTAAAGCAGCAATGCAAGAGAGTGCTTCAGGGTTCTCAACTAGGCCCGCCTTTTAATATCTTTGTGTCTCTACTGGCTACATTGGTCAGAGCCGTTCGACTGTAAAATTATTTCCTATGTGGACCATACCCAGCTTCTTTAAGCTGAGGATCTGCTTACTCAGTAGAAAATTGGTTCAAGGATTGGATGTTGGTGGTATTTGACTGGATGCAAAGCAGCCGGTTTAAATGCAATATGAGAAAAATGAAATTCTTCTCTTTGGCTCCCACTCAGCCAACTGGTGGGAAGCTGCTTGGCATTCTTGCTTTGCGGATCCCCTCCAGCTCTAGTGGCAAAAACTTTGAGTTAAATTGGACAATCAACTGATGGGCCACGATTTTGTAATAAAATCTACTCAATGAAATCCATCCGTGAGTGTGAATTTATTGACTAATGTTAGGAAGACGATAATTACTAACATGTAACATTATAATATACAACAAGTAAATGTGCATAAGGCACGACAACATGATTTCATTAGCTAGTGAAATGAGTATAACGAAGAAATTTAATGGAATTAATATAGTTTTCTATGTATTTTCTAATGCATGTTATTCTGTCTCCCTTACTGCAGAAAATAAACGACAAGAGCAAAAGCATTATTCTTCGTTAAAGTATAGTGTGAGCTTTAGAAATAATTCTCTCTTTTGCTAGTAATTGTAGGCCTCAGAAATGTTAGGGGATGTGCTCCGTGCTCCTGTCCCTCAATGTATCAAATGTTTCTTTAGAGTTTCTGTCCTTCGGAATGTTTCAAATGCTTCCTTAGAGTGTAGATATTTAACTTATTTCTGAATAAAACTTTAGACTTCTTTCCTGTCTAGGCAAGGTTGTAGAAACACATGAATATAACTGTAACAGAAAATAAAACACATTGAGTAACTAGGTTATTTCTCTTCCTCCTAAGGAAGTTGTATTATGTTTAGACACAGAGTGTTTAGAAATATCCGTTAGGTCTTTGATAGTAGAACAGCCACACCATCATGTTCAACCAATGAGAATTTATCATGTGAGGAGAGAGTGCAACATTTTAACCGAAGAAAGGAAGTAGCGGTGTATAAGAGTTCTTGTGGGAAAATGTTCCTTACGCTTGTTCACAAGACTGGTGACCTGTCCTTGCGTTCGTGGTATGCTGAATGCCGTGCTGATTCCTGATTCTCTGGTTGGTGATACCAGCTAATCCTGAGAGACTTTACTAGAGACTCTTGCAATCATCGGCCGGTGATGCTGCCCTTGATATTCCTCAACGGCCGTGGGGGTTAGCTTTTCAGACTAATTGCAGGCTGTGCATTAGTATTACCATCGCGTAAGTGGTGTGTTCGCTGATGTTTTCTCTCGCTCTCTCTCACTCCTCTATACCTGATGATCTGATGAATTTTGTGATGAACTGTAGATGTGTATTGTGAATCTAATCTGTAACATTGAGAACCAAGAAAAGACATTCTAAACTGTACTTGTATCTGATCATTAATATTATGAAATAACAAAGAAACCCTAAATAGAAGAATAGTGTTTGTCTTCATTTAGGAGTTTCTGAGTTATTTTGGAAATATTTATAATGGTTGTGCTATAGCATATTTCTTGATTGTAGGTCTCATGGAAAAATAGCATTTTGTCTTTCATTATTTAGTCCCTTTTAGCTCTGCAAGATCTATCGGAGGACCTTTGATATTGCTGTGTGATGATGATTTTATGGGCCCGTCATGAGTATGTTTCCAGTAATTGTTTAGTGGTTGGTGTGGATAAGTGAGATGACAAAAATCCCCAACACTTCCGCTGCATCACAACTCTTCGCGCAACCCCAGATTTTTGCTGTCGTTGGTATGTGCTTTGGGTTGCTTTACACCTTAAATTTTTGTATCTCTTTTCTCTACATTTTAGGAGGATGGAGTCCATGCATTAGTTCTATCTGTCATACTTATCAGACTATAGAATGATTGGGCATAGGCTAGAATATGGAATGTGAAGTATAATAGTTATAGGTATAATGGTTTGGGTTTGACTGGGGGACAGTTAAAGACAGGAATACGAAAAATGTAGATGTTACCTTTGGCTGCTAAGAACAAATCAACTTGTTGCCAATTGTATGGAATCTCTGATGTTCTTCCGAGCCGAGCGTGTCTGACTGACTGGCGACAAGCTGCGAGAAGAGTGCTGGATCTGTTGATCAAGCTGACATTACTGATGATCTGTAATACACAAGAGCTTCAAATGTTCTAAGAGCACTGGATTTATGGTGAAGCACTGATGTTGGGAAGTGCTAAAGCCTGTTAATTAAGACAATAAGTGTTAAGGTGAAATGATCTGAACAAGATCATGCTGAGTAATGCGAGATTAGTCACTTCGGCGCCAATTTGAGGTCAGACGTTCATTGAAATGAATGTTAGGTGTTATTATTGAGTCAGGCATACAGGAGAGCCTGAATTGTAGCTAAAATTTCAGTGGCCATTTTGAAGTGAGGCAGATTTTTATTGAAATGAACAGAGAGTTCCATAATTAAGTCAGGCACACAAGAAAATATAAGATATATATATATATATATATATATATATATATATATATATATATATATATATATATATATATATATATATATATATTACCTACTGGCGGTCGCCAGTAGGTAGTTATAGTTAGGACCACGTTTCCATAGGAAAAGCATTTTTTGATGTGCTTATAACTTTGGCGTCGTTTGACGAATCTTTACGAAATTTTCCAAAAAGTTCCTCTTTTCAGGTCAGCTCCTATCCTAAAAGTTTGGGGGATTCGTCAAGGGGGGCTAAGAAAAAGGGGGGTCCCAAAACGTGTTTTCTCCATGCAATTTCCATAGGAAACTTTAGACAAGGCTACAGGTCAAACTGCTGAACGGAATTACGCCAAATTTGGCACAGAGAAAGGTCTTGGTCCAGAAAGCACGCTTTTGTTTAAATCGGGTAAATCCGTTCAGTAGTTTTAGAGAAATATCAAATTTTCCAGATATCGATATTTAAGAATTCTGACATCTGATTGGCTGAAGCGTTACGAGCACGAGCTTGCGGCTCATTGGCTGCGAACTGTTGAAACTAGGAAGTGTTGGCAGCCATTTTGTGATTCAGTCCGTCAGCTCACAACTCTCCCTCTGCAAGGCATCAGGTCCGTAGTTCTACCTCTGCGAGGCAACACTAAAAATATACCGCAGCTCTGTCTGTGCGAGATACCCCTTTCACGGTCCCTCTCCCCACATCACCAGCTCGCGGCTATGCCTTTAGAAGCCAGTCCGTCGGCTCGCAGCTCTGCGACTGCGAGCTGTGAGCCATTTTGTGACTCAGTCCGTCAGCTCGCATCTCTCCCTCTAAAAGGCATCGCATCCGTAATTCTACCTCTGCGAGGCAATACTGAAAATATCCCGCAGGTCTGTCTGTGCGAGATACTCCTTCTACGCTCCCTCTCCCCACATCATCAGCTCGCGGCTATGCCTTTAGAAGGCAGTCCGTCGGGCCCGCAGCTCTACCTCTGTGAGCCACCTCGTTAGCTCGTAGCTCTGTCTGTGCTAGGAGGCCCGTCGGCCCGTTATTCTCCCTCTGCGAGTTAGCCCGTCGGGTTGCAGCTCGAAGGGCTCGCAGCTGTATCTCTGCGAGCCAGCCCGTTAACTGATAGCTGTGTGTCTGCTAGCAGGCCTGTTGGCCCGTTGGTCTCCCTCTGCGAGTCCGGCCACAGCTCTCCCTCTGCGAGCCAGTACGGTGCTGTGCTTTTGCGAGCCAACGGCTCGTAGGTCTCCCTCTGCGAGCTGAGCCCACGGGCCGCAGCTCTTCCTCTGCGAGCCTGCCCGACGGCCCGCAGGTGACACTCTGCGAGCCGAAATTGGGAATATAAGGCGGCTCTAAAAAGAGCCCTTGTGTTTATTAGTTGGAGCTACATGTAAGTGCGAATGCACAGCTTCAAGTTAATCAGGAAAACTCGGTTTCCCTTATCTGTGAAGTGTACTCCATCACTTCTGTAGATATCAGCCATATCAAAACGTATGTTGTTGTTGTAAATCGACCCCATTCTATGGTCTCTGAGGTATGCAGACACAGCTTTGTTGACATTCTTCCTAGATTTTTCAATCTTATGACAAAATTGGTTTGACCATTTCCACTTCTGTCTTTGGCATATATTGGAATATACAAAGACAGTTTGAGGCAAAAGTAACATCAATTGTCCAAAGGTGTCTTTCATAAGCATTTCCAAACCTACCCCAGTCAATGTGCCTAGGTCGTTACCACCACAGTGCACAATCATGAGATCAGGGTGTTGGAGATGCAAACAGGTTTTAACCAAAGGGAGCAATTGGTGCCACTTCAATCCTCTCTGTGCAAACCATTTAATGTGCACATTTTGTAAACCTAGGTCTAAGTCAATACGTCTCTGTTCTGCATACCTCTTGCACCAGAAAACATAGCTATGTCCTACAATCCACACTAGCATTTTGAAGGTATGGCTACAAGATATGGATAAATGTCTGTAGCTCATGCAGTCTGTTCCTAGAATAAGAGATATGTTTAAACATGGGGAACTACTTTTTTTTACATACAAAACGTTAACCGATTGGGAGATGAAATGTATTGTGTCCTAAAAAGTAGGGTGTATATTAGTTTTGATGAAAAGCATCTTTGTGATTGGTTAATAAAAAAGCAGTTTATACGTGGAGTACATATTATAGGATGAAATTTGCTCAGCTCAACCACACCTGCTAATTGTATTTGGAAGGTGCAGTTCAAACTTGAAAGAATGGTGAACTTTTGACCTCCACGTGCCGTTAAATGTTGAAAAAAATGTTGCAAAAAGAAATATCGGTAGGTTTAAAAAAATGATGAACTTTTAACCTGCACGTGTCGTAGAATGTTCTAGAAAGTGGTGATACAATACCTTGAACTTTTCACCTGTATGTGTCCTTAAAAAAACTGTTTATATGGAAAGTTCAAAAATAACCAATAAAGAGAGGTTTTGCAATCTAAAAAAAATAAGGAACTATTTTGATTTGTTCTTTATATGTATTTATGTGTGGAGCAACAGGGAAATTCTGCCATTACTGGTTCCATTCTTGATGAAAGCGGTGCATTAGATGTACTGTGTGACAAGAAAAGAATTGCATGCGTTTGTGACATTTGAAATCTGCATACCAACTACGAAGGTAAATTAGAAATTAAGAAGGTGTGTTATGTGTTTTGTAGTAGTGGTTAAGTATTTGAGACAATATTTTTAACTTTCAAAGTGAATGACAACAGATGCAATGGAGCCAACGATCATGCAGCTCGGACACCCAACACTGCTCCGACACCCCCCGCCACCAGCCCCTTGTCCGCCATCCCCCCTCACCTCCCCCCCACACAAACAAATGTGACAGCAACCTTAGGAAATCTGGAACGTAACAAATTGGCTGATGTCGCACAATTATAGTAAAGAAGATGCATGTGAGGTTGGACAAATAAGAATCTCAGTCATCTATGGATTTACATATAAAACATTTTATTTAAACAAAACAACAAAATAAAAGTAGGTACAGGTATGGCGTGTCATCCCTCGACAATTTGTGAATCACAGCCTGCAAGACAAAAAGAAAGATAAGATTGTGCGTCATGCGTCCATGAAAGGAGAGAGAGAGAAAGAAGGTGAGAGAGAGGAAGAGACAGAGAAAGAAAGAGTGAGAGAGAGAGGAAGACAGAGAAAGAGAGAGAGAGAGTAGAGAGAGAGAGAGAGAGAGAGAGAAAGAGTGAGATACAAGGAAGAGAGAGAGAGAGAAACAGTGTGAGAGAGAGGTAGAGAGAGAGAGAGAGAAAGAGTGAGACAGAGAGGAAGAGAGAGAGAAAAGAAAGAATGAGAGAGAGAGGAAAAGACATAGAAAGAGAGAAAGAGTGTGGAGAGAGAGAAAGGAAGAGATAGAGAGTGAGAGAGAGAGAGAAAGAGTGTGAGTGACAGAAAGGAAGAGATGGAGAGGGAGAGTGAGTGTTGACACTGTGGAGAAAATCCTCACAGCTCACCTTTCTGCCACCGGTGTGTCTCCAACCACGTGCCGGGACATAGTGCAGTCTTGAAGTTTAGTCATCTGAACATAGTATAGAATCAGTAATGGCAGAGTACATACAACTGCACACGCCTAATTCTCTGTTTTGCCCCTGCGCACGCAGGCTGCTGCACCCCATCGCACTCCACCGCCCAGGGTGTCTGCCCGCCTCTGCGCACCCAGGCTGCTGCTGTCCCAGCCACTCCCACTGCCCAGAGGTGTCTGCCCACTGCTGTGCACCCAGGCTGGTGCACCCCATCCACTCCCACTGGTCGGAGGTGTCTGCCCGCTCTTGTGCTCGCAGGGTGCTGCACACTATCCACTCGCACCGCCCAGAGGTGACTGCTCGCTGCTGCAGAAACAAGCCTCTCTGCTCACCTTCCACCACTGGCATGTGTCTAAGAGGGTCCACCATGTGCCGAAGCAACCTCCTGAGGTGTTGCGTACACGCAGTCAAGCCGAGCTCACAATTCAAAGTGGGTTTTGATTGCAGGATGGCCACGCATCATCGCAGGCTGCACACGCGCTCAGCTCTGGTGGCACTAACTCAGTGGAACTGAAGTCATCGCCTTGTGGTGGGAGGTCCGTGTCGGAAGGTCGTCAATATGTGAATCACAGCCTGCTAGACAAAAAGCAAAGTTAACATTGTGCGTCATGCGTCCATCAAAGGAGAGAGAGAGAGAGAAAGAGTGACAGAGAGGAAGTGAGAGAAAAGAAAGAAACAGTGAGAGGTAGACAGAGAGAAGAGTGAGAGAGAGGAAGAGAGAAACAGTGAGTGAGAGGAAGAGAGAAGAAGCAATGAGAGAGAAAGAGTGAGAGAGAGAGGCAGAGAGAAACAGAGTGAAGAGTGGGAGAGAGAGAGGTAGAGAGAGAGAGGTAGACGAGCATTGGCATAGCCAACAGGTCTCGCTTTTGGGACCTTATAAGTATTTAGTTATGCAGCACAATATCCTTGGTGCAACAACATCCAACCGTTGCATGGCTGGGCACTTATAAGGTCCCAAGCAGACCTATTGTATATGCCAATGCTTGTTTGGAGTGGCAGATGAAAAGGGTGCTAGTACAAGGGAGGGAGGGGTAAAGGAGGAGAGCCGAGTAGTCTCTGGTTAAGAGCTGAAAGCAGACGAATGCCGGCAAAGATTGCTACCGCTCTCTCTTCTACACTAACATATGGGTCTTGCTTGGGCATGTGAGACGCTGCCTCGTTTTTTTCCTTCTTTATCTATATTTACGTTAAATACAGAAGCATTCTGTTTAGACTACAGAATAGGTGGAAAAGAAGCATGAAAGTAATAATTTTTAAATAATAGCGATTGACAAAAGAGACACAGAGCTATGTATAGGTGCCTTTGTGCCGATTTGAATGGGGTGGCAGGTTTGGAAACACAAGCTGCAAAGCAAACAACCGAGCGGTAAGCTGTGGATCACACTTCTACAAACAAGCAGGAAAGTCATCAAACCCAAAATGTGTGTGTTACGGTAGGGAAAGAAAACAGTCGACCGGCAGATACTCTGGAAGTGGATTGTGAAACGGCAAAATTAGAGTAAAGCGACACACATCCATTTACAAAAGAGACATAAAGCCAATAACTGGTGCCTTTGCGAGGTTGGAAAAGGAGACAGCAGCTAGATGGCTGTGCAGGGTTGTTTAAAAATCACTGTCTAAATGTTTCGGAGTGAGAATGCTTTTGATGGTAAATGCTTAAAGCAGCACGCACGAGTAGTCACAAGTGCAGGATCCCAACTCAAAACAAAAGCTATTGTGCAATTAGAAAGGAGACAGTAGGCAAATGCAATGCATAGCGGTTTCACAATGCAGTCCAAAACTCGGCAGCAAAATGCTCTGGAAGGAATAAACAACAAGCCGGGAGTGATGCTGCAGGCGTGCGAGGTGAGCCCGCGCCCGAAGCGAGAGTGTGCTTGACGCGCGTGCTTGGGGAGAGCAGTCTGCTCATTTTCAAGCACTGCACTCATGCTTGTGAGCGTGCCGCTGCTACAGCTCCCACTGAGCACGATATCGCCACAAGCACCCAGTGTGCTGTGCTTTGAAATGAGCAGAGCGATTCGACGAAGAGGCCCTCCTATGCAGGCGCATGCGCGCTGCATGGCCCGAGACCTA